>CM060407.1:79897387-80407387 GCA_030545235.1 Helianthus tuberosus
CAAATAAAAGGAAAAAGACCACCCCTTTTGAGCTTTGGTATAAAAAACCACCTGAGCTGCATAAGCTGAGAGTTTGGGGTTGTAGAGCCGTGGTGAGGCTCACTGATCCTAAGATAAGGAACATAGGGGAAAGAGGTATAGACTGCATTTTCATTGGGTATGCGGAGCATTCATTTGCTCACAGGTTCTATGTTACAGAACCAAATGACTACGTGTCAGTGCATATGGTAATTGAGGCAAGAACTACAGAGTATGATGAGAATAGATTCTCTTCAATACCTAGGCCTAGAGATATGGTTCCAAGATCTAGTAACTCTCACGTGGCTGATCAAGTGATTGATACTCCTCCGGAACCTAGGAGGAGTGGTAGAGCAAGAAAAGCTAAATCATTTGGTGATGATTTTCAGCTATATTTGGTTGAAGGATCTAGAGATGAAATTAAAATTCAATATCAATATTGCTTCAATATTGAGGAAGATCCTAAAACCTATAGTGAAGTCATGGCATCTCAGGACGTAGCTTTCTGGAAAGAAGCTATAAATGATGAGATGGACTCTATTATGCAGAATAACACTTGGAAACTGTGTGATCTACCCCTTGGGTGTAAATCACTTGGTTGTAAATGGATCTTCAAGAAGAAGATGAAAGTAGATGGTTCAATTGATAAGTTTAAAGCCCGATTGGTTATCCAAGGCTTTAGACAAAAGGATGGAATTGACTACTATGATACATATGCTCCTGTAGCAAGAATATCCACTACTAGATTATTGGTTGCTTTAGCTACAATACACAATCTTGTTATTTACCAAATGGATGTGAAAACCGCTTTCCTGAATGGTGATTTGGATGAGGAGATATATATGAAACAACCAGAGGGTTTTGTTATGCCTGGCAATGAGCATAAGGTGTGTAAGCTAGTTAAGTCATTGTATGGCTTAAAGCAAGCACCAAAACAGTGGCATCAAAAGTTCGATGATGTGGTTTTGTCTAATGGTTTTGTATTAAACCAAGCAGACAAGTGTGTATATAGCAAATTTGATGATTCTAGGAAAGGAGTCATAATTTGTCTATATGTGGATGACATGTTGATCTTCGGTACTGACCAGGATCAAGTTGATAAAACAATGAAATTTTTGTCATCTTGTTTTGACATGAAAGACATGGCGGAGGCGGAAGTGATCCTTGGTATAAGGATCAAACGGGAGAACAATGGCATATCTATCTCTCAATCTCATTATATTGAGAAGATATTGAAAAAGTTTAATTTTCATTATAGTTCTCCGGTTAGCACTCCAATGGATCCTGCTTTTAAGCTCTCACCTAATGAAGGTTCTCATGTATGCCATGATTAGCACTAGACCAGATATAGCTTATGCTGTTGGAAAGCTAAGTAGGTATACTAGCAATCCAGGTGCAAGTCATTGGCAAGCAATGAATCGAGTATTTAGGTACTTGAAAGGAACCATGAGATATGGTTTGACTTATACCGGATTTCCTTCAGTTTTAGAAGGCTATTCGGATGCAAGCTGGATTAGCAACAAGGAAGATCATTCTTCCACAAGTGGATGGACTTTTCTGCTTGGAGAAGGTGCCATATCTTGGGCATCTAAGAAACAGACTTGCATAACTGATTCGACAATGGAGTCTGAGTTTGTAGCATTAGCCGCAGCTGGCAAAGAAGTTGAGTGGCTAAGAAACTTGATTTACGAGATTCCATTGTGGCCTAAACCTATATCACCAATATCTATTAGATGTGATAGTGCTGCTACCTTGGCTAAGGCATATAGCCAAGTGTATAATGGGAAGTCTAGACACTTAGGTGTTAGACACAACATGATTATGGGTGATATCGGTGGAGTTTGTGAGAACTCAATAGAATTTAGCCGACCATTTTACCGAAGAGTTATGTAGAGATCTTGTGCACAAGGCGGCTGTAGGGATGGGATTAAAGTCCACCTGAGATTTCTCGTGTTAAGATACCCAATTCCCACCTAATATGACGTTAGGTGCTGAATTCAATGTGGAAAGCTTAACATCTAGAAATTGGAACACATTAGTAGCATCATCCCAAGGTATGTGTTCAGACCTGCAAGTTAAAGGAGGTTGAATGTTTTCTTCTTAGTAGTTCTTTGAAAAATTGGATATGCAGGTGCAAGAATAAAGAGCTACATATATGAGCATGAAGTTTAGCCGCTTCAAGAAGCTAGGACTTGGCTTTGATATGTTCATTGAAGGATGGGACACAGGCTAGTAAAAATAGTGTCAGGAAAGAACATTAGAGTATGTAAACTTGTGTGTATATTATCTTCATGTATTCACTGAATAGAAAGGGTTCAATCCTTAGCGACACCCCTATATTCGAATATTTGGAATGTGTAATATACTAATGTGAAATTCAGTCGTCGCGATATTTCATTTATGCATAAGTTTGATTGTTGTGAATTTGTTTAAGTTAATCAAGGATTACGCTAAAATGGGGGAGGATTGTTAGATATTTTAGTGTAATCGGGGATTGACTTGGTGATCAAAGCAAATAATAATACACATCAAGCAAGTTAGGAGGTGCGAGAGTGCACGCTTGTTTGATCAGTTATTATAATTCGAAGTGTACGGGCGGAGCCCGTACTCTAAGGGGGTTCCAAGGGGGCAGCGCCCCCTTGGCGGGGGTTCGGGGGGCAGCGTCCCTGGGAGCAGGGTCCATGGGGCGGCAGCCCCTGGCGAGGTCCAAGGGGCAGAGCCCCTGGCTGGGGTCGAGCTGACAGTTTTTAATGCAATTGATTAAAAATTCGAAAATAACTGCCTTTGGCAGTTATCTACAAAAAATCCCAAAATCCGTATTGAGTTTTTTGGTCACAATCCTCTGGTTTTGACAATTCACGCAAACACATACACTGGTTCATTTTCTCAAAATCAGAGTTGTATCCGATTGAATTATTCGGGTGAACCACCGAAATAATTTGATCTGAGAGTGACATCACGCCTCTCTGATCACCCGGCAAATTGAAATTCCTCAACAGATATGTATTTGTATTTGGGGCAAAATGGTAATTTCGTTGTGTAGTATAGGTAAGGAATGAGAATTGTTATGTATAGAAGATACGTAAATTACGTTAGATGATGTGTATAATAAGCCAAATAAAACCTGTCATATTCACCAATGATTTTCTTTAGATAAAATATTTGATAACACTTTCTGTAAATAAAAAATTATAAATTTTATTTTAAAAAATAATAAAAAAAGTCATCTTTAATAAGTGTCACCTGCTATTTAATTAAAAGAGAAAACACTTTTTCAAATAACACAATTAATAAATTTAACCTACCATTTAATTAAAAAAAATTAAAAATGTTTAACTTAACCTAGGGTTCATACACTCGTGAAACTCATATTAACCTACTCTTTATACAATTGAATATTCATATTAACCCAATTTAGATATTAACATACTATTCTCATTAATAAGTTATGATTCATCGTGATGAGTGTATGAGACTCGTGTTATGAAGATATGCATGCTTTCTTTGTACGAAGACTCACAAGTAAATGAATAACTAGTACCCTCCATGTCGTGGTGGGGGCGTAAAACCGTTTTAAGTAGCTACAATGTTATACCACCGTGAGCGACCATCAACACCAGAAAGGTTCGTGTAAAAAAGAAATAATAAAACGAAATATAAAACTGAATGAAGAGTAGATAATGAAACAATGTTGAACCACACACTCTAAATGTAAAATGTAAAATGTAGAAAACAATAACTAAGTTGTACAGGAAATAGTGTATTATTCTTGTAGACCAATAGCGGCGACAGGCGGCGACATTTGACCTGTCGCCGCTAAAGGTGTCGCCGGTAATAGTGTATTATTCTTGTAGTGTATTCTAGAATCGCGCGCTACGACGGGGTGTTAAACAGGAAAACTACACATAAAAACATTGAATCATACACGCACGTTATAACATGTTAACTCGCAAAATTTGACCAAAACGTAATACAAAAAAAATTGTATGGGGTTAAAAGTGATTGTAAAATGTAAAAAATATAAAAGTATGGGGTAAGAGTAAAAAAAAATTAAAGGTAAAAAATAAAAAAAAATTAATAACCAAAAGTAGGAACAACCCAACAAACATATGAGTACAACCCCTTATTCCTACAAATGTTAATTTGTATGTGATTAAAAGTGATTTATTGTTGAAAGTAAAAGAAACTAAAGATAAAAGAACCCAAATATGAGTATAACTCACTAAACATACGGGTACAATGCATACAAATGTTATAAATTAATATTATATAAATACCATGAAGGAACACTACAGCTTCTACAAGCGAGGTATTAATAAACCATGGTGCACGGCTAACTCAGAATATTAATTTATATAGCTAGTAACTATAATTTACAAATCATTTAGTTTATGTTTTGAAATTATAGGAAATTTTCAAGGAATTGTAAATAAGTTTATAAATGGTTCCGTTAAAGTCGCAACTTTTTTTTTACTTTTCAAAGTAACGTAACTTTAATGCATAGTTTGAAATTTACACAATTACTACCATTAGGCCGTGGGGTATGGTGGGGCTTGGGTTGGGTCATTTGTTGACACATGGAATGGGAGCCCCCCCACCGCCTAGTGACGTGTCCGCGGGGTATGGCGGGGCATGGGTTGGGTGCACCGCGTGGCAGATTATTAAAAAAAATTACAAAAAAATGGTCAGCGAATAGAAGGCTAGCTAGGATGTCACCCCCGCCCGGCTTGAAACCCAAGCCCCAAGGGCCACGCCCCAACCCAAGCCCACCCGGGGTGGTGGCTTGGGCGTTTTCCCCCCAACCCATGCCCAAACCCCCGCCCCATACCCCACAGCCTTAATGACTGTTTTGGTTAAAAATCTATTAAACAAATTTACTACCATTTAGCTTAGTCCCAAGTTCATTTTTACAGGTTCTTGAAGCTTTAAAGGTTTGCAAGTTCTATTAATAAGGATCCTGAATCCTTAAACCTTAACTAATTTCATTGGTCTGTTTATACTATTGTAACTTTAAAGGATATAAGATTCTAACTTGGGTTCCCTAGTAAGTTTTATCCTTAGTTTTATTTATTTCATTGACTACACCTTAGACCTTTCAATTAAGGATATATGATCAATAATCAGATTTTCTCTAAAGTTGTTATGAAAGAGAATTGTCAAATTTCAACAACCTAAGATTTGTCAAAACTGATTATCTTTACAAACAACCTATTTAAATGTGGAACACAAACATATCATAACAAAACTTTAAAGACAAAAGAACAACACCAAGTATAGTCAAAAGGTTATAATTTTATTAAAACCCTGTTAAAAGTTACCAAAAAGCTCAACCCGAGCTTCACAGCAATCCGTGGCCCAGCCACTCGGGTTGATGTAGGGTGTCCGGTACTAATAAAGGCTTTTTGGTAACTTTTAACAGGGTTTTAATAATGTGCAGGAAAATAAAAGCGAGGGGTGTAAAGGCTTCATCCTCCATGAAAAAGAAGGACTCATCCATCTTTTCCACCCCCTATTGTTTTTCAGGATCAGTGATCCTTATCCTAAGAGACTATTGTTCAAAGATTATTACAGACCATAATTGTTCAAAATAAAAACACCACCAAATAAAAACCACAAATCCTAAAAAAGTGGGCTCTGGCCTCGTCTAAATTATCGTTCATTGCCCACTTCAGCAGCATCACCTTCAGCTACACCAGCACCTCCTTCACCACTTTCCTTCACCTCCTTGACCCCGCTTGGACCTGCCTCCAAAGCTTTCACTTGTTCGAGTTCCGCATCATCTCCCACCTCAAGGAGAGTCTGCTTCCAGCCAGCAACATCCCAGGCAGACCGGTCGAAGCCAGGATGTATATCCTCTTGAGCTATCTTGATCCTTGCTTGAAGGATAGCACGAGAAGCACAGACTTTGGCCTCATTAGTGGCCTCCATTTCAGCCTTGTTAGCTTGTATCTCTGCGACCATGATCTGCTTCTACAAGCTGTTGACCTCCTTCTCCAGCTGTGTGATCTTCTTATCCTTAGCGGCAGCGATGGAACGGAGATCAGCTAAGTCCTCCTCAGCTTGTGAAAGGCTTTTATCCTGAAGATCTTTGAGGCGGACAAACCTCTGCATATTACAAGATGGGAAAGTCAGGATCAGTGATCCTTTGCTACAATCAAGACTAATTATGAGGATTAAGGATCCTTACCTTAGTGACAAACTCATGGAATTGTCGTTCAATTTGGAGGCTGTCCTCTTTAGGTTTAGAAGGCTTCTTCCTCTTGGATCCTACCGTGGCTCTAGTGGTCATCATCTTAGGCTCCGGATGGCTTTAGCCCTTGGCCGGCTCCTTCTTGATAGAATTGGGGGGGGGGGGGAGATCATGCTATCAATATCACCCAGGTAAATTTGGAAGCCAACTTGCTAGTGGATCTTGGAGCACCTATTCAGTCAACATATAGATAAGTATCTTTAATCCTTTAAGATCTATTTCAATACATAATCACATTATATATAAATACTTACTTGACATAGTGTAGGAAGTGGAGGTGGTCTCTTCTAACTCTTTTGTCTTTAACTTGAATGTCTTGATGGTTAAATCCAAAGCCCAGAATGCAACAATTCTTTCTTCTGTTCTCGGTAACTCAGCGAGAGAGGCAAAGTTGTTCACTGCATGAAAATAAAGAAAAAAGGATCAATCAGTAACAATAAAATAACTCTCTATAGTCTTTGTCTAAGGATCCCATATCCTACCTTGAAGATCCATTTTTTTTAGGAGACTATCCCCTAAAGGAATAGAATCCCTTCTAACGAAGAATAACTGATTCTTCCATAAGATATCATTTTCGGTGGTCTTAAGGATTAGGAGTGGCTGATGGGGCTTGGCCTTGAACAAGAACCGGTGGGATCCATGAGACACAAGGGCGTACATGTGTGAAAGTTCAGTGAATATTGAAGTCTAAATCTTCATTGCTAATGATCTGTTCAATAGTGTACAATACCCACCATAACATGGGCATTGCCTGACTGTAGCATAGACTGGTAAGGGTGAAAAATCTCTAGTTCAAGTCGGGGGATGGATAGGTTTAGCCAATCTGAAAAAGTATGACAGGAAAGCACACCCAAACGGGTGAAACAGAATCACTCTTGGTGGATGAGTCAAAAGGTCGAAAGATTGTTCCCGGAGGGAAACTGGTGTATAAACGATCAATCTCAGGATCGGTGAATTTGCACAGCTGAGTTGAAGGATTCTTCAAAAGACTCTGGCGTTGTGGTGTAGCATTGGTATCCTGGCTTTTGCTTGGGGAGGATCATGTAACCATCTAGGCCATGGTCGGATTGAAGAAGAAGAGAATACAGAAAATTAAGGATGTAGAGAAGATAGAATACCTGATTAGCTTCTGGAATGGGATATATATGAGGATCTCATGATCTTAAATGGTTTTTCAAAACCATATCTAGTCCCTATATATCGTGATGATTATTGCAGGCAATCCCATCAGTGATGTCATCAAGCTGTAATGACTAGTTTCTTGAGTAACGGCTAGTCCTATTCTAATGGAAATATGGCAGATTTAATGAGTACCACATCTGCCATATTTGGGGACAATTGTTAGGGGATTAATTTTTAATACTATGGATCACATATCTTTAGATCTAGCTTGGATCACTGATCCTTAACGAATGGTGCAGGAAATCTGAGGATCAAGGATCTTTATTATTACTTATATTGACTAACAATTGTATTCGATGTTTAAACTTGTATTCGCAGGTAATTAACGAATTAGACTTGGTCTATGCTGGAATCGATGAATATGCTCTCAATGGGCACGTGCATGTACGAGTGTAACCGTTATGGAGAACATGGGGATCCTTGCACAATTTTCGGATTGTTTGTTATCTGATTTTTTCCATTTTTATAAAGGGATAATGAAGCTCATTATAGGCATAATAATAATAATAACAACACACCCGACAACATTCACACTCTCTCTCGCAAACACTCAAACTACAAACACTAGTTTCAATTATATTGAGCTCATTGTCTTCCGAAGTTGTATTGAATCACTAGTTACTTGTTCAATATAGTTGGTGATCGGTCGTTTCCATCACCCGAGGTTTTTTATGCCGGAGATCTTATAAGGATCAAGGGATTTTTCCTCGTATAAATATCAGTATTCATTGTCATTTTCACTTTACAATTTGATTACATTGTTGTTCATACACATAAGCACTCTACTATTCACAATCAAAATTTGGTTACATTATCCTTAAACTGTTTTTTGACCAAAACAATCTGAATCTTGGATTGAAAGATAGTGAGGGCAACAGATTTTGTGGCTTTGGGATCATCGCATTCCTTTATGGAAGATTCCAGTTCAAGGCGAAGACTCTTGGAATGCTCTGCCCTGTATTTAGCAAGCAGTTCCATATCAGCGCTCTTATGGGCCTGCTCGACCACCAGCTCAACGTGATTGGCAAGGATCTTGAAGAAACCCTACATAACAATAAACTAATAAGTTGAAAATGACATGAAACTGTAAAATAAAGGACACTAAATTCTATTTATACTTACCACACTTTGGACGGTTTGAAGCTTTTTCGTTATTTCCACCAGGTCCAGGTTGTCGAAAGCTTTAAGGTCCAGACCTTCGGGAGCCTTACGTTTTTTGCTTGAGATAGCTTTGGAGTGTAATAGGAGGATCCTAGGTTTGATGATGGAAGGAGTAGGGTTCTCTTGCTCACCAAGGCTTTTTCTTCTGCGAGGTCGAGCAGGTGATAGAGACCAAAACGACTAGTAGGCTGAGATTTTGAACCTATTTGTCAAGAAATGAGGATCATAAGTATATAGAATAAAATAAACAAAGAAAAGCAAGTACCTAAAGATATGATGGCTTATGTAGCTTGGGAATGAAGGCTGACTTCTTGAAGAGCAGGGTCTACCTGGAAGTTCTGCTCAGAGTCCGGTAGGTTGAGTACCTTTGTAATCTTGTTGTCTGTCTTAAGTTTCAGGGGCTTGGCTATGAAGATCAAAGGTTGCATAAAGTATATAAAAAAGATTTAATTAGGAAGAAAAACTATCACCACTTGTAAGGATCCTGAAAGGATCCTGAGTAATCCTAGCCTTTCGAATCCAGTGAACTTGCGAAAACTTGCCATATGGAATTGAGTCCCTACGAACAAAGAAGAACCTATTCTTCTAACCTTTTTCATTATTCTTATCATTATGGGGTATTTTCTGGGTTTAATTCTAAGGGTTAAGCGACCGGATCCATGAACTCTTAGTTCATAGACACAAGCAATTTGAGCCAAGGTAAGATCCAGGGAGTGTGTGCGATACTGCGATTGAGCCTGTCGATAGTGAACATGGTTCTTCATAAGAAACATCGCTTGGGAATAAGGCAACTTGTTTGCCTTGAAGAACTTATTCACCAAAGGTGAGAATGGGAAAGTAAAATCGATCAAAAATGGATAAAAAGGGAAACAGACCCATTTATCAAAGCAAAGGTCAATTTTAGTCGAAGGATCGTAGGGGCGAATAATTGTTTGATCTGGAAAAACTTTGGGAGGTAACCAAATGACCAATACATTGATCATCAAAGGTACAAAGCTCCTCTGAGGAAGACGGTAATTTTTTTTGGTAGGTGAACTCCGAAACGTCGGAGGATCAAAGGTTTTTCTTTGGAGACATGATTCACAAAAAGGAAAAAAAAAGCCTTAAGGAAAATATGAAGAAATGAGAAAACTGTCCTGGGTTCCTTGGGATGCCGAAGGTTATAACGATGGAAGAGTGAATGCAGGGGGTGTTGGTTATGAAGGGATTGACAGCCATCTAATCAAAGGGGTAAAAGAGTCCAAGAATCATGCCATCAAACCTTGCCACACGATAAGCATCTTATATCCTATCTTTTGATCCTAACCATGAGTTTAAACAAATTTCAAAAAAAAAATTACAACTGTTTTACACCTATAAAATTGGGGGAATTGTTGGGGATAAAATTTCTATCGTCAGGATCCTGGATATACTAGGTCTGCGGTGGGATCCTGATGTAGTTTAATTGTACCAGGATTCTAAGAATAATTGGGATCCTGAACTAGTTTGTTATTAATTGATTATTTATTTCTATGTTGAATGGATATTTTGAAGGAATATTCTTTCATAACGGTTATTGAGAGACTTGAACCTGAATTATCGTAGAGTTAGCTGAAGAAAATGTTTGAAAGTAACGTTGGAAGCCAGCAATGGTTAAGGACCTCTCAAGATCCCGGGAATCTCGGAGTTATTGTTAGGATTTGTTTTAACTTGTATTATAAATGGGCTTGATCAGATCGGCTAAGACACAACACACACACGCTACAAACACTCAAAACACTCACACATATGAAATTCTCAGTTGTAACACTTAGATTTGATCGATCAAGCCACAATTCATATTAATTATAGTGGAGCTATATAGTTTACAGCTCCCGGGTTTTTTTGTGCAGGAGATCATCTTCCCCAAGAGGGTTAAGGGCTTTTTCCCCGTAACATATCGCTTTTGTTGACTATCATCATTTTCATAAGTGTTTTCCATAAATCCAAGATTTTCTCAACATAAACTCATTTTCAGAACTAAGGATCCTCACGAAAAACATAGGATCCTGAATACAAAATACAAAATACAACATTTCCACAAGCACCAAACTTTACTTTCACATTTTGGTTATTAAATTTGTTTAACATGTTTTTGACCAAAACAGTCATCAATGGTAGTGATTGTGTAAATTTGAAACTATGCATTAAAGTTACGTTACTTTGAAAAGTTGCGACTTTAAAGGAATCATTTATAAATGTTAGGCCCTAAAGTGTGAGACTGACGCATCAAATTAATACAACGGGCTATGGTTATGAACTGGGCCTTACCGGGTTAGTTTATATTAGGTTGTGGACCTTTATAGGTCACTTGGGCCAAGCTTTAGGCCATGTGGGCCAAGCAGGCCCAAGGGGAGCCCATGTAGGGAACTGGGCTTGAGTTAGTATATAAACAAGTTTCTAACTTGTTTTAGGGTTTGAACCTTTGGAACCTCATTGTTACAGAATTCCTAGAGAGAGCTAGAGGAAGGCGATTGTTTGTGAGCACTTGTACTAGACGGTTTTGCTAGTTGATAGTAATAGAATCGTGTGCAAGTGTTTAAAGGTGATTCGTTGTGTTCTTCGTATTTCATATTTTTCGTGTTTATTCTTGAATCACATCAAGTTTGGATTCCGCACAAACTTGGTGTTGTTTGATATCATTGAAAGATCCGTTCTACGGGACTAACAAGTGGTATCAGAGCCATTGAAGTCTTTCAAAGGGTCGGTTTTGATATCACTCGAAGAACAAGAAGAAGGTTTTGCATAGTGTCAGGGGATGTATGTTCGTCAAAGGAGAGATCTCCGGTTCATAAGATCTGGTTTTGTAGAAGATATAGTGAGAGAAGTTGGTATGGTCGATGGTCGTTTGGATGTTATTTCAGATCTGGTGACTTTTGGGTGTGTTTTTATTCATCTAGCGACTTTATATTTTTTTTGAAAGAAAGGGCGATATATTAAAAAACCTTAAGCAAGATGCTCAAGCAAAGTACAAAGAAAGGAAAAAAAAACAGAAAAGGAAATACAATGCAATTACTCTCTCATGCTAAAACTCCTCCATTTCTCCCATGCAAGTCTGTGAGCCCTGAACGATTACAAACCCATGCGAACGAAATGGATTTAATGTCTCCAATCAGTTTTGCAAGGATCGGAGATTTGTTTTTAAAAACGACTTCATTCCTCGTTCTCCAAGCGATCCAGCAAGTTGCCGCTACCACCGTATATACCGCCCTTTTGAATTTCTTAATCCCTTGATACGAGTCGATGATTTCTATTAGTTGTACCACACTAAGGATATACCACGGTAATGGGATCTTCATCCATTGAAATATTACTGCCCAAATTTGTTGAACCAAGTCGCACGTAACAAGAAGATGATTAACCGATTCTAACTCTTGATTACACAAGACGCAGTTAACGGAAGAGAGATCGATCCTGCGGATCTGTAGAGCCTCTTTTGTCGCGATGCGATCCAAAACTACTCTCCAAAGAAAGCAATTTACCTTTTTATGAATCCAATGCAGCCAGTTCAGCACCTTCGTTTCGTTGATTAAGCTGATATCATCCAGCTCCGCCCTAACCAAGCCAACCTGAAACTCCTCTCTTTTATCGCCCATCTTCCATAACCATGCATCTGATTTGTTTCGAATAGATACTTTATTGACGAGTGCCAAACAGTCCTCCCATTCTTTTAATAGTACATCGGTTGACAGATTGTTACTACTCCCCCAGAACCATTCTATCCTTCCTTGGTTCATTGTATATCGGTCCGAAACATAACATCGTTTTTCACTTTCTTGACTATAGAGGTTGGGGAAAATATCACTTAATGTTCTGCTTCCAGCCCACAAGTCTAACCAAAACAGGGATTTATCACCTTTACCTAAATCGGGAATCATCCTATCTCGCACAATTATAGGTTGGTTTGCGTTTATTCGACCCATGTTAACTATTGCTTTCCAAACACCCCCAATAGAGTTTTTTAGTGGAATTGAGGAATTAATTCTTACACCCCCATGAAGAGCCGTGATCACCCTTGCCCAAAAAGAGGATGGTTCATTTTTGTAACGCACACACCATTTGATCATGAGAGCCTTGTTCGTTGATCCAATGCTTCCTATACCCAAACCACCTTTGTTTTTTGGAGCTACAACTTTAAACCATGGGACCCAACTTACTTTGTTTTTATCCATACAACCGGCCCATAAGAATTTACGACGGATTTTTTCCAAATGTTTAGTAACTTGTATTGGAGCACAAAAAAGTGAAAGGTAATAGGTTGGAAGGTTACCTAGAACCGCTTGGATTAGAGTCACCCTACCGCCGAAAGATAATGTTCGAGCCTTCCAAAGTGTAAGCTTTTCCTCAAATCTTTCAATAATAGGCTTCCAAAATTTCACTTGATTCATATTTACTCCGACCGGGAGTCCGAGGTAAATAAAGGGGAACGTACCCGTTTTGCATTGTAGAATTGACGCCTTTTGCAAAATCGCCTCGTTTGTTACCCCCACTCCAAACAATTGACTTTTGGAGAAGTTTACTTTTAATCCTGAAGACAAGTGAAAACATCTTAATAATCTCGAAAGATTATGAAGATTTGTGTCCGACCATTCACTTACAAATAGAACATCATCCGCATAGAGTAGATGTGATATGGTTGGACCCTCATTTGGCGTTTTAACTCCCATGAATAAACCGTTAGCGCTTGCCGTGATCGTAGCAACGTGAAGAGCCTCCATAGCAAGGATGAACAATAAAGGAGATAATGGGTCCCCTTGACGAACACCACGTTCAATACTAAATTCCTTTGATGGTGAACCGTTAACCAATATTGAGGATCTCGAAGACGACAAGATTCCAAAGATCCATTTTCTCCAAAGAGCCGGGAACCCCATTTGCGAGAGAATTGAGTCTAAGAAATTCCAGCTTATAGAGTCGAAAGCCTTTTCAAAGTCGACTTTGAACAACATTAATTTCTTTTTCGCCTTCTTGCTCCAAGAGACTAGTTCATTAATTATAAGAGGACCCTCCAAGATGCTCCGCCCCTCAATGTAGGCCGTTTGAGAATCGCTCACCAAGAAGCCCATTATTCTCTTCAATCTTTTAGCCAAAATTTTAGAAACCAATTTCGAAATACAACCAATAAGATTGATAGGCCGGAATTCGCTTATGAACTGAGGGTTGGTCACTTTAGGCACTAAAGTGATGAAACTAGAGTTGCACCCCCGATTAAGCTTCCGATGAACATAAAAGTAATCCAAAAGTTTAACCAAATCAGCTTCCATAGTCTCCCAAAAGTGTCTAATAAAACTGAAAGTAAAGCCATCTGGACCCAGGGCCTTGTCACCCCCACAATCCCACACAGCTTCTTTAATTTCTTCTTTAGAAAAACGTTTCACCAACAACGCCGATTGATCCAGGGAAAGAACCTTGAATCTATTGTTTACAAACATGGGTCGACAGTGATTCTCTTCCTTGAACAATTGCTCGAAATAATTTTTTATCTCCAACTTTAAAGAATCCGGTTGCGAAATCCAAATGTCATTGAAAACGAGCGACTTTATTTATCCACAAAATCTGAATGTTTTGGTTAAAATACATGGGTGGCGGCTAGGGTTAACATGATGTGATATTGTCTTGGGTATCGTGTTTTTTATGGTTATTCTTTGTTATTCGACATATCATCTTGGGATTGAAGATTCATAAAATTCACTTTATTTTCTGTCTCCCGCCGGGTATTCAAGCTTTTTGTGCCACCACTCCATGATTTTCAAGTTTTTCTCACCAAGAGAAAATAATAAAAAATAATAATAGTATTTTTGGAGCTTTGATTACTGTGTGGGTCACATCCTTTATCATCTTAGTATCCAGCTTACTTTGGTTACATCAGCTCGTGTCTCAACCGGGTTTTGGAGTTAATAGGCTGTAGACTCCTATTGGTGGGGTGTTGGTTAATTTCTGGTGGTTGTTGATGATAGTTAAAGGTGGTTCCGATATGGTGAACAGAGGAGACGATGACCGTGATATATATGGTAGTTCCGACAAAGATTCCGTCGACGACTCAAGAGTTAACATCGTCATTTACAGCAACCATGGTAAACCCGTAATCTACTTTTCTCTTGATAGTGATAATTAGTGATAAATGATAGTGTCGAGGTTGCCGGTGGTCTATGGTGGATTTACGGTGGTCGGGTGGTGTTGAATAGGAGTTGTGGTGATGATGGTTGATGACAGGTCTTTGATGATTATGGTGATGGTTGGAGATCGTTGTTTCCGGCCGGTGGACAAGTTCCGATGATGTGTGGCGGCTGATAATCGTGTCTGCTAGGGTTGGGAGCATGACTGGGCCGGTGTCTTGGGCTTTGTGCTTAATTTGATATATTCATGGTGGAGCCCAAAAGTTGATTATAGAATGTTTGTCTGCCAACTTTGAATGTCTGATGATGAAATCGCATGGATATCTAGGCCAGGCACATGATTGATTATTATTCACTGGGCCCACAAGATAATGACGGTTATTTGAAATGTGAATGTAGCAGTTTGTCATTGATTCGAGCTACCAGGTCAAGAATGAATTTGTTGGGCTTGGACGCTGGTTATAAAAAGTGGGCCAATACCATTAACGATTTTATTTTTTGATTGATGAGCTCAACATTTGAATTTTGGGCTGTGTCTGCTTGGATGGAAATTTTATAGAGGGTGAGCTCGTTTACTACTGGGCCACAAAAGTAGAAGACCCAAGGTTGGAGATCGTCTAAACCGTAATAAAGAGACCATAAAACTAGGGGGAGATTGTTAGGTTCAGAGTTTTACGCTTATCTTTATTACGTTTATTTATGTTTGTTTGGTCTAAATTAGCACTTGGGCTTGGGCTAGGCCATGTGGGCCAATGGGGTAGACGCTCCTATATATAGTCTTGTCTAGATTATTAGGTTAGAGCTCCCCATTTTTTTTTGAATTTTTCAATTTTTTTAAGAACTAAAAACAAATAAAAACTCAAAATATAAACAACTACCATAATATACAATTACAATTGCAATGGGATCAAAATTCGTTCTCAGGCAGACTAAGGAACACTTTTCAGTACGAGCCTAATCAAACTGGTCTATGCGATTGCCAATATGTTTGTCCACTTAAACTTTAACGCTCAACTTTCAATTTTTCAACTTCGTGATATGCTTTAGGTAATATTATACTATTATACCCGTGTGTCCCATTCCAAGGCATACCCCCGCGATCAAGGTAAGCACAACGATTCATCGTAGCAGGTGAGTATACTGATGTCATCCTTTAAGATTTCCTGACTGTATCTAGGTCCGCATATAATCTGTTTTATCATGTTTTGATTTCTTAACAATGAACACCCAAATAAATACTAATCAAATCCTGGAAATATAAACAGCACAATCTATCATGCAAGTATCTTCCCTACCACATATTTCACAAGTCCAATCCAAATCTCTGAAATCTTAACTGGGAATAGATTGAGAAAAGAACAGAATAGATCTTAAGCAGAGATGGTATAATATACAGATCAAATGAGTTTTTCTTAATTTGATATAGGTTTCTAGGGTTTCTTTTGGGCACTTGAGGGCCTCTTTCGGGTGTTAAATTGATCTATAGCGCGACAACGTACAGCTAGGTCAGCATGTATCTGGATGCAGCAGAAGCTGTCGTTGCCTAGCACCTCCAGGTCAGCATATATCTGGATGCAGCAGAGGAGATACACGACTTTTTTCAGAGAAGATTTCAGAATCATATCAAAATTGTGTGTATCGGGACAACATACAGACATTCAAATAGAAATGAGCTAATTCCAAGTGACTTTCTTTCCTGGGTTCATGTACAATTTTAGTTCTGAACAGAAGGACAGCCAAGATATCCCCGGATGATTCAACAATATAAAGACCCGAAACCTCAGATGTTGGCTATCTATCAACGCAAGATTTAAGACCATAAAATCATACACCGTTGGTATGTTACCCACATGGTACAAAGTTCGTTATGTTTATAACACTTAGTATCTTTTATCATTTTGAGCGTCAAGCCTATCGACATATCGCAGTAGATCCTAGTCTTTTCAGCTATGGCACCTTACATGTGTTAGTCAAACCCTTTAACACGAACATTTATTTCACTTCCCATATCATGCAATCTTTCTTTTTGGCTTTTTCATTTTTCAATTGTTTTTGTATTTTTCTCATTTTCTCCCCCTAAAACAATACATATCTATCTATATGTTGTGCTGCTTCAGGCTTCTTCAGCAACGAACAGCATCTCAGTCTTCATCAACCCCTATTCTTGATTGAAATCAAGTTCTGCACATGCTCACAAACTCATAAGCAAACATTTCTTATGCAACAGGGAGAGTACCATATGAACACCAGGTACATCCAAGTACTTATACTCAGATTTCACAATTTAAATTCTTTCAACTTTTTATGATCAGTCAAATCTTCAAGAACGGTTACATTTTTAATTTTAAGAAAAACAATTAAAAACTCTATTTTTGGATTTTTTTTTTGGTTTTATAGAAAAACAAGACACTATTTTTTTTTTTTTTTTGAATTTTTGAATTTTTTAAGAACTAAAAACAAATAAAAACTCAAAATATAAACAACTACCATAATATACAATTACAATTGCAATGGGATCAAAATTCGTTCTCAGGCAGACTAAGGAACACTTTTCAGTACGAGCCTAATCAAACTGGTCTATGCGATTGCCAATATGTTTGTCTACTTAAACTTTAACGCTCAACTTAAATTTTTTTGAAAAGACTAGGATCTACTGCGATATGTCGATAGGCTTGACGCTCAAAATGATAAAAGATACTAAGTGTTATAAACATAACGAACTATGTACCATGTGGGTAACATACCAACGGCGTATGATTTTATGGTCTTAAATCTTGCGTTGATAGATAGCCAACATCTGAGGTTTCGGGTCTTTATATTGTTGAATCATCCGGGGATATCTTGGCTGTCCTTCTGTTCAGAACTAAAATTGTACATGAACTCAGGAAAGAAAGTCACTTGGAATTAGCCCATTTCTATTTGAATGTCTGTATGTTGTCCCGATACACACAATTTTGATCTGATTATGAAATCTTCTCTGAAAAAAGTCGTGTATCTCCTCTGCTGCATCCAGATATATGCTGACCTGGAGGTGCTAGGCAACGACAGCTTCTGCTGCATCCAGATACATGCTGACCTAGCTGTACGTTGTCGCGCTATAGATCAATTTAACACCCGAAAGAGGCCCTCAAGTGCCCAAAAGAAACCCTAGAAACCTATATCAAATTGAGAAAAACTCATTTGATCTGTATATTATACCATCTCTGCTTAAGATCTATTCTGTTCTTTTCTCAATCTATTCCCAGTTAAGATTTCAGAGATTTGGATTGGACTTGTGAAATATGTGGTAGGGAAGATACTTGCATGATAGATTGTGCTGTTTATATTTCCAGGATTTGATTAGTATTTATTTGGGTGTTCATTGTTAAGAAATCAAAACATGATAAAACAGATTATATGCGGACCTAGATACAGTCAGGATATCTTAAAGGATGACATCAGTCTACTCACCTGCTACGATGAATCGTTGTGCTTACCTTGATCGCGGGGGTATGCCTTGGAATGGGACACACGGGTATAATAGTATAATATTACCTAAAGCATATCACGAAGTTGAAAAATTGAAAGTTGAGCGTTAAAGTTTAAGTGGACAAACATATTGGCAATCGCATAGACCAGTTTGATTAGGCTCGTACTGAAAAGTGTTCCTTAGTCTGCCTGAGAACGAATTTTGATCCCATTGCAATTGTAATTGTATATTATGGTAGTTGTTTATATTTTGAGTTTTTATTTGTTTTTAGTTCTTAAAAAAATAAAAAAAAATAGAAAAAAATGCAAAAATACAAAAATAGTGTCTTGCTTTTCTATAAAACCAAAAATCCAAAAATAGAGTGTTTATTTGTTTTTTCTTAAAATAAAAATGTAACCGTTCTTGAAGATTTGACTGATCATCAAAAGTTGAAAGAATTTAAATTGTGAAATCTGAGTATAAGTACTTGGATGTACCTGGTGTTCATATGGTACTCTCCCTGTTGCATAAGAAATGTTTGCTTATGAGTTTGTGAGCATGTGCAGAACTTGATTTCAATCAAGAATAGGGGTTGATGAAGACTGAGATGCTGTTCGTTGCTGAAGAAGCCTGAAGCAGCACAACAACAAGATGTACCTGAGTCAGAAGAACCGGATACGAGACACCGTCTGACAGTGAAAGTGCATTTGAAGAAGTACCGTGAACCTGCTTGAAAGAAAAAGATTGAAGAAGAAAAGAGTTGTTGAGAATCCTCCTCTCAAATTTTTTTTAACAAGATTTTCAAGCAAAGCTGATCGAGATCCTGATATGAAGCTAACCATAAGAGCTGAAGAAAAGAGACCCAGTGCTGAGAGTTCAGAAGTCAAGAACTTCCACAACATCTGCAGCATAGCGACAACCATCGACTTCGTTGAAGACGTTGCTGAATTCATGCTATGAAGACAATTTGATGGCATCAGTCTATGGGGAGATTGTTAGGCTCTAAAGTGCGAGACTGACGCATCAAATTAATACAACGGGCTATGGTTACAAACTGGGTCTTACCGGATTAGTTTATATTAGGTTTTGGACCTTTATAGGTCACTTGGGCCAAGCTTTAGGCCATGTGGTCCAAGCAGGCCCAAGGGAGGCCCATGTAGGGAAGTGGGCTTGGTTGAGTATATAAACAAGTTTTTAACTTGTTTTTAGGTTTGAACTTCTTAGAACCTCATTGTTACAAATGTTCTAAAGAAGCTAGAGAGAGGCGATTGTGGTGTAGGAACTTGTACCAGACGGTTTTGCTAGTTGATAGTAATAGAATCGTGTGCAAGTTTGAAAGTGATTTGTACCAGACGGTTTTGCTAGGTGTAGGAACTTGTACCAGACGGTTTTGCTAGTTTGATCATCATCATCATCATCATCACGGTCTCGAGTCGCAACCTCGGTTCCGAGTCGCATCAGAGATCTCGAGTCATCTTGTTTTGTTTTCGAGTCGCAATCATCAAAGGTCTCGAGTCACGGATCTTTGAGTCGCCGGAAACCTGCAACTCCTTCGCTTCGAATCATCATCACTGCTTGATAATCTCCATTCATCACTGGTCATCTTCTCATCTGTTATCACCGCCACTTCCATCATCACCGTCGACTGCCGTCCTCCGCCGACATCATCCCTCCTTCATCATCGGCAATCATATTTCATCTTCATCATCGTTCACTTCATCACCATTTTCAACCATCGTCAACCAGCGACAACCATTCTCATCACCATCGTAAACTCCGATCACTGTACGTCATCTTCGTAGTCATCTTTCATCATCACAGTGAACACGATTTGGGTGATTATCAGTTTGGCGGCTGAAGGTTTCAACAGAGTTTAGGGTTTTGATCGAACGGAGAAGACGATATACATACAGATATAGTTTTTTAATATTTTAGATTTTAATATATTAATTATAATAAAATTAATCATTTAGTAATCATTACTATCATCATTACATAATAATTGGTTTTTATAATAATATTAATAATAATAATATTAAGTGTTACTTTCTAATTAAAAAAAAAAAACGGGGGTTGGTTTGTTTGTGATAACAGTTTTGACAGATCTATTCAGAAAGCGGGATTATTTGGCTGCAAAGGATTTGAGTTAGCAAGTACTCAGGTTCTCGCTTTGGGCTTGCATTGAGGAAATAGTTAAAAGATCACATTTTTGGGGGATCACATCTTAAAATGTCTTCTAAGAGAGAGGTGCTTGAGCAGGAACTCCAAGGATTCAGTTACTCATATGGTGAATCTATAGAAGCACTTACAGGCCGGTTTGCTGAACTGCTCTCTAAAATGGAGAAGGCAAAGATGGTGGTGTCTACTCACACGAGTAACAGAAAGCTTCTGGATGCTATAAAAGAGATTCCAGATCAGGCAAACTGTAGTTGGTTTACCAATGTTAATCAGATAATAGTGACAACCGATTGTTACAAAATGAAGCCGGATGAGCTGATCTCAATCATCAAATCATATGACAATGCTGACAAACAGTCTACTCAAGGCAACACATCTGCTGCAGTTTGTTCATCCACACAAAATGCATCATTTATGTTTAACAAATTCCTGGCTCAAGGAATTACTAAAGAACGTGAAGAGATACTTTCTGTCTTTTGCACTCCTGAGTGTAGAGAAGGAAATGAGGCATATCGGTTACACAACGCTGAGTTGATTCAAGACTACAATGATATTAAAAATAAAATTTTTACTTTATCGAAAAATGAGAAACTTTATAAAGAAAAAATTGAAGCTCAGCGAAAAGACATCGTCAAACTCAAGGATGATGTAAGTGTGAAATCATCTCAACTCTTCTATGTTCAGGAGAAACTGTGCGTTGTGACTAAGGAACTGGAAGATATCAGAGACAGATATCAAATTAATGAGCTTAATATTAAGAAATTTGATTCTTCCAGTAAATTAGTCAAAAACTTGTGTAATCAACAGCTCGCATACAAGGAAAATAAAGGGCGTGGTTTGGGTTTTAATCAGGCTCTTCCTCCTTATAATGACAATTATACTTATTTACCCATGACTGAGGAGGAGATGATGAATGAGAGTAGAATGACTTATGGTCCCAAAAACAATAAGTCATCATTTAATGGCAGACCAGTTGAGAAACAGAAGTCTACTTCAATAAATTTTGTTTCAAAGGGTACTTTTGATCCTAATGCTTCGTCTTCCCCTGCAGATGAAGTAGTTGAAGTAAAAGTTGAAAATGTAGTTGGGGATGAACAAGCATCAGAGTCTGATTCTTCTGAAAATTTAATAAATGAACCTAATCCAGACTCTATTTCGACGTTTGATTTTTTTAAGGTTTTTCGCTCTATGATTAATTTCAGGCCTGATGATTTGGGCGAAAACCTTGATGCTTGGGTAACAGAGACTGAATCGGCAAACGAAACAAATGAGCCAGCTGAACCATCTGATTCCAAATGTGAATCATCGAAAGTAGCTGATTCTGAGAAATTGGAATCAGTTGATTCTAGTGGATTCAGCTCAAAGGTGTCATGTGCAGAACCGTCTTGTGCTGAAAATTCGTCAAATGTTTCAGCTGAAGTTTCTGTTAAAGTTTCTGGTATTTTTTCCGACAAACCAGAACTCTCCGATTCTGTCAAAGCTGATGACATGAAGGATGAAGAGAAGATAGACGTGAAAAAGGCTCCAAGTACGCAAGCTGAACAATCTGAACCTTCTGTAAGTAATGAAAAGGTTCAGATCAAGCAACAAGAGCCGAAACGAGCAGGTAAAGGACACGAAAAGAAGAAGCCTAAACATCAAAGACAAGCAGGCTCTCCACAGTCCTCAACGGGCAGGAATAGTCCGCAAAAGGCTCGTAAAGTGAAAAATACTTTTGTTAAGCCAGTCTGTAATGGCAAATGTGAGAAATATGCATTTGACTGTGCTAACAAGGGTTTCAGAAAGACTGGTGAGATTTCTGAGCAAGACTTGCAGTCGACACAAAACAAGAAAACTCAGAAGAAATCTCCACTACAGAAGGCCCCTGCAAACGACAAATACATACATCCCAATTCATCCTCGTTTGCTGGAAATGTGCAACACAAACAAGTACATAAAGGACCGTTTCGTCCTTCAGGGCCCACAAGAGCAAATCGAGCTGATCAGAATGCTTTCTACGTGAAGAGACAAACATGCTTCAATTGCGGCATTGCTGGTCACATTGCTCGAAACTGCACACATCGTCCCTATGCACCCTATTATATGCAAAATCAGAGGGTTACACTAAAGGATAACTACCATTCTAAGCCAATGAAGGTATCTTCACCTAAGGCAATGAAGAATGTGAATCCCAAGGTTAAACCTTCTGATGGGGATTGGAACGCTGCCAAAAACAAACGCAAAGCTTTTCAGGAACAAAAACGTGTTTCTAAAACTAACAAACCTGAAACAGTTAAAGTTGCTCAACCGAAGGCAACAAACACGTTTGGTAAACCGAAACAGATTTGGAAATCTAAATCCAAGGCAACAACGTCTCCAATCCTTGAAACGAAAGGGGACTTGTGTTTGAAGGAAGTGTCTTACTTTGATGCTTCAGGTAATCCCAGGACCACGATGGCCTGGGTACCCATATCTTACTAATCTCCTTACTTTTCAGGAACAACTAAGGAGGAGCTGTTGACAATCTCTAGAATGTTGATAGCGGTTGTTCCAGAGATAAAACGGGTAACATTTCACTGTTGCAAAAAGTTCAAATTTTTTTTACAGATGATATGTTGACTTTGGAGGAGATAAAAGAAGTAAGAAATGATCAGCAAAAGGTACCATTTAAATTCAGTACTTTGATATGATTTTGATTAGTCTTCAATCTGATGACAGAACGGTTTAAAAAAAAATTCTCTTTCTTAGTTCATTATTTTGTATATAAAGTGTCCTTTCTCTAGTAAATGGTAAATTTGCGCAAAAATACAAGATTTATGCACAAATTTAGGGGGGGGAGAGGAACATATAGATAGATATGTATTGTTTTAGGGGGAGAAAATGAGAAAAATACAAAAACAATTGAAAAATGAAAAAGCCAAAAAGAAAGATTGCATGATATGGGAAGTGAAATAAATGTTCGTGTTAAAGGGTTTGACTAACACATGTAAGATGCCATAGCTGAAAAGACTAGGATCTACTGCGATATGTCGATAGGCTTGACGCTCAAAATGATAAAAGATACTAAGTGTTATAAACATAACGAACTATGTACCATGTGGGTAACATACCAACGGCGTATGATTTTATGGTCTTAAATCTTGCGTGATAGATAGCCAACATCTGAGGTTTCGGGTCTTTATATTGTTGAATCATCCGGGGATATCTTGGTTGTCCTTCTGTTTAGAACTAAAATTGTACATGAACCCAGGAAAGAAAGTCACTTGGAATTAGCTCATTTCTATTTGAATGTCTGTATGTTGTCCCGATACACACAATTTTGATCTGATTCTGAAATCTTCTATGAAAAAAGTCGTGTATCTCCTCTGCTGCATCCAGATATATGCTGACCTGGAGGTGCTAGGCAACGACAGCTTCTGCTGCATCCAGATACATGCTGACCTAGCTGTACGTTGTCGCGCTATAGATCAATTTAACAGCCGAAAGAGGCCCTCAAGTGCCCAAAAGAAACCCTAGAAACCTATATCAAATTGAGAAAAACTCATTTGATCTGTATATTATACCATCTCTGCTTAAGATCTATTCTGTTCTTTTCTCAATCTATTCCCAGTTAAGATTTCAGAGATTTGGATTGGACTTGTGAAATATGTGGTAGGGAAGATACTTGCATGATAGAGTGTGCTGTTTATATTTCCAGGATTTGATTAGTGTTTATTTGGGTGTTCATTGTTAAGAAATCAAAACATGATAAAACAGATTATATGCGGACCTAGATACAGTCAGGATATCTTAAAGGATGACATCAGTATACTCACCTGCTACGATGAATCGTTGTGCTTACCTTGATCGCGGGGGTATGCCTTGGAATGGGACACACGGGTATAATAGTATAATATTACCTAAAGCATATCACGAAGTGGAAAAATTGAAAGTTGAGCGTTAAAGTTTAAGTGGACAAACATATTGGCAATCGCATAGACCAGTTTGATTAGGCTCGTACTGAAAAGTGTTCCTTAGTCTGCCTGAGAACGAATTTTGATCCCATTGCAATTGTAATTGTATATTATGGTAGTTGTTTATATTTTGAGTTTTTATTTGTTTTTAGTTCTTAAAAAAATAAAAAAAAATAAAAAAAAATACAAAAATACAAAAATAGCGTCTTGCTTTTCTATAAAACCAAAAATCCAAAAATAGAGTGTTTATTTGTTTTTTCTTAAAATAAAAATGTAACCGTTCTTGAAGATTTGACTGATCATCAAAAGTTGAAAGAATTTAAATTGTGAAATCTGAGTATAAGTACTTGGATGTACCTGGTGTTCATATGGTACTCTCCCTGTTGCATAAGAAATGTTTGCTTATGAGTTTGTGAGCATGTGCAGAACTTGATTTCAATCAAGAATAGGGGTTGATGAAGACTGAGATGCTGTTCATTGCTGAAGAAGCCTGAAGCAGCACAACAACAAGATGTACCTGAGTCAGAAGAACCGGATACGAGACACCGTCTGACAGTGAAAGTGCATTTGAAGAAGTACCGTGAACCTGCTTGAAAGAAAAAGATTGAAGAAGAAAAGAGTTGTTGAGAATCCTCCTCTCAAATTTTTTTTAACAAGATTTTCAAGCAAAGCTGATCGAGATCTTGATAAGAAGCTAACCATAAGAGCTGAAGAAAAGAGACCCAGTGCTGAGAGTTCAGAAGTCAAGAACTTCCACAACATCTGCAGCATAGCGACAACCATAGACTTCGTTGAAGACGTTGCTGAATTCATGCTATGAAGACAATTTGATGGCATCAGTCTATGGGGAGATTGTTAGGCTCTAAAGTGCGAGACTGACGCATCAAATTAATACAACGGGCTATGGTTACAAACTGGGTCTTACCGGATTAGTTTATATTAGGTTTTGGACCTTTATAGGTCACTTGGGCCAAGCTTTTGGCCATTTGGTCCAAGCAGGCCCAAGGGAGGCCCATGTAGGGAAGTGGGCTTGGTTGAGTATATAAACAAGTTTTTAACTTGTTTTTAGGTTTGAACTTCTTAGAACCTCATTGTTACAAATGTTCTAAAGAAGCTAGAGAGAGGCGATTGTGGTGTAGGAACTTGTACCAGACGGTTTTGCTAGTTGATAGTAATAGAATCGTGTGCAAGTTTGAAAGTGATTCGGTATCGTGTTCTTCGTATTTTCAGTTTTTCGTTTTGATTCTTGAATCACCAATTGATTGGATTCCGCACAATCAATTGGTTGTTTGATATCATTGAAAGATCCGGTTAAACGGGACTTACAAGTGGTATCAGAGCCATTAGAACCTATTTCTAGGCTCGGTTTGATATCAAACATTCAAGTTTTCGGAAATTTTTGAGTTGGTGTTCTTCGTGTTCTTGGCGATATTCAAAGTGTTCATCGAGTTTCTACTGAAAAATTGTCATATTTTGGTATATTAATCTTTTGAGAAGGTGTTAATTGATTTACCTATGTATTTGAATTTTTTAAAATTATCTTCAAAAGATTTAGAAAATCCCGAATTTTGATTTGAAAAATCCAAAAAATCTCGGAATTCCAACTGTTTGAAAGTTTTGAAAAATTTGAAAGGTTCACTTTCCATATCTATACACAGCTGTCATCTCCTCCACACGGTTTCGAGTCCATCATTTTAGGAAACTGTTCTCACAATTGGTCATCACTTGTCTCGACTCGCAACCGCTCTCAAGGTCTCGACTCACATCTTCACCCGGTCTCGACTCATCATCATCATCACGGTCTCGTCTCACATCTTCACCCGGTCTCGACTCATCATCATCATCACAGTCTCGAGTCGCAACCTCAGTTCCGAGTCGCATCAGAGATCTCGAGTCATCTTGTTTTGTTTTCGAGTCGCAATCATCAAAGGTCTCGAGTCACGGATCTTTGAGTCGCCGGAAACCTGCAACTCCTTCGCTTCGAATCATCATCACTGCTTGATAATCTCCATTCATCACTGGTCATCTTCTCATCTGTTATCACCGCCACTTCCATCATCACCGTCGACTGCCGTCCTCCGCCGACATCATCCCTCCTTCATCATCGGCAATCATATTTCATCTTCATCATCGTTCACTTCATCACCATTTTCAACCATCGTCAACCAGCGACAACCATTCTCATCACCATCGTAAACTCCGATCACTGTACGTCATCTTCGTAGTCATCTTTCATCATCACAGTGAACACGATTTGGGTGATTATCAGTTTGGCGGCTGAAGGTTTCAACAGAATTTAGGGTTTTGATCGAACGGAGAAGACGATATACATACAGATATAGTTTTTTAATATTTTAGATTTTAATATATTAATTATAATAAAATTAATCATTTAGTAATCATTACTATCATCATTACATAATAATTGGTTTTTATAATAATATTAATAATAATAATATTAAGTGTTACTTTCTAATTAAAAAAAAAACGGGGGTTGGTTTGTTTGTGATAACAGTTTTGACAGATCTATTCAGAAAGCGGGATTATTTGGCTGCAAAGGATTTGAGTTAGCAAGTACTCAGGTTCTCGCTTTGGGCTTGCATTGAGGAAATAGTTAAAAGATCACATTTTTGGGGGATCACATCTTAAAATGTCTTCTAAGAGAGAGGTGCTTGAGCAGGAACTCCAAGGATTCAGTTACTCATATGGTGAATCTATAGAAGCACTTACAGGCCGGTTTGCTGAACTGCTCTCTAAAATGGAGAAGGCAAAGATGGTGGTGTCTACTCACACGAGTAACAGAAAGCTTCTGGATGCTATAAAAGAGATTCCAGATCAGGCAAACTGTAGTTGGTTTACCAATGTTAATCAGATAATAGTGACAACCGATTGTTACAAAATGAAGCCGGATGAGCTGATCTCAATCATCAAATCATATGACAATGCTGACAAACAGTCTACTCAAGGCAACACATCTGCTGCAGTTTGTTCATCCACACAAAATGCATCATTTATGTTTAACAAATTCCTGGCTCAAGGAATTACTAAAGAACGTGAAGAGATACTTTCTGTCTTTTGCACTCCTGAGTGTAGAGAAGGAAATGAGGCATATCGGTTACACAACGCTGAGTTGATTCAAGACTACAATGATATTAAAAATAAAATTTTTACTTTATCGAAAAATGAGAAACTTTATAAAGAAAAAAATGAAGCTCAGCGAAAAGACATCGTCAAACTCAAGGATGATGTAAGTGTGAAATCATCTCAACTCTTCTATGTTCAGGAGAAACTGTGCGTTGTGACTAAGGAACTGGAAGATATCAGAGATAGATATCAAATTAATGAGCTTAATATTAAGAAATTTGATTCTTCCAGTAAATTAGTCAAAAACTTGTGTAATCAACAGCTCACATACAAGGAAAATAAAGGGCGTGGTTTGGGTTTTAATCAGGCTCTTCCTCCTTATAATGACAATTATACTTATTTACCCATGACTGAGGAGGAGATGATGAATGAGAGTAGAATGACTTATGGTCCCAAAAACAATAAGTCATCATTTAATGGCAGACCAGTTGAGAAACAGAAGTCTACTTCAATAAATTTTGTTTCAAAGGGTACTTTTGATCCTAATGCTTCGTCTTCCCCTGCAGATGAAGTAGTTGAAGTAAAAGTTGAAAATGTAGTTGGGGATGAACAAGCATCAGAGTCTGATTCTTCTGAAAATTTAATAAATGAACCTAATCCAGACTCTATTTCGACGTTTGATTTTTTTAAGGTTTTTCGCTCTATGATTAATTTCAGGCCTGATGATTTGGGCGAAAACCTTGATGCTTGGGTAACAGAGACTGAATCGGCAAACGAAACAAATGAGCCAGCTGAACCATCTGATTCCAAATGTGAATCATCGAAAGTAGCTGATTCTGAGAAATTGGAATCAGTTGATTCTAGTGGATTCAGCTCAAAGGTGTCATGTGCAGAACCGTCTTGTGCTGAAAATTCGTCAAATGTTTCAGCTGAAGTTTCTGTTAAAGTTTCTGGTATTTTTTCCGACAAACCAGAACTCTCCGATTCTGTCAAAGCTGATGACATGAAGGATGAAGAGAAGATAGACGTGAAAAAGGCTCCAAGTACGCAAGCTGAACAATCTGAACCTTCTGTAAGTAATGAAAAGGTTCAGATCAAGCAACAAGAGCCGAAACGAGCAGGTAAAGGACACGAAAAGAAGAAGCCTAAACATCAAAGACAAGCAGGCTCTCCACAGTCCTCAACGGGCAGGAATAGTCCGCAAAAGGCTCGTAAAGTGAAAAATACTTTTGTTAACCCAGTCTGTAATGGCAAATGTGAGAAATATGCATTTTACTGTGCTAACAAGGGTTTCAGAAAGACTGGTGAGATTTCTGAGCAAGACTTGCAGTCGACACAAAACAAGAAAACTCAGAAGAAATCTCCACTACAGAAGGCCCCTGCAAACGACAAATACATACATCCCAATTCATCCTCGTTTGCTGGAAATGTCCAACACAAACAAGCACATAAAGGACCATTTCGTCCTTCAGGGCCCACAAGAGCAAATCCAGCTAATCAGAATGCTTTCTACGTGAAGAGACAAACATGCTTCAATTGCGGCATTGCTGGTCACATTGCTCGAAACTGCACACATCGTCCCTATGCACCCTATTATATGCAAAATCAGAGGGTTACACCAAAGGATAACTACCATTCTAAGCCAATGAAGGTATCTTCACCTAAGGCAATGAAGAATGTGAATCCCAAGGTTAAACCTTTTGATGGGGATTGGAACGCTGCCAAAAACAAACGCAAAGCTTTTCAGGAACAAAAACGTGTTTCTAAAACTAACAAACCTGAAACAGTTAAAGTTGCTCAACCGAAGGCAACAAACACGTTTGGTAAACCGAAACAGATTTGGAAATCCAAATCCAAGGCAGCAACGTCTCCAATCCTTGAAACGAAAGGGGACTTGTGTTTGAAGGAAGTGTCTTACTTTGATGCTTCAGGTAATCCCAGGACCACGATGGCCTGGGTACCCATGTCTTACTAATCTCCTTACTTTTCAGGAACAACTAAGGAGGAGTTGTTGACAATCTCTAGAATGTTGATAGCGGTTGTTCCAGAGATAAAACGGGTAACATTTCACTGTTGCAAAAAGTTCAAATTTTTTTTACAGATGATATGTTGACTTTGGAGGAGATAAAAGAAGTAAGAAATGATCAGCAAAAGGTACCATTTAAATTCAGTACTTTGATATGATTTTGATTAGTCTTCAATCTGATGACAGAACGGTTTAAAAAAAATTCTCTTTCTTAGTTCATTATTTTGTATATAAAGTGTCCTTTCTCTAGTAAATGGTAAATTTGCGCAAAAATACAAGATTTATGCACAAATTTAGGGGGGGGGGGAGGAACATATAGATAGATATGTATTGTTTTAGGGGGAGAAAATGAGAAAAATACAAAAACAATTGAAAAATGAAAAAGCCCAAAAGAAAGATTGCATGATATGGGAAGTGAAATAAATGTTCGTGTTAAAGGGTTTGACTAACACATGTAAGGTGCCATAGCTGAAAAGACTAGGATCTACTGCGATATGTCGATAGGCTTGACGCTCAAAATGATAAAAGATACTAAGTGTTATAAACATAACGAACTATGTACCATGTGGGTAACATACCAACGGCGTATGATTTTATGGTCTTAAATCTTGCGTGATAGATAGCCAACATCTGAGGTTTCGGGTCTTTATATTGTTGAATCATCCGGGGATATCTTGGCTGTCCTTCTGTTTAGAACTAAAATTGTACATGAACCCAGGAAAGAAAGTCACTTGGAATTAGCTCATTTCTATTTGAATGTCTGTATGTTGTCCCGATACACACAATTTTGATCTGATTCTGAAATCTTCTATGAAAAAAGTCGTGTATCTCCTCTGCTGCATCCAGATATATGCTGACCTGGAGGTGCTAGGCAACGACAGCTTCTGCTGCATCCAGATACATGCTGACCTAGCTGTACGTTGTCGCGCTATAGATCAATTTAACACCCGAAAGAGGCCCTCAAGTGCCCAAAAGAAACCCTAGAAACCTATATCAAATTGAGAAAAACTCATTTGATCTGTATATTATACCATCTCTGCTTAAGATCTATTCTGTTCTTTTCTCAATCTATTCCCAGTTAAGATTTCAGAGATTTGGATTGGACTTGTGAAATATGTGGTAGGGAAGATACTTGCATGATAGAGTGTGTTGTTTATATTTCCAGGATTTGATTAGTTTTTATTTGGGTGTTCATTGTTAAGAAATCAAAACATGATAAAACAGATTATATGCGGACCTAGATACAGTCAGGATATCTTAAAGGATGACATCAGTATACTCACCTGCTACGATGAATCGTTGTGCTTACCTTGATCGCGGGGGTATGCCTTGGAATGGGACACACGGGTATAATAGTATAATATTACCTAAAGCATATCACGAAGTTGAAAAATTGAAAGTTGAGCGTTAAAGTTTAAGTGGACAAACATATTGGCAATCGCATAGACCAGTTTGATTAGGCTCGTACTGAAAAGTGTTCCTTAGTCTGCCTGAGAACGAATTTTGATCCCATTGCAATTGTAATTGTATATTATGGTAGTTGTTTATATTTTGAGTTTTATTTGTTTTTAGTTCTTAAAAAAATTGAAAAATTCAAAAATAAAAAAAAAACAGTGTCTTGTTTTTCTATAAAACCAAAAAAAAAATCCAAAAAATAGAGTTTTTAATTGTTTTTCTTAAAATTAAAAATGTAACCGTTCTTGAAGATTTGTCTGATCATAAAAAGTTGAAAGAATTTAAATTGTGAAATCCGAGTATAAGTACTTGGATGTACCTAGTGTTCATATGGTACTCTCCCTGTTGCATAAGAAATGTTTGCTTAAAAGTTTGTGAGTATGTGCAGAACTTGGTTTCAATCAAGAACAGGGGTTGATGAAGACTGAGATGCTGTTAGTTGCTGACGAAGCATGGAGCAGCACGACTACAAGATGTACCTGAGTCAGAAGAACCGGATACGAAACGCCGTCTGATAATGAAAGTACATTTGAAGAAGTACCATGAAACTGCTTGAAAGACAAAGATTGTAGAAGAAAAGAGCTGCTGAGAATCCTCCTCTCACATTCTTTTTAACAAGATTTTCAAGCAAAGCTGATCGAGATCCTGATATGAAGCTAACCACAAAAGCTGAAGAAAAGAGACCCAGGGCTGAGAGTTCAGAAGTCAAGAACTTCCACAACATCTGCAGCATAGCATCAACCATAGATTTCGTTGAAGACGTTGCTGAATTCAAATTATGAAGATAATTTGATGGCATCAGTCTAGGGGGAGATTGTTAGGCCCTAAAGTGTGAGACTGATGAATAAAATTAATACAACGGGCTATGGTTATGAACTGGGCCTTACCGGGTTAGTTTATATTTGGTTGTGGACCTTTATAGGTCACTTGGGCCAAGCTTTAGGCCATGTGGGCCAAGCAGGCCCAAGGGGAGCCCATGTAGGGAACTAGGCTTGAGTTAGTATATAAACAAGTTTCTAACTTGTTTTAGGGTTTGAACCTTTGGAACCTCATTGTTACAGAATTCCTAGAGAGAGCTAGAGGAAGGCGATTGTTTGTGAGCACTTGTACTAGACGGTTTTGCTAGTTGATAGTAATAGAATCGTGTGCAAGTGTTTAAAGGTGATTCGTTGTGTTCTTCGTATTTCATATTTTTCGTGTTTATTCTTGAATCACATCAAGTTTGGATTCCGCACAAACTTGGTGTTGTTTGATATCATTGAAAGATCCGTTCTATGGGACTTACAATAAACTTATTTACGATTCCTTGAAAATTTCCCATAATTTCAAAACATAAACTAAATGATTTGTAAATTATAGTTACTAGCTATATAAATTAATATTCTGAGTTAGCCGTGCAACATGGTTTACTAATACCTCGCTTGTAAAAGCTGTAGTGTACCTTCATCATATTATTCATTTACTTGTAAGTCTTGTTAGAAATAACCCGTTGATGTGGTCTTACGGATCATTTGGTAACATTAGCAATATGACATAACTAGTCCCCAACAATTACATGATGGTAGTAATTGTAAATATTGATTAGTCCATGGGGCAATTATGATTTTCCTTTAGGTACCATTAATAGAGAATACATAGAGTTTTATAACTGATCACTATTTATGACCATTATTCATTGATCTTTATATATTGATGGTAAGTGATCAAAAACTTATAAAGAACACCAATACAAAAATTCTCTCTAGTGTGATCCATCAACACAAGGTACCATAACGGGAATCATGGCTTCATCTTTATCCTCAAAGATAATCATCCCTACAAGTAAGTATCTCTAACTTGGTATCTATATTTAGATTATGATTGAATAAACATGATTAAGTTCTATAATTTTAACCCATGTTTATAGATATAATCAACATGTGGTATCAGAGCGATGTTGATTATATTAATTAATCATGTAAGTAAATATGTTGTGTTCTCGTTCTATCGATTTCTTGATTTTCGATTCGTCGATCAATCGATTGAATGGAACTTCAAATATAAAACTGATTTGTTTCTTGGATGATTCCAAAAGTTTTGATACACCGATCATGTCACCTCCGTTTTCAAAATACTACTCAAGAGTCACTGCCACAATTTTCCTTTTCTATAATATTATAATCATACATGCTTTTCTATATTAGAATTATCATTATGGAATCACATTAACGGATTGAAATTGATTCTATTAGATTAACTAATTAAGAAAAATTATGCCCATTTTTTTGGAGAAAGGAATTTATTTGCTAGTGTATTATATAATTTTAAAGAGACGAATAATCGATTGCCACATCTTTTGGTGTATCTAAATTAGATTTTTATGATAACCATCTCATCGATGCAAAATATTATTGTATTTATATTTATGAAAATATTCAAGTTTGATTAGAATCCACTAGCATAAATTATATCAAAATCCTTACAGATACTTTATTTTGATGTGCTGTTAAAAATACTTGGATGATCATGTAAGCAATTCTTAAGTGAAATTAATTTTTTATCCAATCTTGACTATAGGATTGTATTATGTTTTGGATTCCTCTTACTAAGGGAAATTGATCTTTTATTTATGTCTTAAAACCAAGTTTTTGGCATAAAATTATATAATTGTAAATTTCAATGTATAATTAGATGATTAATCAAACAATGCATCCTTTTGGCTTGACATTGAAATTTAAATTTAAATGATACTATTTTATGTAATAATGTGTATGACAATGAACGTAACGGGTAATTATTTGACGAAACACATAATGAATTATTAGGCTAATTTACATAAATATTTCATTTCTGGCCTAAAGGTGTTATGTTATATTTATGTGTCGTACTCTTTTATCCATATATGTTCATAACACGTGAACTTTGGTCAAAGCCAAAACGAAGCCAAAGTTCATGTAGAACATTGAGATAGTCTTTATTTATGTGTGTTCATAATACATGAATTTTGTTCAAAGCCAAAGCGAAGCCAAAATTCATGTAGGACATTAAGCCGATTTATTATTTATTCGTTCATAATGCTTGAATTTTGGTCAAAGCCAGCGAAGACAAAATTCAGGCAGAACATTAAGTTTGTTTTATTTACATATGTTCATAATATATGAAATTTGGTCAAAGCTAAAGCGAAGCCAAAGTTTATGTAGAACAATAAGTCAATCTATTATGTATGTTCATAATGCATAAATTTTGGTCAAAGCCAAAGCGAAACCAAATTTATGTAGAACATCAAGACAATCTTTTATGTAAGTTCATAATGTCTGAATTTTGGTCAAAGCCAAAGGGAAGTCAAAATTCAGGTAGAACCTTAAGTTAGTATATTATTTTGGTGTTATAGTAGACTATGTCTTCAATATAATAATTTGTGCCTGCCTTACTTGATTACCCCATAATGTAAATTACTCCAAGTTTCTTCTTAAGTTTGTATCTCATCTATTTCATCCATTCTAATTTCAAAAAACTTAAGATGTTTTGCTTACTAAAGAGTTTCTATAAAATTGGCTCTTATTGGATTGTTGATTATCTCTTAAGATATGACAATCCTACTGCTCTTTTCTAATAAAAGTATTACAGAAAAAAATTAGAGCAAACTAGTGGGATAAGTCAAACATTATATCTCTTATGATAATCAAGAATACATTTAATTATTGCTATCATGGGAGCTATTCTAGATTCTGAATTTCCTAAGACTATTTTTTTCTCTTTGGAAGAATCAAAATACCTTATAAGACGCATGCATTTACTCTAGATTCTAACCATAAAGTTTACTGGCACATGTGAATACATCATAATGTACAATACCATGTCCCATAATTTAAGGGTTTACACATGGAAATCAATACATTTTTCCGGTGCATTACATAATAACTTTTCCAATGACACTATAAGTTGCCTTAAGAATCAATGATACAACTTAGAAGTACCAAAGGAAAATGAGTATGTTGATTAGCAACATATGTACAGGAAAAGGAATGCATGAAACTGGAAAAATTAGATGTTGTTCATCTCACCGCCATTAAACCTAAAAGGATGATACTTTTAAGATTCAGAGATAGTGTACAAGTACTACTTCCAGCTATAAGTTTCTTCAAAGGAAAGTCTCACTGCAAATTTATGTCATTAACTAGGCATGAGTATCGAGACTATCCATAACTCAATGGGACAGCTGGCTAAGATAAGTAGTTAGATATTTATGATATTTAATTCTGCTAATGATAATATTCCAATTAACACATGATGGGTTGAGTCTAGTTCTATACGTTTATTTACCATAAATCAACAAATAATTAATATGAGAGTGAGTGGCAAAATTTTATTTTAAGACTATAAGAACCATAATAAACTGTTTTATAATTGGGCTTTATGATACCTTATATATTCTGTAGATTATTCAGAATTTAGTATCAATATAAAAGCTAACAAAGTCACTTTTACCTTAAACTCTCATATTATTTGTCATCTCAATCTGGATAGAAACCTTATAAGATAGAACTTGATGATGCTACACTTTTTCACAACCTTTTGTTATCATAAAAATGCAAATTTAATAAAAGAAAAATGAGACCTACAAATTTCATCCATTGAGACCAATTTTGAGAAATCATGACTAGGTTAATGAAGGATGAAATATTATCAAATCTCATTCTTAGTGACTTATGAGCATGTGCTATAAGCCTTAATAATTAACTGGCTAAGGGAATAAATCAAGTTCAATCAGAAATTATATTTCATTGGAACTTATCCCAAAATGGAATATTCAGACATCATTCATTTATCATAATATATACTTGTGTCTAATATGTCCCTTATGGATCAAGGTATTAAAGAAATTAATTCATATATACTATGATTCCTTCTAAATATGTCCCTCAAAATTTTTATAACATCTGGACATTAAGGAAATCAAGTCTAACATATATGACATGTTCCCACTGCACGTACATCATTGAAACTTATCTTGTAGCATTCATAGAGATCTAAAAGCTTAGTGGGAGCATTACGTGTCTTAATCTTAATTTGCGAGAGTTGCAAGAGGTAGGGGAGTGAAAGTTGTTACCTCAATTTGTACCTCCTATATAAGACACTGCTCCTTCACAACTTTTCTCTTTAAGAATATACTGCTTCTTTAACAAAAGTTTCATCGTTGCTTAAATATGAGCACACTTAGATTTCTTGCCAAAATTATAATCCTCAAACAGAGAAACTACATTGAGTTACATCATTAACTTGTTTCTCTATTAGAATCTATTGTCCTGCTAATGTTAACCATAAGCATGCTAAATTTCTAACGATTTCTAAAATTAGTGGGAGTAGTAAAAGTCCTTATCATAACTTGCAAGAAGTACAAGAGGCGGGGGAAGAGACTTATTAAATTTTACTCCGATTACACCTCTTGTACACCATACTCCACAAACTCTTACACACTTAGAATCTTGAAAGTGATAGCAACTTAATCAAGAGCTAATCCATAAAACTGAAACTCATAATAAAACCCAATAATCAACTACGGAGGTCATCTAGGTTTAACTTTGATGATTATGTATCCTCCTTGACTGAAGTTGAAATGGATATTGGAAAGTATACTGGTCCTACCTCTTCTAATTAAGCCATTAGCATAAATCAATTTTCCAAATGGAATAAGAATTGTTATTAGCAAATTTGATTTTATTTATTAGAATAACGTTTGGGATTTGGTTGAATTACCCAAGGGTGCTCATCACTAAACAAAATCTGAATGCAAACGTTAAGACACTAAAAGTATGATTGATTGTTAAAGGTTATGCTCAGAAGAGAATTATTTATGAAAGAATTATCTTACATTTCTTACAAAATGTTTCTTTGAGGATCATTGTTGTTCTAGTGGCTTATAATCTTTTAGAGCTACATTATATGAACATTAAAATAACTTTCCTTAAACAAAGTCTTACATGTTCATAAAACAACCTAAAAGTTCTAAACTGAAGGTCAAGAACACTTACTTTGTATGTCAATAACTTCCATGTATGGGTTGAAGCAAACATCAAAATGTGACGAAATCTTCATGCAATTCTTTTCATCAAGAGTTAAGTGGGTTTATGTGTACCTACCTCAAGATGAGTGGGAGCAACTAATGCAATTATCACACATATTTTGATATAATGAATCTCGGAGATACCACTTACGTGAGAGATATCAAAATATACCGAGATAGACCCAACGTGACATTAGTTTCGTGCCATAAGCTTTACTCTAAAGCGGGTCCTTACATATGTAAAAAACAATATTGCTCTCATTAAAAGGATAAAATGATAAATGAGATTACTTACTTATGCTTCATTAATTAGAAGCCTTATGAGTTCAAGTCTATATTCGTTTAGATATTGCTCACATTGATGAACATTAGACCACTCTAGATTATTGTGAAGCATTTTACAATATCTTTTAGAAACGAGAAAGACTATAAGAAGAAGTGAGAACTCAAACCGGTTGATTGCTCTTACTTTGAATCAAAGGAAACGAAATGTCAATTTCGGGGGTATATCCTTATGTCAGCAAATATAATTGTCTCATGGAGGAATAATAAGAAACTGATAAAACAACATAAGTTATAATGACATAATATGTTGTTAATTAACAACATAATTGTCAATAAATGTTGTTGAAAATTTTATTAGTGGACTCATAAACTTGTTAACTCCATATAAATACTAAATTGAAGACTTATTGTGAAAAGTCAGCCACTTGTTTCCTTGAACAGTAACAGTTCGAGAGGTGCTGCATTAAAATTCGATACATAATTATTGTTCGTTTATGAACAAGTAGAGGAAACTAAACATTTGTATCAAGTACCTTTACATTCATGATATTCTTACGGATCCGATAACAAAGTTCTACCACCCAAAGTCTTTTAAGAGCTCATAATAAAGACAGGTTTTTACTAAAGGCCTTACATAATAGCATATCGTACTTACGAATGATTAATTATTAAATTTCCTCAATTATTTAAATTTGTTTGTCTATAAATACGTATATGTGCACCTAATGACGTATAGACAATAATTATACAAATTAATTAAAGGGTTTACCTCAGTCATTTTGGTCTTCAATTTACGTATGTTTTGATTTGGGGTTGTAACATGATTAATGGGGGTCTTGAGTTGACAATAACTCAATGACTGTATTTTTCTGTTGCAGTTTCAATTTGAAACATTGATTAATGTTTTTACTTGGCCAAACTTACTTATACTTATCACAAATGATCACTCGGCCAAGTGGGAGTATGTTAGAAATAACCCGTTGATGTAGCCTTACAGATCATTTGGTAAAATTACCAATATGACATAACTAGTCCCCGACAATTACTTGATGGTAGTAATTGTAAATATTGATTAGTCCATGGGGCAATTATGATTTCCCTTTAGGTACCATTAATAGAGAATACAAAGAGTTTTATAACGGATCACTATTTATGACCATTATTCATTGATCTTTATATATTGATGGTAAGTGATCAAAAACTTATGAAGAACACCAATACAAAAATTCTCTCTAGTGTGATCCATCAACACAAGGTACCATAACGTGAATCATGGCTTCATCTTTATCCTCAAAGATAATCATCCCTACAAGTAAGTGCCTCTAACTTGGTATCTATATTTAGATTATGATTGAATAAACATGATTAAGTTCTATAATTTTGACCCATGTTTATAGATATAATCAACAAGTGTTCGTACAAAGAAAGCATGCATATCTTCATAACACGAGTCTCATACACTCATGTAAAAATTGGGTTAGTATGAATATTTAATTATATACAGAGTAGGTTAATATGAGTTTCACGAGTGTATGAACCCTTGGTTAAGTTAAACATCTGTTTTTAATATTTTTTAATAAATAGTAGGTTAAACTTATTAACTGTGTTTTTTTAGAGTGTTTTCTCTTTTAATTAAATAGTAGGTTAAACTTATTAAAGAAAACGTTTTTTCTATTATTTTTTAAATAAATTTATAAAATTTGATTTACAGAAAGTGTTATCAAATATTTTATCTATGTTATAAAACAAAAGGATCGAGATTAAAACTTTCTCTATTCTTCTCTGTATTACACCACTCAAGTAATTAAATCACAACGAATGCTTCGTCTATTTATAGAAATCAAAAAGAAATAAAACAAACTGGTGGGGTCATATGTTTGCTACTTACTCCATCATTCTGCCTTTCATAATACTCCCCCTCAAACATATGCCCATTTATTTATTTGATGAATAAATCATTAGCTCCTTGTGGTATGTTGTTCTACAACTTTGGTGTTTGGCTTTGACATGCTGCCTCGTTAAAAACCTTGCTAGGAAAACCCAGTGGGACAAAACCAAAGCTAAGGGAAAAAAAGTGCAGCTTGCATTATACACAGTGGATCAAATATGTTGCCTCATTAAAAACCTTGCTAAGAAAAACCCGGTGGGATAAAACCATAGCTAAGGAAAAAAAAAGTGCAACTTGTATAATGCACCCCCTCAAATTGTCATGTGTGGATTATCACATTTTCACATTTTCTGTACATGTCGCATCCCAATATCATGAACGTGTTTCCTGAAAGTTGATGTAGGTAATGCTTTTGTGAAAAGATCGGCTGAATTGTTGCTGGATTAGACATATCTCATCTCGACTTGATTATCTTTAATAAGGTCACGAGTATATTCAAAGAATCTTGGTGGTATATGCTTTGTTCTATCACTTTTGATATACCCTTCCTTCATTTGCGTGACACAAGCTGCATTATCTTCATAGATTGGAGTTGGATTTATGTTTTTCTCTAGTCCACAAGATGTTAGTATGTGTTGTGTCATAGATCTTAACCATACACATTCTCTTGAAGCTTCATGTAGTGCAATGACTTCGGCATGATTTGAAGATGTTGCAACGAGTGTTTGTTTCTGAGAACGCCATGAAATTGCAGTTCCTCCAGTCTTGAATATGTATCCAGTTTGAGATTTTGCTTTATGGGGATCAGATAAATAACCTGCATCTGCATAACCAACTAACCCTTCTTTTGAATCGTTAGGATAAAACAAGCCTAAATCAACAGTACCTCGAAGATATCGAAAAATATGTTTAATCCCATTCCAGTGTCTTTTAGTGGGAGCTGAACTAAATCTTGCTAACAAATTAACTGCAAAAGAAATGTCAGGTCTCGTACAGTTAGTAAGATACATAAATGCTCCAATTGCACTAAGGTATGGTGTCTCTGGACCAAGAACTTCTTCGTTGTCCTCACAAGGACGGAACTGATCATTTTCAACATTAAGTGATCTAACGACCATTGGGGTGCTCAAAGGATTTGCCTTGTCCATATTGAAACGTTTCAATAGATTTTCAGTATAATTCATCTGATGAACAAGTATTCCATTGTTCATTTGTTCAATTTGTAAACCAATACAATATTTGGTTTTTCCAAGGTCTTTCATTTCAAATTCTTTCTTTAAAAGAATAATTGCTTCATGAATTTCCTTTTGAGTCCCAATTATATTTAGATCATCAACATATACAGCTATGATCACATATCCTGAAGTTGTCTTCTTAATAAAGACACATGGACAGATAAGATTACTTGTATAACCTTTACTTATCAAGTAATTGCTCAAACGATTGTACCACATCCTCCCAGATTGTTTCAACCCATATAAAGACCTTTGTAATTTGATCGAATACATTTCTTTGGGTTTTGAACTTAACGCTTCAGGGAGTTTAAATCCTTCAGGAATTTTCATATATATGTCACTATCAAGTGATCCACATAAGTAAGCTGTAACAACATCCATAAGATGCATTTCTAACTTTTTAGATATTGCTAAGCTGATTAAGTATCGAAAGGTTATCGCGTCCATTACGGGAGAGTATGTTTCTTCATAGTCAATCCCTGGCCTTTGCGAAAAACCTTGAGCTACAAGTCTTGCTTTATACCTTGTAATCTCATTTTTCTCATTTCGTTTCCGTACGAAAACCCATTTATACCCTACAGGCTTTATTTCCTTAGGAGTGATAACAATAGGCCCAAAAACCTTTCGTTTGTTTAATGAATTTAATTCAGCTTGCATAGCATCTTTCCACTTTCCCCAGTCATGTCTATTTTTACAATCATTTACAGACTTTGGTTCAGGAGTATCATCTCCACTCATAATCTCACTGGCAACCGAATATGAAAATATTTCATCCATATTTTCCATTTCATCTCGGTTCCATATTATATGTGTATGACCATAGTTGATTGATATCTCTTTGTTAGTATCATCAACATCTTCCTCATGAGAGGTTTCGGTATTTACCGCTTGATCAAGATTTTTATCTTTATGGTCAATTTCATTTATAAGCGCTTTTCTTTTTCGAGGATTTTTATCCTTCGAACCAATTGGCCTTCCACGTTTTAAACGTTTCTGAGATTCATGAGTCATATTATTATCTATTGCCTTATTAGGGATCTCAACTCGAGCTGGAGCATTAGCAGCTGGTATATGAGATTTAGTAACCCTATTTATATCAGTAAATGCATCAGGCAATTGATTTGCAATTTCTTGCAAATGTATTATCTTTTGAACCTCTGTCTCACATTGTTTAGTTTTTGGATCCAGATATAACAATGAAGGTTCACACCATGTGACATCCTTTTCCTTATTTTCATCTTTATTCTCCCCCCCCCCTAATACAAGGAAAGTTGTTTCATTAAATTTACAATCAGCAAACCGTGCTGTAAAGACATCACCTGTTAAAGGTTCAAGATATCTTATTATAGAAGGTGAATCATATCCAACATATATTCCCAACCTTCTTTGAGGTCCCATTTTTGTGCATTGTGGTGGTGCAATTGGGTCATAAACTGCACATCCAAAAATTCTAATATGGGAAATATTTGGCTGTTGGCCAGATGCAATTTGTTGGGGAGAGAATTCATGATTTGCACTTGGTCTTATGCGAATTAATGATTCAGCATGTAATATTGCATGACCCCAAATGGATACAGGAAGTTTTGTCCTCATTATTAATGGTCGAGCTATTAGTTGTAGACGTTTAATTAATGATTTAGCTAAACCATTTTGTGTGTGCACATGAGCGACAGGGTGTTCAAAAATAATTCCTCCAGACATGCAATAATCATTAAAAGCATGTGATGTAAATTCACCAGCATTGTCGAGTCTCACCCTTTTAATACTATGATCTGGGAAATGTGTTCGCAATTTAATAATTTGTGCAAGAAATTTTGCAAAAGACATATTGCGAGTTGATAACAAAGACACATGAGACCATCTTCTTTATACATCTATTAGAACCATGAAGTATCTAAATGGTCCACATGGTGGATGGATTGGTCCACATATATCTCCTTGAATTCTTTCAAGGAACATTGGAATTTCCTTTTCAACTTTTATAAGAGAAGGTCTTGTAATTAATTTTCCCAGAGAACAAGATACACATAAAGGAATTTTATCAGATTTTGGGATCTTTTTATACTTCAATGGATGTCCATGAGTATTTTCAATCACTGTTTTCATCATTGTTGATCCTGGATGGCCTAATCTGTCATGCCATAAGTTAAATGTTTCAGGATCACAAAAATTTTCTTTTAATGCCATATGTGCTTGAGGCACATCAATATATGTATAATGCAAACCAGATTGAAACATTGGCAGTTTTTCCAATATCTGATCTTTGCTCATGATATACAAATATTTTTCATTATCAACAGTCTTTGACTGAGTATCATATCTATTATGATATATGTTTTTGAAACTTAACAAATTTCTTGTTGATTTGGGGGAAAATAAAGCATTTTCTATTTCAAGTGTTGTTCCATTTGGTAGTGCTATATTAGCTTTTCCCACTCCTTCTATCAAGTTCTTAGGACCTGATATTGTATTGACAGTTCCTCTTGTTGGTTTCAATTCATAAAAATATTTTTTAGATTTAAATATAGTGTGTGTGGCTCCACTATCCGCTATACAAATATTTGCTTCATTCATTCGATCTTGAGCTTCAATGATATCCATTTTAATCTTACAATTATAAAAAGAAAAATGATAAGAGTATGATTAATATATTATAATTATTGATAATAACTTTATAAAAAAAAACTTTATATGAAGGAAAGACATAATAAAAATACATATTTAATTGTTACATAAAATCATTGAGATCAAGCAACATTTTGTTTAAATGTCTTCATTAAAATTCGTGGCATTTAGCTGAACATTGAATTTATCCAAATAGTTTACTTCCTTCTCTTTTCCTTTAAATGAGGCTTTGTAAAGCTCGCATAGATATGGAGCTGTTCTACAAGTTTTTGCCCTGTGATCTATACTTCCACATCTATAACAAGAATTATCAATTTTTCCGGACACACCGGCTTCATTCCTTTGATTATGAAAATTGGAAGTATTATCTTGTGGAGCATGATAATTTGGAGTTCTTTGATTTCGGCCACGGCCACGACCGCGCCCACGACCTCGGTAATATTTATTACTTTTGAAATTATGATTGTGACAATTATAATGACCTTTACCAAAATACCCACGACCGCGGCCACGGCCTCGTCCTTGGCCTTGTCCACGGCCTTGTCCTTGGCCTTGCCTACGGCCTTGTCCTTGCCCTTGGCTTTGCCCACGGCGTTGTTCCCTTTTATTTTGATAATTATTAACAACATTCGCTTCAGGTATAGTTATTGATCCTGTGGGACGGGCTTCATGATTTTTCATCAGAAGTATGTTATGTTGTTCTGCTACGAGGAGATGTGCATTCAAATCAGAGTATCTGTAAAATCTCAACAATCGATATTGCTGTGCTAAACTTATATGTGACGCATGAAATGTGGAGTAAGTTTTCTCCAATTTTTCTTCCTCAGTAACAGGGTGCCCACAAAATTCTATTTTTGAACATATTTTAAATAGAGCAGATGTGTAATCATTTACTTTTGTAAAATCTTGGAACCTCAGACTGTTCCATTCATTTTTAGCTGTAGGAAGTAAAACTTCCTTTTGATTATCAAATCTGTTCTTTAAATCCGTCCATAATTCATATGGATCATCAGAATTGAAATATTCATGCTGTAGTAAATTATCAATGTGTTTATGAATAAACACATCAGCTTTTGTCTTTTCCTGATTCGAACAATTATTCTCTTCATTTATGACTTCTATTACACCCATTGTTTTTAGGTGTCTTTTGACATTTGCTGTCCAAGTCATATAATTTTCTCCGTAGATATTCAATGCTGGAAATTCAAGTTTCGCGATATTTGCCATTTTGTTACTAAATACAAATATGTAAATATTAGGATTACATACTTATTAAAATGAGATAAAATATAACAATACACATAATTAAAATGTTAGTTGCATAAATAAATGTTAGCTTGCATAAATAAATGTTAGATGCGTAAATGTTAAATTTATAAATAAATGTTAGATGGTTAGTAGTCCCATTATTATTATATTCCCATAGCAATAGGTATCCTATACTCATTTTTATTTATCAAAAGACTATAATATAAATATACATATATATAAAGGAGAAACGGGATCCAAAAGATCATCCTAAAGGTGTATGGTTTTACAATCCACCGGTGCACCCTTTGGCTTTCAACCTATATATATATATATATATATATATATATATATATAAATATATGTACACATATGTATGTATTTAAATGTATGAAATTCTTACATTGAGTATGATAATAGCTCCTTTTCTTTTGTTGATTTGCTTGGTAGAGAACCCTCGTGCTGATAACGTGTTATAAAACAAAAGGATCGAGATTAAAACTCTCTATTCTTCTCTGTATTACACCACTCAAGTAATTAAATCACAACGAATGCTTCGTTTATTTATAGAAATCAAAAAGAAATAAAACAAACTGGTGGGGTCATATGTTTGCTACTTACTCCATCATTCTGCCTTTCATAATAATCTAAAGAAAATTATTTAAAAATAATGATTTTTGGTGAATATGACAGGTTTTATTTGGCTTATTATGCACATCATCTAACGTAATTTATGTATCTTCTCTACATAACAATTCTCATTCCTTATCTAGAGTACAACGAAATTACCATTTTGCCTTTGATACAAATACATTTATTTGACCTTCATCTTATGTTTTCCTTTTTTTACAAACTAGAAATGATTCCATGCGGGAACGTTTTTTACTTGACTTGAGTGTAATGATTATTTTAATTACTTGTCAATTAAAACATAGATCAACTGAAACGTCTAACAAAATATGCACCAAAACACAATTAAAACATAGATCAACTGAAACGTCTAACAAAATATGCACGAAAACATATTATATTTGACATGACTTATGAAACTAAAAGTAACTCGAAATTATACCGTTAAAGCGTATTATATTTGACCCAACTTGTTTCCGAACAAAATTTATGTCAAAACATAGACAATTGAGTCAAAAAAAAAAAAAATAAGCACGAAAACATATTATCGAAGAAAAGCGTAAAAAAGCCACGAATTTAAGTGACTTGTATGACGTAAAACGTAGACAAATTCGAGCTTATACACATATAAGAAAGTTAGGGGGTCAAGGAGATATTCTATAAACTTATTAGAAGGGGGTGCAGGAGACAAAAGTTTCAACTTTGAAACTTGAATGGAAGGGCAAAATCCTTCACTAAAAGACAAAAAGAAAAGTTGAGGGACTAAAACAAGAAAAACGCTAAAATACACAAATTTATAACACCAAGTGAGTACAGGAAGTCAACCTTATACCAACACATATTACAACTTCGAGGGGGTCCTAGAAATATTGCAGAAATCAGGCAAAAGCGACAATTTTGAAACCTGATGGGCTCTTTTCACTAAAAGACAAAAAATCAAAACTACTAAGACTAAATTTGACCACCAAACTTTAGTGTTCAAAATCAAAACTCAAAAATTTGGTTGACGAAATCAAAACTCAAAAAAAAATATTATTGTGTTAACAACTTGTTTGTTTAGCGGTCAAAATTAAAACTCAAAAAATTGATGGTCAAAATCAAAACTCAAAAAAATATCATGGTCACAACAACTTGTAAAATTATATATATAATAATAATTCTATCTACAGTCTATAGATTCCTGTCTTGCCTAACCCAACAACCACCGTCGGGCCGTCTCGCGATAGATTGTAGAACGTTGGGAACAAGAAAAAATGTCTACAATTTGACAGGTCATGGCCATCGCTTGAATCGGTTGGTTTTCGGTCGATTGAGGTTGCTGTCGCTGAATAATGTTGATCATACGTTACGGTGAGTGGCGGACCTAAGAATTATTTGCTGGAGGTGCGGATGAGGCGTTTAACCATATTTTCAAGGGGCCCGGTCGGGTTTTTTTGCATAAAATATACACTAAGTTTTTTTTTCAAGAGGTGCGGCCGCCACCCACGACTATGGGTATGTCCGCAACTGGTTGCGGTTGTGGTGTGGGAGGTGGTACATACCGACATTGTCTTGAAAGAAGGAGAGAGAGGTTGTAGATAATGGAGTGGCCGGCCACCGTCATCTTCAAAGAAGGAGATAGATAGATAGAGAGAGAGAGATATAGGTTTTATAAGAGCGGAATAGCCGGCCACTGCATGCGGCGACACCAAGAATTCTGGCGTGTGGACTACCGTAACCTTAAGATCAAAGGGTAAGGTAGTTGGTGGTGGTGTTGGTTTGGACTGCATGCGGCGACACCAAGAATTCTGGCGTGTTGGTTTGGACCTGTCACCGCTATTGGTAATAGCGGCGACATAAGGGGTCTTTAACGACGACATCTGTCGCCCCTATTGCCCCGTTTTCTTGTAGTGCACATCACGCAGTGTTCACAATACAAAGTATCATCTCTGTCACATCGCGCAAACACCCAACTAGCAATAATATAACTAAGTTCAAGTTTATATATATCCAATAGTGACCAGACTTGACCCAACAATCCCTAGCTATGTGCCCATTGAATATATTCACAAACAACTCACCATATATATTCGTTTAATATTTGGTTCAAAGTTCATTATATCTCAGAAATAAACATTGTATACAATCATAGATATGAGGATAATGTTGCATTTATTTTTGACAAGGTTTAACCTTTTACAAACCACAATGAGAATTTCCTTTTGCTGCAGTTATCCAATTGCATACTTAACTAAGCCAGGGTAGTGTGCATTCATATAGTAGTCTTCCCAGTTAATAGAACTCGGATCAAAGAAGAATAGTTGTTTCTCATCATCAGTATTTTCTTTGCATATGTTATGCAGTTTCTTGAGGTTCACATCATCATAGCTACATCATCATAGCTGTAGAAGTTAAACAAAAATGGAAATTCCAGCATTTCAATTTCTCGGTATATGAGTAGATAATGTACATACATTGCTTTAGAGAAAGTGTAAGGTCTGAAAAGATCTGCATAGTGAGTTCCAATCTTTAGCTTTCGGCTAATATCCATGTATAAACCATTAAGAGCATTGCAGAGTATTTTATTGGCGATCTGGAGTCCCTAGTAAAATATTCGATTCACGGATAGCTTAATTAACATGTATATAATTCATGGATAGCTTAATTAACATGTCTAGAAGGAAAGAGAGAAGATTATTTTATAAGCAAAAACTAGAATTCCGGAAGATCTTGAAGGTAGTTTTTCACTATTAGTATTATATGATTGAAACTGCAGTTAATTGAAAGCTTATTACTATTACTATTACTATTACTATTATTTATCAAATGTACATCTACATAAAATGAAAACAATAACTCTCGTCTAATAAACCTTTAAAGGAAGCCCGTAATGAAATTCCATATATTTCTGAAAGCTTTCCGGGGAGTTCAACAATTTGAACTTGCCATATCTGATGGGCATGCCCTTGTCGTTTATGTATGGATGTTTGGTGAAGTACTGAATCATCCAATCTGCAACCTGCTGTAATTTAATTGGGTTTGAAGCAGAAGAACTCACATGATAAATGCTCACTGAATTAGTGCGATTTATATTAGTTGCCATTGCAATAAGCATAGCATTCACCACCATATCTGCTGGTATCTACATCACCGAGTTCAAATAAGTAAATGTTATTCAGAATTAACATTAACGCACACGAGATGAGGATACTAACAATATCCATTATACAATCAGGATCTCCTGGGAAGCATGAAATCGTTCCTTTTATGTAGCCAGCACATACACTATCAATGGTTCTGTAGATGACAAACAATAAATTTGTTAGTACTTAGCAAATAGTGCACCAAGTGTTAACAGGGTTTATATATAATGAGGTATCTAATGATGTATACAAACAAGCTTGTGTAGAGTTATTACCTAATACCTTCGATCCATCCGGGAACACTACAAGAAAAAAGAGCATTAGGGGCGACATCTTTAGGGGCGACATATAAAAAGTCGCCCCTAAAGGACCAATCCGTGTTTTAGCTTCTGCCAACAAGTCATGGCCGTAGATTAGGTAAATAATCCAATGGCTGATAATATTTTTCCCCAAGTCGCCCCTAATTGTGAGTTAAAACCTTTGGCGGGCTTGTTTCCCCCCATTAGACAACACTTCTCCAAAACAACACTTCCCCCTTTCCCCTCCAAACCCTACCTGCGACGCACAACACTTCCCCCTCCAAACCCTACCTGCCACGCCACCAGTAGGAAGAATGCCTTCACGCTACTAGCAGCCTGTTGTGCCATCAAATTATCAGCCTTTTGAAGCAATGTGCTGTTCAAATCGCATGCTTTCTGTGTGGTTTATGTAGGTAAGAACCCTAATCGCTTTAATCCTTAAGATTGTTGTTCAAATCACAATTATTTAGTGTTGTTTGATGTTCAAATCGTACGTATTCTGTGTGTTCTGTTGTTAAAATCACAATTAGAGGGGATAGTGTTGTTTGATGTTCAAATCGTATGTATTCTGTGTGTTTTAGGTTTCATGTGGCTACATGATTTATTTATCTATCTCTGTACAAGATTATTAGATCCACAATTTTTTTATTTTTTTGTTTTTATTAGAATTATTTAATTATTATTATTATTTTGTATTTACTACCATTTCATGCTTGTCTGGGAAAATAATTTGGCTTTAAAGTTTAAATAGTAACAAATTGATAGAAATTGTTTATATGCCTGACATATCTGCAGAAAAGGGCAAAGTTTAAATAGTAACAAATTTAATCTATTAAATTTACAGTCAATAGCAAAATTATTTCCAAAAAGGTAAAAATTAGAAATGAAAATTATGGTAACCCCTGTTTGTGTGATTTGTAATGGAGGTAACTATGAATGTATGTTGTGATATTCAATTAGAAGTGAAAATTATGGTAACCCCTGTTTGTTTTTTGTTGTTTATTATCTTGCTATGTAATATGTAATAGTTTTTCTTATAAATATCACATAGTGATTGATAATAACAATAATAATAATTGTTTTACAAAACTAACAAAATTTTGAGTTTGTAAAACTAACTACTAATGTACATTTTTACTTTGGAATTAGCAAAGTATTAGCAAAGTAAAAGAAACTGTTCTTGGTTGTGTACAGAAGATAGGTTAAGAGGGAAGCTTGGAAAACCAGTAATTTTGGAGGGCTGGATTGACACAAGTGGCTCTGTCGCAGCTGAGGAATCAACATATGGAATTACATTTGATTGGGATGAAGAGATAGGACTTCCAGGAGCATTTTTAGTAAAAAATCTTCACCCTAATGAATTTTATTTTAAAACACTCACTCTAGAAGATGTTCCTAGTCACGGTGAGGTTCATTTAGTACAATGCAGGTCGCATATTCTTCGCGAACAAGGTATCGTTTAACATTTAAAAATCGGTAGTGTCATACATCTTTTTTTATGTCATTTGACGACCCATATATTTTTTGATAATGATTCCAGGCTTATCTTCCCGTTGAGACACCTGAATTACTACGTCCTTATCGAGAGGATGAGCTCGTAGTCTTGAGAGGAAATGGGTTGGGGTTGCGTGAAGAATGGGACAGGGTTTACGACTATGATGTTTATAACGACTTTCGAAAGGGTTCTTTATAGGTGCTGGTGACGATGGAAGGGCGTAGTATGACCAAGGGCACATCCTTCCTCAACTCTCCAAGCAACATCTCCCCCATTGCTTTTGTAAATACATATGTATTTGGCCATCTAAGACTGATATTGTGTTAGTTGCTGATAGTAAACAAAGCCTGAATGCGAGGTTAGAAGAGTGGCGAGCAGCTTTAGAGGGAAGAGGTTTAAAGATTAGTCGATCTAAGACTGAGTACTTGTATTGCGACTTTAGTGGAGTAGACAACGATGAGGACATTCAGATCACCATTGACAGTCAAGCGGTCCCGCAGGTGACTAAGTTCAAGTATCTAGGATCGTTTGTCCAGAGGGATGGGGAGATAGATAGTGACGTTGCCCACCGCATCCAGGTCGGATGGTGTAGGTGGAGAGCTGCCACTGGGGTATTGTGCGATAGGAGGTTCCCAACAAAATTGAAAGGGAAATTTTATAGGGTTGCAATTAGGCCTGCTATGTTATATGGAACCGAATGTTGGGCCATTAAGGAAGTACAGGCACGCAAGATGGAGGTAGCAGAGATGAGAATGCTAAGATGGATGTGTGGCCACACAAGGTTAGACCGGATAAGAAATGAGGTTTTTAGGGAAAGGTTAGAAGTAGCTAGTATATCAGATAAGATAAAGGAGGGAAGATTGAGATGGTTTGGGCATGTGAAGAGGAGGCAGACGATAGAACCAGTTAGAGTGGTTGAAACCCTCGAGGTGGAGGGGAGGAGGAGTAGAGGCAGACCCAAAATTACTTGGGATGAGCGGATTAGGCATGATTTGCAAAAATTGCACCTCTCTGAGAACATGGTCCATGATAGGAGCTCGTGGAGACGTAGGATTAAGGTTAAAGATTTCTAGGAAAGGGTACAATTGTGTTTTTAGGTGTAGTGTATGGTCGTACATAAGTAACTATGTGTATAAGATGTTTTGTACAGTTGTGTTTCTAGGTGTAGTGTAGGGTCGTAGATATGTAACTATGTGTATAGACTGTTTTGTGTTGTCATATTTGTTCTGTTCTACCATACACTATTTCGCAACTCATACTACATTGGTAGCTTCATACACATACACACACACCTCATGCTCTATTTATTTCTTTCCTGGGTGTTTTGGAGCCGAGGGTCTCTCTGGAAGCAGCCTCTCTATCCCTAGGGGTAGAGGTAAGGTGTGCCTACATCCCACCCTCCCCAGACCCTACAAATAGCTTTGCTATTTGTGGGATTTTACTGGGTATGATTGATTGATGATTGATTGATTGATATGTATTTGGCCATCCATGATGCTTAGCCCTTCCCAGTTGTTAAACATCATTAGTCAATACAAACAACTCATTATCCAAACAAGTTGAGGATGCTAAAAAGATTTCAAAAACATATAACCCTATGCAATCTAATAATGAAAATATTGTATGAGGGAGAAGTAATGAGAAGAAAGTAGAGAGAAGACGGAACCTCTGGATACCCAAATCCTTCATGAAAGATGCAATCTCTTTATTCGTAGCCTTTATAGTCGTCAGTTGCTTCAAATTCTCCTCCATCAGTTCTTTCTCTTTGTTAATGTCCACTTTAGTTTTCCCATTGATGGACTCACCGGATTTAAATTGCTTTTCCAATATAAGCCCATCGTTTTCAATGGAGACATAAGCTGAAAGGCACCATCTTAGTTTACATTTCATTATGTTCCAAATGTATGACACAAATTTTGTTCAATTACATGCATGGTGGAGCTTAATAGCGTATATCTTAGGCATTAATTATGTGTATCAATTTGTGATTATAGATACCAAAAATAGTGAAACCATTGTATTATTTATAGTGATTATTATCAATACAGAGAAGGCAAGCAGCCTATTCTTTCATGGTATCACCCATCGATCCTTACCTTCTTTCTCTCTAAACCCTACCGGCTCACCCCTCTTCTCCCCACCCTCTTCCGCCGCCGCCAACATGACCGGCCCTGATAACACCACTGCTCCGATTACTCTTGAATCAAAGATTCACCCCGCTACCACTGTCACCAACATAAAAACCGTCATACCCATCACACTCGAAATCGAGTCTGGCCAATACAACTCTTGGGCCACTCTCTTCAAACTTCACTGCAAAGCTTCTCTCGTCTATGACCATCTCACCACCAAACCGGACACCTCTTCATCTTCCACTGAAACCGCTAAAAAGTCTGCTGAATGGGAACGACTTGATGCTATTGTGCTGCAGTGGATATACAACACAATCTCTAATGACCTCTTACACACAATCATCAACAAAACTGACACCGTATACGATGCGTGGGTTGCCATTGAAAATCTTTTTCATGACAACAAAAGTGCCCGCGCGATTCATCTCATGCACAAGTTTTCCAACACCAGGCTGGATGGTTTCCCGAACGTGTCCGCGTACTGCCAAGAACTCAAGGTCTTGGCTGATCAGCTTGCCAATGTTAATGCTCCCGTGGACGACGAACGCCTAGTCCTTCAGTTGCTTGCAGGTTTGAACGAAGCATATGACGGCATTGCTACCATCTTGCAACAACAGGAACCCTTGCCATCATTTTACACCGCCCGCTCTAAGATCATTCAAGTGGAGAGTCGTAAAGCTGAACAAGCTTTACACGCATCCAAGGTGGCTGGCACGGCCCTCACGGCCACCACACAGCGGGCAGCGGCTTCTGAGACTAATCAACCGGATGACCGGTTCAGCGGCAGGGGCCGCGGTAGGTCAGGCAGACGCGGCAGGGGACGTGGTTCATATGGCAGAGGGCGGACTTCATACCCTTGGACAAATCAGTATCAACAACAGTGGATTACCGGCCCAACTTATAGCCCGTATCCACCATTCGGCCCGTCTCCACATGCATATTGGCCGCCCATACCACCGTGTCCGTATCCAACCACAACTGGGCCCAACAGCTCTTCGTCCAACACCTCAGGTATCCTCGGCCCACGTCCCGCCCAGGCCCACACGGCCTACAGTCCGACAGACATTAAACAGGCACTGTACACCATGTCCTTGCAGCAGCCCGATCCTACTCAGTATATGGACACCGGAGCAACGTCCAATGCATCTCATGATTCAGGTAACTTCCATTCTTTTTCTAATTCGTGCGGGTCTCAAAACATTATTGTAGGAAATGGCGACACCATTCCGGTATTAGGACAGGGCACAAAATACCTTCCCAAACCCTTCCCACCATTTATCCTTAAAAATGTCCTTTACTCACCTAAAATTGTCAAAAACCTAATATCCGTCCGTCGTTTTACTACGGATAATTCTGTTTCTGTGGAATTTGACCCGTTTGGTTTTCTTGTGAAGGATTACAACACCAAGAAGCCGCTCCTCAGATGCAACAGCAGCGGTGATCTTTACCCTCTGGTGTTCGGGTCATCTCCATCTCAACCTACCGCTCTCGCTGCTATTTCCGCACAACTCTGGCATCAACGTCTTGGTCATCCTGGACGCTCTCCTTTGCATTCTTTAAAAACTTCTAGTTCTATTGTCTTTGATAAATTTCACAATAATGTATGCCAGTCTTGTGTTTTTGGTAAAAGTATTCGATTACCATTTTTTGCATCCAATAATTTTACTGTTCAACCATTTGATATTATTCACAGTGACGTTTGGACGTCACCTATTATTAGCTCGGGTGGTCACAAATATTACGTTTTATTTCTAGATGACTATTCTAATTTCTTGTGGACATATCCTATTACAAACAAATCAAATGTGTTCCAATCGTTTCAACAATTTCCATCCACCATTAAAACACAATTTGAGCGTCTAATCAAAACCTTTCAATGCGATAACGGGCGAGAATATGTTAACACCTCTTTTCAAAAGTTTTTTACCACCAACGGCATTCTTTACCGCCTCTCATGTCCCTATACTTCATCTCAAAACGGTAAAGCCGAACGAAAAATTCGCACAATAAATAATATGGTTCGTACCCTACTCGCTCATGCTTCCCTACCATCCCACTTATGGCACTTTGCTCTTGAAACTGCCACCTATCTTCTCAACATTCTACCTAACACCCATTCCCAAGCCAAGTCCCCGACCGAAATCTTATATCACACAACACCAACATTCGATCACCTTCGGGTCTTCGGGTGTCTTTGTTACCCTCTTACCCCCTCCACGTCCATACATAAACTACAATATCGTTCTCAACCATGTGTGTTCCTCGGATATCCCGCCACTCATCGCGGGTATCGTTGTCTTGACCTACAAACCAAACAAATCTTCATCTCCCGCCACGTGGCGTTTGATGAAACCACCTTCCCGTTCACTCAACAAATCGGCCCAACTCCATCTTATGGCTTCTTGTCCACTCCGTTCCCCTTTCATTTATGTCCCCACATCCATTCATCAGGCCCTAACAACCTGTCACCCTCGCCTGGCCCAACCCCCTTTCCTACCCCACCTTCCCAACAACTAAACAATAATACCACCCCTTCTACCAGCCCATCCACTTCACCTCCACTCGGCCCAACTCCCTCACTACCCACCTCCCCTAATCCCGTAAGCCCACTCCACCACAGCCCACCCAGCAACCCTCCCGTCACCCTCAATCCAATTCCGCTTCACACAACTGTTACTCCTCCACCCAATTCTGCTTCACCCCACTCACCCTCTCGCAACCACTCGGTCCCTCCCTCAATCCCACCCACTCAACCGTCCCATGCCCAGCCACAACGGACCATGCACACCCGCTCTATGAGCGGAATTTTCAAACCCAAACACCCGATAAACTTAAACATTACCACCACATCCACCTCTCTCCAACCCATTCCCAAAAACCCCACCGATGCCCTTAATATACCGGAATGGTACTCCGCCATGACTACGGAGTACAACGCACTTATTAGAAACGGAACTTGGGAGTTAGTACCTCGTTCATCAAATATGAATGTTATTCGGTGTATGTGGCTATATAAACACAAATTCAAATCAGACGGGTCACTAGAAAGATACAAGGCACGATTGGTTTGTGACGGTAGATCACAACAAGTGGGTATAGATTGCGGGGAAACTTTTAGTCCGGTTGTGAAGCCAGCGACGATTCGTACAGTATTGTCCATTGCATTGTCAAAACGGTGGTCGGTTCATCAGTTAGATGTTACTAACGCGTTTCTACATGGGAATTTAAACGAGACAGTTTACATGTATCAGCCCATGGGTTTTCGAAACAAACAGTTTCCTGATCATGTGTGTCGACTTAAGAAATCACTGTATGGGCTTAAACAGGCACCTCGCGCTTGGTACCAAAGATTCACTGATTATGTCCTCACTCTGGGTTTTAAACACAGTCGCTGTGATGCTTCTCTTTTCACGTTCCACCACGGCAGCGATACCGCCTTCTTGCTTCTCTACGTTGATGACATCCTGTTGGTCACGTCCTCAGACATCCTTCGTCAGCGCCTCATGTTAAGTCTTGGTCATGAATTCGCTATGAAAGACTTAGGCCCTCTTAGCTATTTTTTGGGGATTTCCGTTTCCAGAACGGCTCACACCATGTTCCTTTCGCAACAATCGTATGCTGCTGACATCATTGCTCGCGCAGGTATGCAGTCATGCAATCCGGTTGCAACGCCAGTGGACACAAACTCGAAGCTCAGTAGCACGTCTAGTGATTTTTTTCACGACCCCACTCTCTACCGTAGCCTCGCTGGCGCGCTTCAATATCTCACATTCACCCGCCCGGACATTTCTTACGCGGTACAACAGATCTGCATGCACATGCATGCCCCTCGCATTGATCACTGGAACGCTCTCAAAAGGATCATCAGGTATGTAAAGGGGTCTATCACACTCGGCTTGATACTCACAGGTTCACCATCGCCTTCCTTAGTCTCGTATACAGATGCCGACTGGGCCGGCTGCCCTGACACCCGTCGCTCCACCAGTGGCTACTGCATTTATTTCGGCGATAACCTCATCTCTTGGTCTTCCAAACGGCAGTCTACCGTCTCCCGTTCTAGTGCGGAGGCTGAATACCGTGGCTTGGCAAATGTAGTTGCTGAAATTTGCTGGCTACGGAATTTACTTCTCGAGCTTCAGTTGCCGCTATCACGTGCCACTCTCGTTTATTGTGATAATGTTAGTGCTATATATTTATCAGGTAACCCGGTGCAACATCAACGCACCAAACACATCGAGCTCGACATACACTTTGTTCGTGAACAGGTTCAGCGGGGTCACGTTCGTGTTCTTCATGTCCCTTCCCGGTATCAAATAGCGGACATATTTACCAAGGGGTTACCACGCATTCTATTCGAAGATTTTAGATCCAGTCTCAGCATCCGGTCTCCTCCCGCTTCGACTGCGGGGGTATAATAGCGTATATCTTAAGCATTAATTATGTGTATCAATTTGTGATTATAGATACCAAAAATAGTGAAACCATTGTATTATTTATAGTGATTATTATCAATACAGAGAAGGCAAGCAGCCTATTCTTTCAGAGCTCTTAAATGTTAAGAAACTCCCGTTTTAGTTTTAAAACTTTATCTTGAAAGCAATGTCCAAAAAATAGTATATCCCACCATTTTCTATATCACATTTAATTGTAGTAATTTTAAAAATTAATTGTGAACTTGGGACTAATACATTTTCAAATTCCATCACTTGTGCCTTTGGTACTATTAATTAAATCTGAATTTTTACTAATCATAGGGGTGTTATTTTACACAAGCACAAAACAACTAATATATACGAGCGAGATTTGAGATTCTTTTAAAACAATAGCATGGGAGTTGGGAGTTCTCATGGTTCTCTCGACTCGGATGGTTCTCAAATCATCTTGATCATATATATATGAGCTTGGTTTTAAAATGCACACATCACATGATGCGGTGGGGAGATCACGTCGCACGATGCGACTTCATGATGCGCGCATCACGATGCGTCTAACCATCGATTGAGCAATGGGTTTGAGTATTTGAACAAATCTGACTAGATATGATGAGATTATCTTATAGTTTAGCATTTAAAATTTATCCATAAATCTTTATTAGATATTTTAATAACGAAACCTTGAAAAGTGATGTGTGTGCTTCGTGCATCACATCGGCTTTTGGAATCAAATTGAATCAAATTGTCACACGCTTTTTAAAACCATGTAGACAGAGGGAAGGTTGATTACTCCATTCTTAGGATCAATCCCTCTCACTTGAAAACCTTAATATGACAGGAAACTTTGGCATCATGTGCATTCTAAAAACTGGATCATCCTTTGTGTTTTGATCATTGGTATATAAGTATAAGCAAAAACATAAGCTAAGATAGAATGAATCAATGATCCAAACTTACACATCAGATAACAAACCTGTAGATATATGGAGAAACACCTTCATGTTAATGCACTTCAAAACAAAGTTAGAAACATGTTTTGCTCCAAACGTGTTGATATTGAGGGCCATATCATATCTACAATAAGCAAACGAAAGGGTTTAAACCGACATTAGGATATTACTTTAATAATATCATGGGCAGCTCAAGGATGACAATTTAATATTTCAGATGACATTGCAGGTCTTAAAACAACTGCTAATAACATAATCCTGTATACAAACTGTTAAAATTTCTGTATATTTCCAGTATAAATGTGCCTGTTAATTACATATTTTATTTATCATAAGTCTTTTATATTTTTCTCTTGTCTCATCCTTTCCTTGTTTCTTTGTTTTGTGAGGTTGGGCTTGTTGGTCTGCTCGCTTTGGGCTCTCCTCTTGCTTTCCTGCTGGGCTCCTTCCTTTGGGCTTGTAGCCGTTAAAGACAGCTGGGAGCTGGTGTATAGGGTTTGTATCCCATAAAAAGGGCAGAAGGTTCCCTTCCCATTCATTGGAGCTCCTCATTTTCCTTTGCTCGTCACTTTTGATCGCTGCTCTTGTTTCCTATCCTCACACGTACATTCATGAGTCTAGGGTTTATTTATTCTTGTACAGATCATCCATTTGGAGATCTTTTCTACTTTTGTTTGGTTACAAATCTGTGATGACAGATGTGTTTTGTTCTTGTACTTGATTCAAAGATTCATAATAAAGTTGTTTGATCCTTGAGTTCTGACATGGTATCAGAGCCCCAAGGTTGATTCGGGCTTTGGTTCCTCTTCCACTGCGGTACAAGGTTCCGTCTGACCTTCTCTCTTCCGATCTAGGGTTCCTTCGTTGACGGCACTCTGTGTTATTGGTCCCTGTTTCCGGAGTAATCTCTTGCTCAGAGGAGACGGTGTAGATCTAAAGGTGTGAAACCCTAAGTTCTAGGGTTTGGGGTTTTTGGTTGGCTTCTGGTTTCCGGTGACGACGCTGCCGGGAAACCCTAATTTGGGGTTTTCCCTTTGCTGGAGAAGAAGATCCTCGTTGGTCCCTTTAGGGCAAACCAACAAGAATTTTTGGGTTTTCTGACCTGTGGCCTGTAACCCTAAGTGAATGTTACAGACCTGGTCCCCTTCTGCTGGCACCCACTGTGAGATCGTTCCTTCCTTATCTCTTTATTTTTCCGTCCTGCATCACTGAGTCAGTGTGTCTAGGCATCCACTGTTTACCGGACTAGTCAGGCCGGCACTTGATCGAGTCTTATTTGCTTATCTGTTGCATTTGTGTCTAGTTTGGTTCTTTGTGTGCTTATCCATTTGTTTGACTATACTGTGTTTCTTTTCGTGCTATTATGATTGATAAAATTGAGTCTGTTGTGACTTTGGTTAGCAAATTAGATGCTAGTGACCCATTATATCTCCATGCTAGTGACTCTAGTAGGCTCACAATAGTTAGCATAAAACTAGAAGGGACTGAGAATTATGTAGTCTGGTCCAATGCTATGAAACTTGCTCTAATGGCTAAAAATAAATTAGGCTTTATTGATGGCACTTGCAATAGATCTAAAGATAATGATGTTCTTGCTAGTCAGTGGGATCGTTGTAATTCTATTGTGCTAACCTGGATTCTGAACTCTGTTTCTGATGAATTATATGTTGGGCAAGTTTATTCTAAACTTGCCTCAGAAGTGTGTGATGATTTAAAAGATACCTATGATAAAGTTGATGGGTCTGTTGTGTTTATCTTATATCAAAAAATCAACTCTGTTAGTCAAAATGGCTCTAGTGTGTCTGAGTATTATCATAAAATCAACACTATGTGGAAACAATTTGATGCCATGTTACAATTACCTTCTTGCACCTGCAATGCTTCTACTAAGTTCAATGAGTTCAGTCAATTAATCAAACTTATGCAATTCTTAATGGGATTAGATGACGTTTATCAACCTGTTAGGACCAATCTGTTAACAAGGGACCCTTTACCAACCATCAAAACCACTTTTTCTATCATCTCTAGAGAAGAATCTCATAGAGGTTCAAACAATTCCTCTAAAATCCCTAATGTTGGTTTTGCTACTAAATCTAACAACTTCAATGGTAACAAGAAAAAAATCAATAAAGGTCCCAACCCAAATCTAAAATGCTCTCATTGCAACAAGATTGGACGTACGGTTGATAAATGCTTTGAACTACACGGTTATCCCTCAAACTATAGACCAAAACCCACTCAAGGCAGTTCTCAGTGGGCTAGGTCTAACAATGCTGCTAGTAGTGGTACTGGTTCTTCTATGAACAATACTGTTAATGATAAAAATACTAGCTCTTTAAACTATTAACTGCTGATCAATTTTCTAAGTTGCTAGGTATGCTTAATGAGAATAAGACAAAGGACACTAACAAGTCCAATGTAGGAGGTAAATGTTTCAATTCATTCTCTAAATACAAAAATATTTTCTATTTCAACTCAAAATTGTTTTCTACACAACATCAAAACTGGATTATTGATTCTGGTGCAAACCAGCATATGGTGATGTCTAGCAAAAATATGTTCAATCTTGTTGATGTATCCGAATACAATATAACTGTTAAACATCCAAATGGTACTGATGCTAAAGTCACTCAAATTGGATGTTTTAAGCTTTCGGACTCTGTGATTCTAAAAGATGTGTTTGTTGTTCCTAAATATTGTGTGAATCTTATTTCTGTGTATAAACTAGCTAAAGACAATAAGCTTAAGGTTGTGTTTGATGAAAATTCTTGCTATATTCAGGATTCATGCTTAAAGAAAACCCTGGTGACTGCTAGACAAACTGAGGGTTTATATTTCTGTGGTTACTCTCTGAGTTCTAGTTTTTCTTGTCATAGTATGGCTGAAAAAGCAAAGCTCTAGCATTCCAGGCTGGGTCATCCAGCTGAACAAGTGTTAAATGTTCTTCAGCTTAATCTGAGTCTTCTTCTAACCCATGTGATATATGTCACAAGGCTAAACAACACAGGTCTCCCTTCCCTCTTAGTGACCATCAATCTACTAAGGTTGGAGACCTTATTCCCTTAGATGTTTGGGGTCCCTACAAGGTCACTAGTGTGGAAGGATACAAATACTTTCTTACTATTGTAGATGATTTCACCAGATCCGTTTGGGTTTATCTAATGAAATCTAAGTCAGAAATTTTTGAAAACATAGAAAGTTTTTACAATCTTGTTAAAACTCAATTTGAAGTTAACATCAAAGTGTTTAGGAGTGATAATGGATCTGAGTTCACCAATTCTCAAATGACTGCCTTTGTTAAACTAAAAGGTATTATTTATCAAACTTCTTGCACCTATACTCCACAACAAAATGGTATTGTGGAGAGGAAACATAGACACCTGTTGAATATTGCTAGAGCTTTGCTATTTCAATCCAATGTTCCTCTTAGGTTCTGGCCTGAATGTGTGCTTACAGCATCTTACTTAATCAACAGGCTTCCTTCTTCTTTGTTACATGGCTGTTCTCCTTATGAAAAATTATTTGGTTTCAAACCTTCTCTTGATCACTTGAAAATCTTTGGTTGTCTTTGCTATTTTACTGTTTTAAATAACCCTGATAAACTTGAAGAAAGAGCTGAAAAATGTGTTTTTATGGGATACTCTAATCTTAAAAAGGGATATAAGGTTTGGAGTATAGAACAGAAAAAATTCATCTTCTCCAGGGATGTTAGTTTCCATGAAACCACATTTCCGTTTAAAAATGAATCGCACTCTGCTCTAGAAAGTCCAAATAACTTAAACCAATTAAACTTTTTTGATAACTTTGAGTTTTCAAGTGATCTAAATCACAATGATGAAGAGAAGGTCTCCACTGACTCAACTACCCTGACACAACAACACAGTGATGAGGTGGAATCACATGAGGATAGTAATACTCAGCAATCATTAGGGACTGATGATTCATCTGAGAGTAATGAGTCCTTAAGGAATGAAACTGATCCTGTGAGGGCAGAGTCTAGTAGTGTTAATGATGAGTCAAACCTTCCTGAGGGTACCATTCCTACTAGAAGATCATCTAGATCCTCCTCTGCCCCCAAACAATTTGATGACTATGTTGTTGGCAATGTTAGATATAGCTATGATAAGTATGTCAATTATTCTAACTTGCCTAGTGATAATATCTGTCTTGCTGCTAATATTAATAAAATAGTTGAGCCTTCCACCTATAAAGATGCTATTAAAGATAAAAGGTGGATTGATGCTATGAATGATGAACTGTTTGCCCTTTATAAAAACAACACTTGGGATATTGTTGATCTTCCCAAAAATAAAAAACCCATTGGATGCAAATGGGTTTTCAAAGTTAAATACAAATCTACGGGTGAAGTTGATAGGTTTAAGGCTAGTCTTGTTGCAAAAAGATTCAAACAACGTGAGGGAATAGATTTTGAAGAGACATTTTCTCCTGTTGTTAAGATGGTAACTGTTAGGTGCGTCATTAGTCTCTCGGTTCAAAATAATTGGCCTCTATATCAACTTGACGTTAACAATGCTTTCCTCTATGGTAATCTTAGGGAAGAAGTCTACATGACTTTTCCTGATGGTTTGAATATTGACAGTAAAAATCAAGTTTGCAAATTGAATAAGTCTCTATGGTAGTGTTTGGTATGAAGGAATGGGAGGTGGAATGGAATGGATGATTACGAGGGAATGAAGAAAAGGGTGTTTGGTTGGTCAATGGAATGGAATCACCCATTCCAAAAGGCATTCCATTCCCTCAAAATCATTCCTTCCACCCCCCATGTTTTTTTCCATTCCATCCCCTCTTGCACCATTCATCAACAACACCAAAACCCACCACCTTCGCAACCCACCACCACCACCACCCACCACCGAGGCCATCGCCGCCACCCGCCACCACCTCACCCCGACAGCCACTGTCGCGCCGCCACCCACTCGCCACCGTTATCAGCACAGCCGCGACCAACCGCCAACGCCACTCGTTGCTGCCGCCCACCACCATCGTCGACGCCACCACCACCGCCACCACCAACCGCTGATGCCGCCCACCGCCACCTCTAATGCCACCCACCACCAACGGCCACCTTGCCGCCACCACCACTCGTCGTCACCACCGCACCGCCACTCGCCGCCGCTACCACCACCCATCGCCGTCACCGACACCCACCTCGCCACCTATAACCACTCACAATCACTACCACTGACCACCACCACTCACCGCTGATTTTATTACTTTGTTTTTCTTGCCTACCGAACAATATACAATAATAATTCATTCCATTCACATATAGTAACCAAACAAGACATGGAATGATAATGATCCATTACATTCCCTCGTCCATTCCATTATCTCGTTCATTCCATTCCTTCGTCTATTCCATTACCCCGTACCAAACAGACCCTATATGGTCTAAAGCAAGATCCACGCATGTGGAATGAAAAACTTGTTCAAGTCTTAGTAAAAATTGGTTTTGTTCAGTCAAAATGTGATCACTCAATGTTCATCAAAGATAAAAACTCAACCTTTATTGTTCTCTTGGTTTATGTCGATGACATCGTGTTAACCGGGAACAATGAAGGTGAGATAAAAAGAATCAAGCATCTCTTGAAAAATGAATTTTTAATTAAGGATCTTGGGTTACTTAAATTCTTTCTTGGTATTGAAGTGATGAAGGTTAATGAAGGTGTGTGTCTATCCCAAAGAAAGTACTGTATGGACCTTTTAAATGAATATGGGATGAGTGGAAGCAAACCTTCTAGTTGTCCCATAGAACAAAATCATGTCTTAACAAACCTAACTATAAAAGAGTCACAGGCTGTTGATGTAACTCAATACCCAAAACTGATTGGGAAACTCATTTACCTGTCACACACCAGACCTGATATTGCTTATTCTGTCCACTATTTATCTCAGTTCATGCATAAGCCAACTGAGGCTCATACTCAAATTGCTTTCAAAGTGTTGCGATATCTTAAGGGTGCTCCTGGCACTGGGATTCTATTTAAAAAGAGCGACACCTTTCAGTTAACTGCCTTTGCAGACTCAGACTGGGCTAAATGTGTGGACAGCCGTAGGTCTGTCACTGGTTTTTGTATATTTCTTGGTGGATCCCTGATATCATGGAAAAGCAAAAAACAAAGCGTTGTTTCAAGGTCTTCTGCCAAGGCAGAGTACAGGTCCATGTGCAGTGCCACATGCGAAGTGTTGTGGCTGCTAAATGTTTTAAGGGAACTACAACTTGATGTAAACATTCCAGTTGTGTTGAAATGTGATAACACTGCAACCCTGTCTACTGCGGCCAATCCAGTTTTTTCACGACAGAACCAAGCATTTCGAAGTTGACCTGTTTTTTCTAAGGGGAAAAATTGCATCCGGATTGATCAAAACACATGGGGTTAAAACCGAACATCAGCTAGCTGATATATTCACCAAAGGTTTGCTGCCAAAGGCCCATACTGTGATGTGTAAGTCATTAGGCCTTTCTAATTTGTTGGCACATTTACATTTAGGGGGTGTTAAAATTCCTGTATATTTCCAGTATAAATGTGCCTGTTAATTAATTATTTTATTTATCACAAGTCTTTTATATTTAGTCTTTTATATTTTTCTCTTGTCTCATCCTTTCCTTGTTTCTTTGTTTTGTGAGGTTGGGCTTGTTGGTCTCCTCGCTTTGGGCTCTCCTCTTGCTTTGCTGCTGGGCTCCTTCCTTTGGGCTTGTAGCCGTTAAAGACAGTTGGGTGTTAGCTGGTGAATAGGGTTTGTAGCCCATAAAAAGGGCAGAAGGTTCCTTTCCCATTCATTGGAGCTCCTCATTTTCCTTTGCTCTTCACTTTTGATCGCTACTCTTATTTCCTATCCTCACACGTACATTCGTGAGTCTAGGGTTTATTTATTTTTGTACAGATAATCCATTTGGAGATCTTTTCTGTTCTTTTGTTTGGTTACAAATCTGTGATGACAGATGTGTTTTATTCTTGTACTTGATTCAAAGATTCATAATAAAGTTGTTTGATCCTTGAGTTCTGACACAAACACTTGTAAACATAGTTAAAGTTTATTAATGTTGTTAAGTACATGGACGGATGTGTTATTTTCTCTGTCTCAGAGTTTGTTCCCGAGTTTACTAATGGGAAGTGAAAGAAGGTTGAAAGAAAGTATAAAATATGTGTGTTACAAAGTTTTATTAACGGAAGGAAAGTGAAAAGAAGTGGGGGAAATATGTGAAAGAAAAATCTTCCCTTATAACTTTTCTTCCAAAATGGAAGCAAGCGAAACGTACACAAATATAAAGTTTTACCATTTTAACCCTCCACTTAACCTATTATAAAACCTAATGAGGATATAGTAGTAAAATTGTACCTTTATTTTCTCTTCCTTTCAACTCTAGAAACGTATAAAATTTTTACTGTTTTTTCCTTCGAAACTCGTATCTTTCTCTTTCCCTTTTCCTTCCTTTGTTTTCTCTCTTACATTTACTTTATGTTTTTTTTTCTTTAGTAAACTAAGAATAGATCGTTAAAGTACCTTAACGTTAATATATGTCAACACACAACCGCACACATACATTGGGAGAGGTTTGTCAAAAAAAAAAAAAAAAAAATCACAAAAAAGTTGGGAACCACTAGTTTCGTATGTAAAAAAATCATTAAAAATCATTTGTGCATAAGTTTTTTTTTTCTAGAGCTTTTGCATATAAACATGTATAAGATATTCAAATAAAAAATATATTTTTTTGTAAACAAAAATCACTTTTTAAACTGTTTTTTCTCTTTTTTTAATATTATTAATTTCTATTAAAATGACTTCTATATGTGTTTTTTAAAAAAATAAATATTTTACATGTAAATGTAAATGATTTTCTTTTATTTGTATTTTTAAATGTTTTACCCATGGTTTCCGGTTCTCCACTATTTTTTTCGTTTCACAATGAATTCACCACTACACACACGGTCAAGATCTATTGAAAAGAAAATTTAATGCGAGAACAGAATGAACAAATATTAGCCATTGATGAAAAGCAATCAATGGATATGATAAAATAGAAAAAAAATCTAATGTTAGTGTAACACCCCGAAAACGGGTTTGGTAATCAAACCACGTTAATACTAAAAGACGGCTAAAGTACCGTTAGTGGTAAAAATTAACCCGGTGAATATTAGGATTTAAATAAATAAACCTAATATTAAATAAAAGTTGAACGAAGGCTTTTGAGGAAATAAAGTTTATAAAAGGACTGAGTTAACGGGACTTAAAATAAAATGAGTTGTAAACTCCCCGAACCTACTAAGTTAACTAGGAATGTTTAACCTAGTTAATAAGAGGGAATATTGTTGGAAATAAGTAGGTTGTAGCATATTTAATAACTAACCAAAAATGAGGGGCCAAAGTTGGATAAGTTCAAAGTTTATTTAATAAAAACAAAACACACACACAGTGTGTGTTCTGATCGATCTCAGGAGAGCTCCCATGGAGCAAAACGCTAGTTCATACAAAAACCATCAAATTGAAGGGTTAAACGAAGCTCAAATTCACAATTGAACGCGAAGTAATGATCACCCAGGCTAGGGGATCATAAGGTATGTAAAATTTTGATGATTTGTGAAGTTGTGAAATTTGATGAACATCATAATCCGCGAATTATAGAAGTTATGGCTGAATTGTGATGTATACTTCCTTAGGAAGAAAACCCTAAGTGAAAATTATACATATATTGCCATGAATTGAGTGTTAAGATGATTTACCACACTAGGATACGTGGGTTTTAATCATATGATGAAATTGATGATATAAGTATGATTAGAATCATCATACATAATATTAATAAGAAGATACTTGAACAATTTAGGTGTTTGAGTACATAAATCATACTTGCCATGAAATGGGTTTTGTATAATAAGATGAAAATGATGATATATTCATGTTAAAATGATGTTGAAATCATCATGTGTTAAGAATGATTAATGTTATGTTAATTCAATGAATTATGGTTACAAAAATTTGGTTAATAAAGTGGATAAAACGGTAGCATAAGAGTGATGCTTACCGGATAATTGACCAAGTAATTAAACGAGTAGTTGAGCTACATCGTGTAATTACTTACGTTAATAGGCAGTTGACTTTAAAAAGTCAAACTGACCAATAATACGATCGGATGATAATTTCGACATAAAAACCGTAAGATGGAATAGTCGTGATTGATTATGACTAATCTAACCATCTTACAAATTACAATGATAGTTTGACGCTTGACAAGCTAGGTGGAAGCTTGGGAAGGAAGCAGGTCAAACAAATCGAGTATGAAGGAAAAGCATAATTTAGATGCAATGTAAGTAAAGCTTACACTCCTTTTAAATTTGTAAAATATTCCTTTATCGTATTGATTACGAAAAAGATAATTTAGTATTTAAAACGTGATGTTCCGACGTGTAGTCGTACGGAACAAGATAAGCGAAAATGATAAGAAACCATATCGATGGTTAAAAAGGAGTAAATCGTAATTCGCTCATATAATGACGAATAGACAATGAGTTTGAATGGTTACCTTATAAGGTAAGCCAAAATAATTAATCTACTACTTCTAATAAAGCAAAACAAGCTTATGCCACATGGCATTTGCTTAAGCTGGTTGATGCCACGTGGCATCTCATCCTCTCCTCTTTTTTTTTTCCTTTGAGCGGCAATGTATTTCTTCCTTCCTACGCTCTTTTTGTTTTTGAAACCGCCTGAATTTTGGAAACTAATCAATTCTCTCAATCAATTGAAATCATTCTCCACTCAAACCCTAAATCATTCTTTCAGTCGTTTCTCTCTGGCTTCACTCTACATCCTCTTCAAATCAAACTTGGATCCATGGATTATGTTCAATGAAGAATCTAACTGATGTTGGTAATCATATTCAAAGATTTTCTTTTTCTTCTTCATCTAATTGGCGCAAGCCCTAATCGCGACCACTTCTTTCAATTTTGGTGTTAGATTTTTGGTTTTTGGAGGCTGAATTGTGATTTTATTATTGTAAACCGTAAATTATCTTAATTAGGGTTTCATTTGAACGTGTTTTCTTAATCTTAATTAGATTAATACTGATTCGTTTTATAGTGAATCGGGGATTCTTCCATCATTTTCTTGATTTGATTATCCTTAACTTGATATGCTTTAGGTTGATTTCGTGATTTATATGTTACAATATTTATGAACTAAACCCTAGATCTGTTTATTGAAAGTGAAATATAATTTTAATCTATATTTTTTTGAAGCTGAATGTTTGATTTTGTTTTTGTGAACAGTAAGTTATTATCATTCAGATGAAATTCATGGTTGATATAGAAGTTTGGATCCCATATGCACATCACCTATTTGATGAAATGCCTGACTGAAATTGAAAATTTGTGTTCTTTATTTTTTTTGTGAAACTTTCGAATTTTATCAGTGGGGTAAAAGTTTTTAACCAAAGTTATATAATACGATTAGTATTGATGTAATTATACTGATGAATGTTATGATGGTCTGATCTTTTGCAATTATCTCATTGTTGCAGCCATAATCTTTTTTTTTCTGGTTTAATATTTCTCCAGGGCACCAGAAGAAGAACTATATTCTACTACAATTTTCATGTGGTCATTGGGTTGTATCATGGCTGAACTGTTGTCTAATACAAACTAAACATTTTGAAAAACAAAATGGGTTCAAACCAGCAAGACCCGCAGGTTTGGTTTGTCATTTTCTAAAACTATAGTTAGTGATTTGACCGAATAATGCACCTATGTGTTCGAGCTTTTTAGACTTTTTTACTCCAGATATTACTTGAACTATACCTATTACCTAAAAAAATATTAATCAAAATTGCATTTTCTGGATGAGGTGGCTACGCTCGCTCGAAGATCAGGGTGAGGAATTTGAATGGCATTGACGTAAGGAAGGAGACATCTGATACAACTTTCAGATTTGCACTTAAAAAGTGGGTGACTATATGGCAGTCAATGGTATACATGATGGAACTTAAAAAGCGGGAGACTATATGGCAGTCAGCTTTCAGGTTTGCACTTAAAACTTGAGATATGACCCTGCTGAAGGTACGCTCAACATCATTCAGGATGTGCCTCAGTTGTCTTTCGTTAATCAGCGTCTTTGATTTGTAGTTAGTTTGCTAGGGTTCTTAATATCTAAATACAGTACTTGAATATATTGTATTGATTTATTGATTGACTCGAACACTAGAGTTTTTTTTCAGAAAATATTTTGTTAATCGGTGTCTTCCAATTAGGAGTTAGTTTGCTAGGGTTCTTAATATCTAAATACAGTACTTGAATATATTGTATTGATTTATTGATTGACTCGAACACTAGAGTTTTTTTTCGGAAAATATTTTGTTAATCGGTGTCTTCCAATTTGGAGTTAGTTTGATTAGGTTTCAATTATTTGAATATGACTTGATTGTTACTATATTGATGGATTGGAACTTTTGATTGGAAAATACTTCGTTAATCAGTGTGTTTTAATTTGCAAGGAATCAGTTGGAAGATGGGAGTAGGGTTGAGCATCTTCGACTTCAAGCGAATATGGAACTACCCACAATCCGGATATGGAATTAAACCTTCAGAGGTGAGGATGTCATATCATTGGCCACACAGTTTCCTCATGCTGGGTGACAGTGGTTACGGTGGTGTTAGGGTTTTGGTCTAACCCATCAAACTTGGTCCACACGGTGAAAGCTGGTCTAACCGGGTCAACTCAGTAAAGTAAACATGGTCAACTTTGGTCAATATATCCAAGGAACTAGATATGAATTACTATGTATTGGGGACTTTGATAATATATTGGCCTATAATATTCCTGTTTAAAAAAGATGTATAATCACAAAATTGATTGTAATAAACTGCTTTAAATCATTTATGTAGCTTTTCTGATGAAAACAACCATGTTTACTAACCTGAATTAGTGACAGTTATGCTCATCTAAACTCTATAAAGTGGATATTCTCACTTTTCTTATCATCATGGTTACCTTTTGATTTTAGAGAAGGGCATCCTGATTATTTTCATTCATGTTAAATGCTTAATTGATTAAGATAAGATAAAATCAGAATATACATTTTGTAGAGTTATGGCCGTTTACATTTAGGATCAAATCAAGGTGGTGATAGTTTAACATTGGCCAATGCACTTGAAAATTCACTAACTTCTGTGCCAGTGAAGCTTTCTTTAGCATATGTAAAATGTGTATTTGAACAAATATTTTTCAAGAAAACAGGCCAAAATTATTTGATTTGACCCGTTATCCACTCTAACTGAGACTCATTATTGATTCATATACATTTTGTTTCAGGTATATTGGAGTATTGGACAACTATTCTAGGTCATCCTACTAGGGAGCAAACACAAACTTTTTGAATTCACATTGTCATGGAAACGTCTAAGGTATGATTTTTTTCTTTAAAAAAGAAATATGATTTTTCTATACGTGTCTTTCTCTGCCAAGAGATAGTACTCATGGTAGTGCTGGACACTATATCAGATGGCTGGAGTTATGAAGGGTTTAACCTGGTGCAGAGGAGATCGACCAGCTCAGCTCATGCTGGAGTTGGAGGCCGGAGGTTACGATGGGTTTAACCTGGTGCAGAGGATCCGGGAGGGATTCGCTTGGTTTAAAAAGAAGAAATATGAGTACCAGGTTATACCTTTAACAGTACTGATATAATGACTCCTCATTTATGCACATAATCCACTCCATTTTCTATAATGGGCTAACTGTACTGCCACTTTTTTATTTCTAATTGGAATCATGATGCCGTGATTATTGATTCTGTTTTATACACGCACATATAGTTGATCATAATTATTAGATTATGTTTAACCAAATGGCTTGATTGATGCTCTTTTCGTTCAATTTCAATTTCAGGAGAAACAATTATTGAATTTGCTGAGAGGAACAAACATAAATTACATAAAGATGTATCTAAAATAGTTTAGGGTGACAGTATGCGACAACGGAAGGCAGTTGGGGGCTACTTTTTCTTCCGATGACTCGACGAGTGACGTAATGTATACGCTACTCTCTTACTCTATTTTGTTCCTCTCCTGTTTAGTAGTGATATACTAAGTAGGTTTTCTATGTATAAACTGCTCTATTTTGTTCACCTGGCAGTGGTGTCGAATCCACGGGAAAAGAAGGCCAAAACAATCGCGGATTTAAGATAAGATGAGTATAATTACATGGTTGCTGTAGAGACAACATCAATTGAAAAAAGTTGGTTACATTGAAGCCTGGTGCAGAATGGAGAGGGAGGCTAGAACTTTCAACTTGACGCTATAATTGAGAAACATAGGCTGATCGATATTATGAACTATATCTGGTAAGCCTCCAGTGACATGTGTTATTAATATTATTGTTATTGTTAATATTATTATTATTATTATTATTATTATTATTATTATTATTATTATTATTATTCATCTCAGGCATTGTGTTTGGGAATATTTCAGAGTCAATGTGAATGCCCTCTTGGTTGAGGAATAAAGTGTTCCCGAGCACCTTCGCTTCAAAAAACTGGTTGATGGAATGTAAGTACCAACAGAATTAGATTTTCATTTAATTAGTTAAGCAGCAACAACTTGTGCTTTGGCTTTCATATGTTATTGTTTATCAAATAGATAAAGGTCAATCATTGAATAAAAGTGTAGGCTGATTACTACTAGAGAAGATGTTACCTTGGAAAACACACCAAGAAATGGTGCAGGCTACGTTGCGTTGTTTGTGACAAAAACGATTAGTGCCACCAGTATTGACGGTGCTAGACTTCGTACATACGGGTACTTGACTATTTGGAGAAATATATAACTGAACATGTGCTGGTGATTCAACACTATTAAGCTTACTTGGAGAAATATATATACTTGAATGCAGGTACTAGAAACCCTTCACAAATCCATAAGTATCTTATTTGGTAGTACTATTAAGCTTATGATTTATGAATCATATTCAGGTACTCATTCGGGTATCTCCAAAGAAAACAACTTTGTACAAGCAAAGGAGCTGAGTTTATATTATTACTCTTCGATATATGTATTCCTTCTATGAAAACAATACTTGAGGTGATTTAGATTTACTTTTGTATATTTATATTCTTAATCTTGGTTTTAAAACGTATGCATCAGAAGCGCACATGATTTGAACAAATTAGACCGTTGATTGAACAAATGGGTTTGAGTATATGAAAAAATTAGACCATTGGTTGAACAAATCTTACTAGAGATGATGAGTAGCAATGAGCTCTGTACCAACCGCTACCGAAAATCCCAAAAAATGGGTACCGGTACAGTACAGTTCGGTACCGGTACGGAGCGGTATTTGAAGGTAACGCCGGTACTGAACTGATATGGAAAACTTAGACCATCGACTGGACAAATCTTACTAGAGATGGCGAGCAAGATTGAGCTCCGTACCAACGGATACCAAAAATCCAAAAAAAGGGTACTGGTACTGAAAATACCCGGTATTGACCGATATTTGAAGGTAAAAACCGATAAATACCAGTACAGGAAACACTAAATTTCAGTACCAAATCGGTACCGAAAATCGAGTCGGTTTGAAAGATTTGATACCGGTACCATTTATTCATCTCTAATGAGGAGAACATCCATTATTTTTGTGTTCAAAAGATAACAAATAAAAGAATATTATTCATAAATAATTTTCTAATAAAGATAGCCTTGCATACATGATGCGCGCACATAACGTATAGGCCTATGCGATCACAACACATTGGGGCGCCACTCTTTTTTTAAAACCAAGATCTTAATCATGGAGAATTAGAATAGTTGATGATAACTAATGGACATCTTAACAGGTGATTTCGTTTCCCCTATTCTTTAGTGTGTTATTTTCATTATTAGTTCTCGATGCTCATGTTGGCACAAATGATGGTATTTTAAGCTATTTGAATTTGGTTCCAATCTAGGGTAAGTTCTAACGTAAAAGTACATAGCTATACAAAATATATTTATGTAGAAGTCATGTTCGCATTGTTTCTTGGTTATGCTCCTAAGTACGTTTAACGAGTCAAACCAGGAGGCTCACCAGAATCATTATTTCTTCAAATTTCTTCTAAACAAAAAACTAAGATAATATGCTTACAGAGATTTTATAATTTTGATAACAATCCGATTTTTTAAGTAACATGATTTTAACCATTGGGGTTGCCGGCCCAATGGGAGAAGCAAAACTTTTAGGACCACCTAAATTTGGGAGGTCATGGGTTCAAGTCCTACAAGGAGTAAATACAAAATTCATCGTTCAAAAAAAAAAAAAAGAGTAACATGATTTTAGGTCTTGTGCATTAATAATACATTTACATCAATTGTTACCCCCCTATCACTTATCGGTTTGTGGTAATCTTATGTTACTTTTTAAGTTTTAAAAATTGTAGATTGATCAACAGGGAATATTAGCAAGTAATTTTGTTCCTTTCAGCCAAGGGGTACTGCTATCATTGTTGCAACAATTGGCATGTGATATTGGGAATGATACATCTAAGAAACTTGGTTGGATGATGGATGTGGTGGTGGCAATTAAACCAACTGATGGGATCATCACAATGCATATAAGGCCCATATTTGAACAAGTGTACTCGACCAGATGAGTGTTCCAACAACTTCAGCTGCTGAGCTTTCCAGTATTCATGTGGTCACGAAAATCATAAACTCGACGTTAAGGAGCATGTAAGTAATTTAGAGATTATTAGAATTTTTGTAATCAGAATTGGACATTTTGGTTTCACTTAAGATTTTTTTTTTTTTTTTTTTTTTTGCAGTAATTCTTATGTATTAGCTTTGTGTTTTAACCACTTCACACAACACCACGTTTGATGACATTTTTCATGATAGTTTAACCATGGACTGGTCAAAACGGCCCGAAATCATTATCTTCCCAAACTAATTGTATTCGTAGGGATTGGTGGTTATTCATTCTTTTGGGCAATATGCTAAAAGAAAGTATGTTTCCAGAATATTTTTGAGGATAAATGCAACCTGAATGTAGAGAAGGGTAATGCTTGATTCAAATATTTAGCTTTTGTTCCATATCAATTTAAACAAATAAAAATTGTTGGTAATTTTCTACAATAGTAGATTCTCACTTATAGCTTTCTCACTTCTAGAGTTGTAAAATGATAAAATGAAAGTGGACTCAACATGTATTGATTAAAAATTATTTTAGTAGTTTTAACGTTTTTTTTTTTAATTTTATGGTTATATAACACTATATGTGATAAAAGGTTGAAAGGTTGGGTTTTATTTTCCACTTGCAGATCTTCTAGCAAACTCTTATAGTAATGTAAGTTTTAAAAAAAATGAGCTATAAGGTTATTCACATAAAAATGTAGTCAACTTTAGACCCTTTTGGCCTGTTAGTTTTTTAAACCTAAATTATGTGTCCATAAGTTAGTTGGTTGAAATGCCTCCTTTACAATCGAACACTTGAAACTTGTGAGTTGTGATGACTATAGGAACTTATAAACACTTAAACATGTATGAAAAGTCATTTTTTCTATATCATGGTTATTTGGGATATTGGGATTCTTGGTTTGGTGTCATTGACTTGGGCTGCTCAAGTCATAATTTTCTTATCTAAGCCACAAGTTTCCTCGGTTCCACTAAATCGCAATTATATGTTGGCTGTTGTAGATCATATTATATTTGCGATTTTGATTTTTTTCATATTCAATTCTTTCAATTCATTATAATTTAATATTTACCTTAGTATTGAAACGTTTCTTTCATTTAAAATTTTATGTCAATACTGTTAAAACTTTATTTTGATGGTTGTGTTACAGATTTTCTCTCCAAACCTAAATTACTTGCTAGACGCTCAAATTGTTGTCATATTTCAAATTGGTTGATCAATATGTTGCATCATATGTACTATGCATATTGCTATTGAAAATGGTCATTTTATTCTTTATATTATCTTTATAACTGATTGTGTTGGCAAATGGTGGAATCTTGATTAATGTTGTAGAGCATAGAGCAATAGAGCAACAAGTGCATGGCATTCTTAATTTTATTTGATCTTGCGGGTAGTGAACGTGTTTCCAAAAGCGGGTCAAGCGGGGATCCTTTGAAAGAAACTCAAGCAATCAACTAAAGTTTGTAATCGTTAAGCGATGTTATATTTGCTTTAAAATGATATAGTACTGGTTATCACCAATGCAATTGGCCGAACTCTATTAAACGGTGTCACTATATATGTGGTGTATAAAAAAATCTTTAATGACTTGTGATTTTTTTTTCGTATTCATTTTTTTAGTTCATTGCAATTTAATATTTACATAAGTAATGGAACGTTTTTTTGTAGTTTACTAATTTCATTAGTACTTGAACATTTATTTCTGTTAAAGGATTATTTCAACAACTTTAAGTTATATATTTGTCTGTTAGTCCACCCGCGAAATTCACCGACTCTTCAAAGACGGAACATGTAACATCTTATAACTAAGTCCGTTTTGGTATTTAACTAATTATTATTATTTTGGAACGTGTCTTTTACATTTTTATTGATTTAAGTAACTATTATTTTTTGCGTATACATTACGGTCTTTGCCCTCATGGTATAATAAGTTCGACGATTTGAAAGGCTATCCGATCGGACCAGTTGTTATAACCAATGATCAAGGCAAGGAATGGACTGTTGTTGTCATATTGTTGAGCTACCAATGTATGTAACTCTCTTCATATACTTGACTTCTTTTTGTCTAGGGTCAGGATGGAGTATTTCCATGCTAGCTGGTGCTGGGACTGTGTGCTAACAAGGTAATATATTTATCTTTTATCCTTATATGATGCACTTTGTTTCTTACATGGAGTACCATAATAAAACTATTATACTTGCTTTCTTTCTCACATAGCGGCTATTCGATTTTACAGCTAAACTAACTGGCTTATATATTGATAACATAAAATATAAGTATCATTGGCTTCTACAGGACACTATAAAGCTCATTCTTCATAATTCTCAAATTGAAAACAACAGCTAACTTGAAGTTTAGAACCTATTCTAATATCTATCCCCTTATTCTTATAAATATTAACAAGCTATCAAATTTAAGTATAAATTATTTTACTGTTTACTCATAGGTATCAATTTTTTTTATACAGTTATTATGTCATCTACATCTACATGCTACAGGTACTACGTCAATGCCACTATATTTTGAGTTGGAAGACTGTGAACGGAAAATGAGGAGCTGAATGAGAATGGAGAAGAAATTATTGAAGATGGAGTAAATCAATAAATTTACGTCTATGTTTAATTTATTAAATCAATAGATTTATATTGAAAAGTTTTTTCATTACAAAGTTCATCTCAATGTTAGTAGATATTATATGTTTGTGTTAAGCCACCCATGAAACTCGCGGGATCTTAGACTATATGAATTTAAATAAGAATTTAGATATTGAAGTTTATATAAACTTGATGTCAATCAAAAGGTGAAAACAGTGACCTTTCGTTGATCTATTAAAGGTTCGCTGGTATGTAACAGGTTTTTGGAGAGGGAAGTGATCAATCTGTTCAGTTTTGGGTTTGTACCGGTTAGGGTCGTATATTGTCTGTTTGGGACCTGTTTTAACCCTTAGACGTGAAGCCTAAGTTTGGAAAGGCCTAGAAAAAAAAGATGATCTACATGGGCTTCAATGCCGGTAGATATTATATGTTTGTGTTAAGCCACCCGCGAAAGTCGCGAGATCTTAAGCTAGTAAGGGTAATATGTTAATTCGGTCATGCGATGACGATAAACGTTAGTTTTGAAAGACACCTTATGGCATAAGCCGTGATGGGTCAAAAAGGAATTAAGAAATAATTTATAAGTAATATGAGTGTACGGTGTAAACCGGAGCGAGTCCTGTGGATGAGAATGTAAATAAATATCATATCGCAAAGATAAACGGTCACTTAGACCAAACGGGTCAAAAGGTGATGATATCACCCTTTGACAATATCGACTAATGATTATTTGTCGAGTTATATGCTTACAGGAGTAAATATCGAATGGATATTTCCATCGCTATTAATTAGCGGTTATTAAAGCAATGTATTAAAACGGATCTATACTTTGGTCCGAGCCAGGTATGTGTAATTAAGATTATAGCAAAGATGTGCGATTTTGGTCAAATATGTTGTTGAAAGTCCTTCGTTGTAAAAGAAGGGCTAAAGTTGACCAAAATGCCCTTGATCGATAAATCAAGCAAACGACCCTTACGGGTTGTTTAAAAATAAGCATTTCTATCAAATAAATCGTTAGGATAAGTATAAAAGTGAAAGGCATGATCCTTGTGAGTCAAATGCCTTAAAATGAGTCTTTTCTGTAAAAAGATAAACCGAGGGGTAGAACTCGGAATAAATAGTTTACCACATTAAATCCACCATAATTATAGTTGTGGTGGAAGACCATTTGATAAGCAATGTGGAAATATGATGCTAGCAAGGAATGAGCGTGATTTATGCTTAAAAGTGCTCAAATACCCTTAACGGGTCAAAATAAGCATATAAGCAAAAACGGGTTAAGAATGCATAAAAACCCATGGTTTGAACCTTGTATAATAAGAAATAATTATAACATGATGTTCATGAGAATTTGAATGCTACAAACAAGTTTGTTTGATAAAATCATGAACGGGTCAAAAAATTTGTAGAAATATATAAAGCCGAAGGCTTAAAGACTTAGAAAATTGTTATTCCAGATATCAAATTTTTACTCCATATGAAGGAAAATTAAATTAAATTACGATCACGTAGGAAGAAACGTGACGCAAAACAGATAAAAATGAAAGTGTTATGTCCGTTTCGGTAAGAACTAGTTTGGCTGGGAAAAGTGTAGAGCTGACACGGCCGGGTGGACACTTGACACGGTCGGGTGAAGGTTCTGTGAAAAATGTATGTTTAGCTGACACGGCCAGGTGGAAACCTGACCCGGACGGGTGAAGGGGCTGAAAAAAAAAATAACAATTTCTTGTGCTTAATTCTTTTGTTCAAATGCTTTGATTTCTAATCATTTGAATGAAATTGTATGATATGTAATGATGCACTTTAGACCTCGGAGGATGATCAAGCCATGTCAAGAACCAAACACACAATCTAGCGAAGCTTCCGCTAGTTTAATAGTCTCTTTTGTTACCAAAGTTATGTAAAACTATTATAACCATCTTTTGGAGGTTTTAAACTTATGTAAATATCGTTTAAAGGTTTTGAACTCTATGTAAACGTCGTTTCATCTATGTTTTGGAAAAACGACGTTTAAAATGCACTATATATTATATGAAATATTCAATAAATGTAAGGGTCTTACAAGTTGGTAATCAGAGCTCAAAGTTAAAGAGTAAAGTGTTCGGTTCGAGACTTGATCGCATAATCCGGTAAGTTATATGGTATATTAACAGTCTAGCATGTTAAAGTGTTAAAAACAACACATAGGGTTATCGTGTAATGCACGTTACCCCAAATAAAGTAATAAAAGACTGATATAGTTAACAAATTACGTGTGTTAACACGTGTCGTAGAAAGCCTTGTAAATATCGTTTGAAGGTTTTGAACTCTATGTAAACGTCGTTTCATCGATGTTTTGGAAAAACGGCGTTTAAAATGCACTATATATTATATGAAATATTCAATAAATGTAAGGGTCTTACAGTTAGTTACTTTAATGATATAATAATCAATTTCTCGGTGGTGTATTACTTTAATGACAAAATAAATAAAAGAAGTGGTTTTTTCTTAGTCAAGGTGTCCTCCAATGTTTCTCCTTCAACATTCAATTTTCCACTAATACCTCTCTTCTTAAATCAAACCAAATATATACTTTTTCAAATTCCATGAAATTTATGCTACACAAATTATTTAACAAAGTTTGTTGTTTATACGTAGGATTGTTATATTTTTACGTAGCTTTTAAATCATATGAAATATTGTTATGTGTTGGGGTATAGGTTGAAGTATAATTTTGTAGGTATAATCATATGGAATGATATTATGTATAGGTGTGTAGTTATGTAATTGTGTAACTATAATAATGTCGTAGCCTATACAAAAATCATGACAATTTAAAATTTAGCAAATCTTGATTCAAAATTAAGAACCAAAACGGAGAAAAACTCAATTATCTCTTTTTGTGGGGTGTAACGAAGAGAAAAAGGGATGGCACTGTTGTGATTCGACAACCGGGAAGAGTTATGTTACAAGGCATGTTGTGTTCGATGAAAATTCATCATGGTGGTTTAGTGAAAAAGAAGTTTAACCAGATTCTATATAGCAACGTGAATATCTCGAAACAGCTACAAAACAACTACGTTAGCCTTGAGTTTTGATTACAAAACCGACCTAATTAATGAAGTTAACTGAACTAGGTCTGAGTTCAAGTCCATGTCACAACTCAAATCAAAACCCAAGGAAAACAGGAACTCATGAAGTATAACTTGGAACCTACGAATAAGCTTCCAAGAAGGTTGAATGGATATGAGCCATGAAGTCTGAAACCAAATCCCTACATAGAAACGTAACATGGGAACTTGTCCCAAAACCAACCGGTGTGAAGGATGTTACTAACAAATGGGTGTTTAAACTAAATAAAAAACCCGATGGGACGGAAGACTAGTAGCCCATGGTTTCTCTTAGCAAGTTAGAATATACTATGATGAAACCTTTATTCCAGTGGCTAAGCTAAACAAAGTAAGCGTCACTCTCGCCATTGCAACGTGGAAGTCTTAGAACCTTTGGCAAATGGATGTTAGTAACGCTAGTATGAACAGAGACTTGGATCATGCAATTCACATGGAATTAATAGGGGATTCGAAAGCAAAGAACATCCTAGTTATGTGGGTAAACTAAAGAAAGCCTTATACGGGCTGAAGCAGTTACCTAGGGCATGGTTCGAGATGATAAGCGAATTCTTACAGCATAATGGTTTTAATATGGTGTCAACCAATGCTAGTTTGTTTGTTAAGACGATAATAACTAAGGTTGTGATTGTCCTTGTTTGTGTGGACGATTTAATTACAATTCAAGATTGTGAAGAAGTAATAAACTAGTTAGAAGAGAAGTTGTGTGCGCGGTTTAGTATGAAATATCTTGGAAAACTAAGTCACTTTCTCAGCTTGGAATTTGATCACAACGATGAGCTAGTTCTTCATTAGAAACGGTATTATTATAACTTATTAGTCAAGTTTGGTATGTTGGACTACAAGTCATTGAACATTTCTTTAGATACAGCCAAGAAGTTGTGTGTGGATAAAGGAAGGTACCTAGAAGATGCCACCATGTATCGGATAATAGTAGGTAGTCTAATCTATCTTACCGTGACAAGACCTGATTTAGCCTTTGTTATAGGCATATTGAGCCGGTTATGCAGAATCCGCCAAAACCACACATCTAAGCTGTCAGGCAGGATTCTATGGTATGTGAAAACAACCTTGAATTATGGTATTAAGTTCAAGAAAAAATCAAAGCTGGAACTTGTCGAGTATAGTGATGTAGGTTATGTTGTCGATTTTGGATACAAGGAGGTCCACAACCGATTTCGTGATCACGTTAGGAGGTTGTGCTATCATTTGGTGTAGCAAACGACAAACTATGGTGTCATTGTCTACTACTGAAGCAGAGTACCGAGCAGTTGTTATAGCTACTCAAGAGTTAATGTGGCTATGATTACTTATGAATGATTGGAAGCAAGAGTTTGAAGATGAGGTAACTTTTGTTTTATGATAGCATGTCTTCAATCAAACTAGCAAACAATCCAACCTTTGATGCAGAACAAAAGACATTCAGGTGCATTACCTCTTTGTGTAGGACAGAGTGTGCAAAAAGAAGTGAATCTGAAGTATATAAGTAACCAAGACCAAGCAACGGATATGTTTTCTAATAGCTTGCTAGGACAGAAGTGTTAGTGCATTTTGGGATGTTCATTGCTGTTCGAATAAGCTAGATTTAAAGCGTGTGTTGAATAGTGTGTTTGTAAGCAAATGATTAGGCAAATTGTTTACATTGTAAACAATTAGGCTTAATGTTTAAAGTGATTAGCCTTAATGTTTGGCCATCACTAGAAATAGCCTAATCATTTGCATTTCTTATCAAGCTTATAGTCAGATCTTTCTAGAGATGGTGTCTAAGTTTGGGGAGGAGATCACAAGGGGTGATCTCTTAAAGTGTGTTGTATACTCTTTTGGTATGAATTAAATCCATGTCAGTTTATTCGTTAATATTTATCAACCGATTTTTTATCTTATCAAATTCAATCAATTCGATCTGAATCATGGACTTACACCAAGCTAGTTGATTTTTTGCAAAGGAATAAACATGGAAGTTGATGTTGATAGGGGTGATGAAGTTAGGACATCAAAGGGTGATACGATTGATCTCAAATGGGTAGTTTGGAGGAGATCTAAGTCTAAGGACTAATAGTAAAATGAGTTTTAATTATGGAGTTTTATTAAAATTATAAGTTGATTATGATTGTGTTTCCAAGTTTAAATGTTTTCTTGTCCTTCAAGTAGTTTACCTATATAAAGGGTGGTAGGTTTATTTGTTTTTAATTCATTGTAATTCTTCTTTGATTAACAGAAAAGACTTGAACAAGTTGTTCAAGTTGTTTGTGTTCTTCGTGTGATATCCGATTGTTTGATTTTAGCTGACTTTTAATATGCACATCAGGTGAAGAGCTTCCGGAGAAGGCAATGGCACTTGCGGAGTCTATGAGAATCTAGCATCCCATATTATCCTATTATGTTTTCGTTTTGAGACATTTAGACTTTGGTTGTATTTGATCACTCGAATATATTGCGATTGTATGAATTTTCTCTGCAGATGCTTTGATTTATTAGTTTAAGATTTATTTTCTAAAGAGTAAATCCAGCAAATGAGACCCTCGGGTTATGGGAGTTGAACTTCTCCACCCTATCAACCAGCAACCCAGGGGCGGATCTTGGCCACTTTTGTGGGTTCCCAGGAACCCATTCGGTTTGGAAAAAAATTAGTGAGAACCTTGTATGATTTGGAAAAAATAGTGAGAATTAGTGAGAATCTAACAAAAGGAACCCAGTGAAAAAAGTTCTTAGATCCGCCACTGAGCAACCAAAGATCTATGACCTGCAACATAAGTTTACATCTTCTTCTTTTCGTTCGTCAGATTATTTATTCTTCATTCCGTGCCAATTATTCATTCATTGTGATTCAGGTTCCTAGCTAGCAAGCATCCAATACTCACGATATTATTTGAGGAATTTGGTTACTTAGATTGAGGAACATGATCTGCCGGCATAGAAATTGGTCGACAAACATGTACTGAGGTCAAGGAACTAGCTCTGGTCAATCAGTTCAGGTTATAAGTACCAAAACATCTTTGAATATGTTTTAACTATTGAGATAATATGTTGTCCGCATAGGGTCCGACTGTTGTAGTGATATATGGTAACAATTATAGAAGCAAAAAAGCTAAAAACACCAATGCTAGTTATGTATTTTAAAACTATCGGGTTCATAATTTTAGTATACACAAGACCCATGGATGTGATGCAAAGTATCCATAAAAGTACCACATATATTGATACCATTAGGATGAACTTCCTTATGTAATTATGCTTATTTCAAATCACAGATATTTTTTTAGTTCACATGTTTACTAACATTTATAAAGCGTTTATAAGGCCACTCGGGGTGGTCAGTGATGACTGAAACATCATGCGTGATTGCCCACAAAACACCACCACCACCAACATCTACAACACGTCAATCTTTCAACGCGTGGTATTTGTGACGCATGATGGTTTTGATTGTTTGAGGGAAATTGTTGGGTTGTGAGGGAAAATTGTTGGGTGTGGTGAGTGATGAGCATTTCCACTAAAATTCATCACTAGTGATGACATGAAGAAATTTGATTGAAAGTTGTGAGTGAGTGATGAATGATGACCACCCCTACCCCTAAAGATTAAAAGTAGGGTAAATTACATTTTTCGTCCTTTATGTTTGTATCAGATTGCAATGGATACCCTTTAACTTTAATAATTACATTCACAGTCCTTTATTTGTAAAACCCATTACACCTTTCGTCCTTCAGTACTAACCCAGCTAAAATTATCAGTTAAGTGTGATCATGTGCAAGGCACATGAGGGTATTTCAGTCATTTTACCCTATCATTTTATTTTAAAGTATATTAATATTTATAAATTAAAAAAATAACTTAAAAAATAACAAAAATAAAAACACAATAAAAAAGTATAAAACCCTACCTATTGTTCTTCTTCACCAGCCACCACCACAAACCCATCACCACCACCACCATTACTGTCACCTCCCATCTCACCTCTCTCTCACTCTTTCTCCGGCAACTGGAAATTCGAACCGGAATTTGGTTCACAGGGTAGTTGTTGGAGAGAACGAGTTCTTTGAGCTCCGATAGTTTTTTGATCGATGGAGGGATGGATCCTCTCAGGCGGCCGTGGTTGAGGACGATTCGGGTGACTTTGAGGACGGTGGTGGTGTTGGAGATTCTCCGTTCACAGAATATTCCGGTGGTGTTGCAGATGCTGGTGGAGTTAGTTGAGATACCTAGGGCATTGTGGAGTGTTAACAGAGCTTTGTGGTCGGTTGGTTCGAACTGATAAGATGAGAGTGATGAAGGTGAGGAGGGAGAGGTGGCGCACGGTGGCCATTGCCGGTGGTTGCCCGCGGTGGTTGACTGAGATGAACGATGGTGGGATATTATTATTGAAAAACACTAATTTACTCTATATATGATAATGGGCTTTCTATTAAGGGTTGACTAGTGACTAAAATTGGTAAGTTTCCTGTAAGTTGCTACACATGAATTTTCTGTATTATCCTCGTCTTTCCCCGGAATCGAGTGTCCGCTTGGTGCTTTGTTCTTGAATATTCTTGATGTTCATGTTTGCAGATCTGAGCTAAATAAACACACTTTGTTCTTGAATATTAATTTAGTTCAGAGGATATGGTTTTTAGTTCAGAGGATATGGTTTCAATCTAGGGTGCTTGGTTTTATAAATGGGCGCAAACCGGTTGAAGTTGACCTAATCTGTTCAAATCCATAAGGGTTTTTTCTTTAATTCTTGATTTGTGGTGTTTCAGATTGGGGGAAACCCATATGTTTATGTTGTTTAGAGGGAAGGAGGTGTGAATTTAATGTTTAAGGGATCATTGATGACGGATTAGCAAGAAGTGATGTCCACATGATCATAAGGGTTCTAGAGAGGAGATGTTTATGGTATTTATTATTTTCTTTTTGACATAAATGCCCTAACATGATGTCCACATGATCAAAGTTAACTTGAAATTTAAACTTGGTTAGTGCTAAAGGACGAAATGTGTAATGAGTTTTCCAAAGAGTTAATTACATAGTTAGTCCCTGTGGTTTGCACAAAGTAACATACATAGGTACTAATAGTTTAAAATAACATTCTAGGGTATTAACTTTTCATTTTGTAACGTTTGGGGGTATTAAGCTTATTTGTAGGGTTAAAATCACATTCTGTTAGTACCTAAGTATGTTATTTTGTGCAAACCACAGGGACTACCTATGTTACTACCTTAGAAGTTAATACCTCCAAACGTTACAAAATGAAAAGTTACCCTAAAAGGTGATTTTAAACTATTAGTACATAAGTATGTTATTTTGTGCAAACCACAGGGACTAACTATGTAATTAACTCGTTTTCCAAATAAAGGACTTTGACTGTAAATATTAAAGTTAAAGGGTATCCATTGCAATTTAATAAAAAATAAATGACCAAAAATGTAATTTAACCTTAAAAGTATTACATTGAAGATGGGTAAGTATTCAAACTTATGAGTGCAGTGACTTTAAATAACAAGTCACGAGATGGAGCTGATCCATAGCTGCACCCATTACATATTATATATGTATATATAGTTTTCCAAGGATGATGAATAATAAATTTAAATTTAAAATAAAATATAGTTTTTTAATATTTTATTATATTAATATGTTTTTTTTTTTTAATATTAACTTTTACTTTTAACATATTTAAATTTTTTCTATTTACTTTTAGCTTTTAACGTATTTTTATTTTTCCTTTTCTAAAATCATATTTCCTTTATCATTTATTTTGTTTTTAATAATATTTTCTACTTTTTTTTTAAATTTATCTTTACTTCATCAATTAATTTGATATTTTAATATTTTATTATATTAATATATTTTTTTTAATATTAACTTTTAACTTTTAACATATTTTAATTATTTTCTATTTACTTTTAGCTTTTAACGTATTTTTATTTTTCCTTTTCTAAAACCATATTTCCTTTATCATTTATTTTGTTTTTAATAATATATATTTTTTTTAATTTATCTTTACTTCATCAATTAATTTGATATTTCTTTAATAAATTATGTTCGTTAATTTTTCTTCTATAAACTTATGTACGTAGTTGAGCTTACTTTTTAACCTCGATTAATATAAGTTTTATTAAAAACGAATTTAGATTAAAAAATAAAATATTTATTTGCTATCATAAAATGATACAATGATAAACTGAACCGATTCTAATGGTTTGACTTTCTAAACAACATGCTACATTTTATATTATCATTTGCTCCATTTCGCCGTAACGCACGACTGAAAAAAAACCTAGTTACCTTTATTGTTTAAAGCTGGTAAGTTTTGTTTTTTTTTTGTTGTTTTTTTTAATGGCCAACGAATCCTTCAAATGGACTACTGGATAAATTCACCATATGAGGATACACTCGCCTCCGAACCGAGGAAACCCTCACCTAGGGTCGAAACCCGTGAAAAACTCGTCCGAAGGCACGACAGTGCGATGAGGTAAAACATGCTCAGTTCAAGAATCGAACTAGCGATCTCCACCTATTCGCCTAGTCTCCTACTTTAATTATCAAATTTAGGTTGTGAGAGAGAAATACTATTCAACTTATATGTGTTTGAGAATAAAAGATGCATGCCTTTTTAACTTTCCTTTTATAAAATAAAGTAAGTTTTTTGTTTTAGATTAATGGTATAATAGAGTACGTTTAGATTAAATAGTCATTACCCCACTTTAATTATCAAATTTGGGTTGTGAGAGAGAAATGCTATTCAACTTTTGACAAATCTTTAAGCTTATTCACAAGTTCATACCACATTCTTCTTTCTTCATTCTTTTGTGCAGATTAATTGGTCCACACCACCCCACCATCACCCTTCTCTTTATTATAAATCTATTAATAACATTGAATTTATATTTCCCTTGAGTAATTACATTTTAGTTAATATTTAATGTGACATAATAAAACTTAAAGTAAGAAGTTCTCACAGATATCTTTATTTTAGGGATAATTGCATATTTGCTCTTAAAAAACTGCTTAATTGCATATTTACCCAACTTAAAATTAAAATTGTATATATCCCATTCCTTAACTATTAAAATTGCATATATCCCATTCCTTAAATAATATGATTGCAAATTTACCCATATTGATTTATTTTATTAAAAACAAGTTATATAATGACTTTTTTATCCTTATTTTTACTAAAACTTAAAAAAATGCAAATTTATTCATTTTTACAAGTTTTTGTGGATTTTCACAATTCTTTAAAAAACATATTTATTCATTTTTACTAAAACTTAAACACTGAAATAAACCGCTAAAGTAGTAAAAATCTACAAAAACTAGTAAAAATGAATAAATATGTATTTTTTTGTTTTAAGTTTTAGTAAAAAATAAGGGTAAAAAAATCATTATATAACTTGTTTTAAATGAAATAAATCAAATAGGTAAATTTGCAATTTTATTAGTTAAGGAATGGGAAATATGTAATTTCAATTTAAAGTTGGGTAAATACGCAATTAAGCAGTTTTTTAAGGGGAAATATGCAATTATCTCTTTATTTTATGATCAAGTTTGTTTATAGGTATATAATAGAAAAACTTAATATTATGATGATATATTTCAAAACTTAGATATAAAATATCTAGAAACTTGAATTAATTAAAAAGTATAAACTACATGTTGTTTTTTTCTAATTGTAGTTCTTATTATTTTAGTAGATGTTTTTATTTTAATTATAATTAAAAGAGTTATATCAATGGGTTTTTTAAACATTTACTAATTTAGATGCATTAAATAAGATAATATGAAACTATTATCACCGATATCCATTTTCCCTAGAAAAATTACAATTATCAATATACATGTTGCATTTATTTGTTTTGTTAAATAAATATTTTCTTTCCTTTACGTTTACATTTAGACGTTTTTATTTAACTTTACGGCTTGCTTACTTAAATTGGACTAAAAATGTTTCTTCTATCGTCATTTCGATGTCAAATTTTTACATAGGTTTTGTTATCATTTCGACTTGGTTATTCTTCTCTATGACGTTTTATGTTATGGTCTAAATTTGGCGAGTTATCATCCCGTACCGTGCGTGTGCGGCTCAACATCTTTATGTCTATTTTTTGTTTTGTCTGGTTTGACAGTACCGTCGCAACGCACGAATCCTAAAAACTCATATACATAATTTAATACTTTCTTATCACTCACAAAATCACTATTCATTTTTTTTTTTTTTACTTTTTAACCCTTAATCCGTATACTTGTATATACTAAAATATAACTTGTTTATTATAGTTAACACTTTAATTATAAATATTAAAACAAAAATCCAATATCGATTAAAACAAAACAAAAATCCAATATCGATTAAAACAGAAACACCAAAACACGAGATAGAATGAATAAACTCGCTCGACTTTATTTTATTATAAAATAAAGCACACCATTACAATAAACCCTAAACCATTTATATACTCAACCAACATCTTAGAAAACAAGAAATATAAACCATTTAAATAGGAAACTAAATAATGACTCTTATATTTTTATCCAAAATAATATGAATAAGACTTACTAGTTAACCCCTCTAATTATTAAATTATAACAAGAACATGCCAACATGGTTATGTTTGGTGTGCTGTGGTTAGACTAAGAAAAACTTCCAAAGGCATTGGGATATATATTAAAAAAAAACTTCAAAAGGCATTGGGATATATACTAGCATAGCAAAGTCTACTCGAGAAAACACAGTTTTCTTGTTTCTCAAATTATAAACTATAAATTATTACCAACAAAATGCTGCTTTATGGAGTTGTACCTTATGCATAGGGAGTTTAAAAAAAATCGTGATTTCTAACCCAATGTTTTTTATATTTTGCAATTTAACCCTAATACTTTTTTTATTTTCATCTTTGGCCCCTCATAATTTTTATCTTTCACAAGTTATTCGTCTTACGTTTCGTTCCAAATTTTGCAAGACACGCCGCAACGTGCGTGTGGGGTTCACTGTTTTTTGGTATATTTTTTTCCCATTTAACAAGCCCGTTGCAACACGTTTATTTTCCCCGTTCAACTTAGTTATTCTTTTCTACGTTTCGATCTAATTATTCGCATTAACACACCGCTTTTCATTCGGTGCTATTTTTTCCTTTTTTATTTATTTTATTTTTACGAGTTTTTCCAATGTTGGGGTCGCTAACAGTGGTATGGTATTGGTGCTACTTGGAACAGTTTTACGAACGTTTTTAACCTATTAAGTTTTTTTACTAATAATTTGTTTCGAGTTACCCCTAACTTCCTTTACTTAAAAAAACTATTTTTTACGTGTATATTTTTATTTACGTGTCGGTATAAATATATATGATTTGCTCTACGTTTCGACGTAAACTTTTTTTGGAAAACGAGTCAGATCAAATATAATACGTTTCCACTAAAAAACCAATTTTTATGTACTATAAATTTGAGTTGGTCTACATTTCGATTTGGGAGATGAGTCAGGACAAATATAATATGTATTCGTGCGTATTTTATGTATGTTTCGTAAATTTTGTTTCGAACCGTGTGGAGTCAAATTGTAGTTTCTTTTCTATGTATGAGTCGGATCACATATAAATTCGATTTACCTTACTTTTTGTTCAAATCGCAATTCTTATATAGGTTATTTTGAGTTCAATCGGTTACGTCAAAACACGTTTTTCATACGCTTAATGCATCACATGATGTTTGGACTAATCCACGATGTTTGCGATGTTCTCGCGCCGCAACGCACACGAGTCTTATTGCTAGTTTCCATTAAATTATTTATATTCATCTTTTTTTAGTTGAAGACTTTATCATTTGTTTTAGGATAGGATGAAGTATAGAGTGCAGAGATTGTGGTAAGTGGTGACAAATAACTAATAAAACCCCTTAAGGTATTATACAAGAATTGATGTATCTGTATATACTTTTTAGTTACACTTGTTTAGATACAATTGTTACATATAAGACTAACTTGACCAAATTAAAAAGTCAGAGTATTAAAGTGAAATGTATTACTTGAGTAGTTATGTTCTAGTACTTCACTATCTCTGAAACTAGGTTCAACCTGTTAAATTTTTGCAATCACCAATTAAGTATGCATTATAAGTCATTCAGCAATTAACCATTCTGCTAAAGGGTATGGGAAACGTGACAGGGTCATGGCCTGTCACGAGGGCCGTGGAAAACACGGAACACCGCCCCCTTCATGAACCACGCATGGTTCGCGTGGATATACCTAAGGAGACCATGAGCCACATTCCAAAAATTGAGGTACTTTGGACCGTTGTACAACGGTGAATTTAAATTTTTTTTACCTATTTTCTATTTATTTAAACACATTCCACCCATTTTTTAACATCACATATTTCTCATTATATCTACAAATTCCTCGTTCTCTCAATATTATCTGATTTTCTACCCCACAAAAAACAACTATGGATCCAGGCGATCCAAACAATCCGCCACACACCCCGTGGACGTCACCCGCCTACTCTCCCGTTGATCCGATGTGGTCAACACCAAAACGAAGGTGAAAATTGTTCAAAGATGGGGTCTTCAATTAGCTTCTTTTCCGTGTTAAAATTTTAAAATTTTTGTTTTCCTTTTAATATTTTGTAGTTTTCGTTTTTAAATTATATTTTTTTCTTTTCTAAAAATGAATGGAATACTTTTATTTATTTAATTGTTTAACAAAATATGAAAAAAAGAAATTAAGGAGGACCATCACCAGGGCCGGTCCTGATAACTAAGTGCCTTGTACGAGTCGAAAAAAAGGCCCTTAGACCCTAACGAATTGTATAAACTTAACGTTATAGCAATAAACCTAGTAAAATCATAGTATTAAAATGACATAACGTAATAGCTAATCCATAATTCAAAAGTCAAAAATCATTAACAATTACTCAATTCAAACAATTAATAATTACGTTCAACAAAACACCTCACACAATTCTAACAATTAACCAATTAAGGCTCAAACGTCAGTCATAATACGTAGAAAAGGGCATCAAGACGTGTTCAGTTCGTTAGTTTTTCTTGTTAAATATTAGTTAAATAATAAAAAAGAAAAATCATTTCAAAAATCATTAAAAATCTTTATAAACCTATAAACAAGCAACATATCATTAAAAATCTTTATAAACCGTAAATAAGCAACATATTTGTGCTTATGGTTGTTGTACTCTTGGCTTTGGGAGTTTTTTTTAAAAAGAAACAAATTGGGATTTTCAATTCTAACTCTAAAGTTTTAATCTTTGTTAATTTAACCCGTTTGATTAATTTGATTTTTCACTTCTAATTCAAAAGTTTTCATCTTTTGCAATTTAACCACTTCAATTTTTTTACTTTTAACCCAAAGCTTTTAATCTTTTACAACTTTGTTTCCTTATACTTTTCACCTATCTGAATAACATTCATTTTCTTTGTTGCTCTTTTATTAATATCTAGTTTTAGGATTCTATTTTATTCATGTTATATTTTCCTTTGTGTGTATTTTTTTCATTTAAATTTTGTTAAAAAGCAACCTACCCCATCTTTTATTTTCTGGTTTTTATTGCTTGCTATAATATATATCGGTATGTACTAGCTGATACTGATCAATTTTTTGTCGCGTTCCCACCATAAGGCGTGAGTTTAATCCCACTAGTTTGTATTATATATAACATAATACAAATGGTACATACGGAATTATGTTTTTAATCTCTAGACTGTAGGGTTGTTTGGAATTCGGTTTAATTTGAACACCCTTTTGAAGGAAGGAAAAAAACCTCAGCTTTGAGTATGTCCCCATCTTCGAGTGTATTAAAAAACGTGTATTAAATTTTGTTAAAAAGCAACCTACCCCATCTTCGAGTGTTCATCTAAATCTAATACACGTTAACATGTTATGTGTAACAATGTAATTAGATATTAGTCCTTCATGTTGGCACCTCTTTTACTCAAATTATATATTTGTTAAGAATATTATTCAATGATAAGTGATTTTTTTGGATAACCATAACGTTCAAATTATTTACCTCTCATAGAACTTGGTAGCGGCAGCTGCATTCACAACCACATCGACTTCTCTTTGCATTTCTTTAATCAAATTGTAGTCCCTCAGTCCCAAATTCTCGTTGGTGATGTCACCGGCCACAGGAGTTACCTTTTCGGATAAAAATGTATCTATATTTGCACCATGTTTCTCTCTTAGTATCCTAAATAAGTCGTTACCGGCAACCTGCATAATCAAGACGTAAAAATAAGACTATTAGTTGGCATTTCTATTCATTTCAACGGTCACCTTTTTCTAAACGAACATGTATATGGGGTTGGCACCAATCATTGGTTTAGAAAAAGTGACGTCGAAATGAATAGCTAATTGTATGTTTGCCAACCTCAGATAGAGTACGTTGGACAACATTACATGAATTGGAGTAGAGAGTAGACCGACTATCACAACCACATACATTAGCTAGTGTTAGACATACCTCCATTTGAAAACGCTTGATGGCTTCTTCTAGGTCACAAGCTCTAATAAGAAGATAGAGTTTTCTCACGTTCGGTTGAACTCTTAGTATCTTCTCCACCATAACTGTAATATCAAAAAGAAAAGTCATGTCTACAAAATAATTCAAGGAGAATGAGAGGGAGTGACATAGAGATAGATAGATAGAGAACCTTTGGCCAGAAAGCCAGTACCACCAGTGACTAAAATGGTCCTATCCTCAAGAAATTGCATTATGTTATTCACTTCCATTGGGAGAGAAGCGAGTTCAACTTAAGAGATGCAACTATACATTTGCGTATGTGCACCTATATATATAGGTGGGATCCGGAAAATCATCATTAACTGCATTATTTTCAAAGGGTTCCCACATGAAATAAAAATGGGCTTCGTATTAGACTACACGGTATGGGGACTGTGGTCCGACGCCGTTCCGCACACCGCCCCCCCCCCCCCCTCCCCCATCTGCGTCGTGACCGTCTCTTTGTAGACGTTGGGGACGATCCAAAGAAGACAAAAAAGACCCCCCTTTTCAATGCTTTTGACCGTTAAAAATAATAAACACAAAATTAATTTCTCTTTTTTTAAAAACGGCTAGAAATTCAAGCCACACTCCAAAACCTTCAAATTTTATATAAACTCAACCTTTTTATCCCATTTTTTACCAACTACCACCCCATCTCTCTCTCAACTTTCATACTTTTTATAAAAAATTAATCATGTCTTCATCTTCTTCGTCAACGTGGTATTCGTCATCTTCGGGTGAGAATGAAGCATTTTTCCAAAACATGATTATGTACGCGGCTCAAATGTTCATGGAGGAGGATGAAAACTCTAAAGCCTCGTCCCAACGGCAAACTAGGAGAGCCAAATTAAACCGTGACAAAGAAGGTAATTTAATTTTTTTAGAGTATGTTTATTTAAATTTAATAATGAATTTAATTTATTTTTCGTTTTAAATATATAGCCGCCCACGATAAACTAGTGGCCGATTATTTTGCCGACGAACCTGTGTACACGGACGAGATGTTTCGACGTCGGTTCCGAATGAGTCGTCGACTTTTTCTACGTATCGCAGACGACTTGGCCCAGTCTGATCCGTTTTTCACACTTCGATACGACGCTAGGGGGCAAAGGGGATTCACCACTTTACAAAAATGTACGTCGGCCATTCGCCAACTGGCATATGGGTACGCACCCGATGCGTTGGACGAGTATTTAAGGATGTCCGAAAGAACCGCACGTGAATGTTTGCACAGGTTTTGCGAATAGGTTTTCCAATTATATAGCAAGCAATACCTGTGGAAACCAAACGCAAACGACGTTCTAAAATTATATCAAGCACACGAACAAAGACATGGTTTTCAAGGAATGCTCGGGAGCATTGATTTCATGCACTGGTCGTGGCAGAATTGCCCTACTGCTTGTCAAGGTCAGTATACTCGAGGAGATCATGGTCATCCCACTATTATTCTAGAGGTTGTTGCGTCACAGGATCTCTGGATCTGGCGTGCTTTTTTTGGTCTACCTGGTTCGCTTAATGACCTTAACATCATATACCAGTCACAAATATTTGACGATGTAGTGGCGGGAACATGCCCAGACACAAGTTTTACGCTTTCGGGGGTGGAATACACGCGGGGTTACTACCTTGCAGATGGAATATACCCAATTTACTCGACAATCGTTAAAACTATTCTGCACCCGACAGATGATAAAAGAAAGAAATTTGCTAAGTATCAAGAGGGTGCGAGAAAAGATATTGAACGGTGTTTTGGGGTTCTACAAAAAAATGGCATATCATTGAACATTCAGCACATTCTGCTACACCAAAGAGGTTACGACACATTATGTACGCTTGTATCATCCTTCATAACATGATCATTGAAGACGAAGGTAGAGCGATATGTGAGTACGACGAAAACGATTTTACGTCTGCTTTTCATTCGGTGCTACTTTAGGAGACACTCAGTTTTTTAGGTGACACTCAAACCTAAGGCGCCACTCAATTTTTAGGTGACACTCAAACTTTAGGCGTCACTCAAATTATTAGTTGTGTTCAAACCTTAAATATTAAATGTGTTACAAAAATAACATGCTTCACTCGAAATAAACTTTTCATATTTCACTTCTGCCCAAAGGTGATGTGTTACATTTATTTTCATTGTTCAAGTTTAAATAAGCATGATTTTGCCTAATATGCATGAATGTCTCATTTCTTCCGAAAGGTGATGTGTGACATTTATGTATTGCAAAACTAATTTATGCCTAATAAATTAATTGTTTCACTTCGGCCAAAATGTGATGTGTTACACTTAATTTGCACTTTTACAAATGCTTGAATAGTCTCACTCTTGCCCAAAGGTGATGTGTTATTGTTTAAGTAGTGTAACAACCCGCACTTTGATTGTTCTTTTGTTACCGTTGTTTCTAATCGTAAACGCTTGTACTCAGAGATTCGATTACCGATAATGGATTAACTATAGTTTAAACGCATTCATTATCACATTATTAACGCATTTAAACACTTATTACTTGAACGCCTATCGCAAAGCAAACCCAACGCAAACTAGTGACGCGGATTTATTTATATTATTGTGTTATTTGTGTGATTATTTGTTTAGAATGTTTTGTGGTTATCAACGCAACACTTATACGCTCAAACGCTCACTCGTAACTCGATTATCACACCGAAACGCGACGCAATGCAACACTTAATGTCTCGTTAAAATACTTAAAGTACTCATACTAACTAACGCAATAAAACGCATTAAACAAACCTCCTACACGCGAAACGAAAGTTTTCCACACCAAATTGGTCCCCTCGTACGAAGACACCTGACTTCGTACGAAGCCACTGCCTTCGTACGAAGGCAGGCCTTCGCACAAGACAACCAGCGCGCATGCTCCTCTCCTATAAATACCCTAGCCCTACTCATTCATTCTAACTTGCTGCCATTCACTCCGAAACGCTGCCGAATTGTTGTCCAACTGTTTTCAAGTAAGATTTATCATTTTTACATGATTACACAACGTTTTTCGCTACGATTTTCAACAAGATTCACTCCGATTTCATCCAAACTTCTTTCTTTTTAGAAAATCCTTCATCTTTTATGTAAAACTTCTACTTTTTCATCTAAACTTCATCCTTTTCATGAAAACCTTCATCTTTTTCATCAAATCTTCTTATTTTACTACGGATCTACACTTGAACGAGTGATTTGGGTTCGGCTTTAGCTTCCCAAGTTGTAGATCTGAAGATCTCAGACTCACTAAGCGTTAGATCTAACCCTTTTTAAACTCGATTTTACACAAAAGGAACCAAAACCGACACATATTTCGTTCACTGGATAGTGGAACAAAGTGGTGTCGAAACCGTCATGAATAGGACTCGAAAACACAGCCCCGAACGCCAAAAAAGCCACTTATGAAAACTGGACTGTTATGTGCGAAGCCGGGCTTCGCACGAAGGCACTGCCTTCGTACAAAGGCACTGGTTTCACACAACCCAGCCCAAGTTCTCACCTGTGACTCAAACAAAGACCTCACCGGCTCTAAGTTTAATCAGTAGCTTAAGACCTGAGGGATGAACACTCGATTTCCCGAGGAAAGAAGCGAAGAACACTCGATTTTGGACAATGGAAGCAACACGAGTACAAAGCCTCCCTTCGTACGAAGACAGTAGCTTCGTACGAAGCCTCTGTTTCCCACTCGACACTCTGATTTCCACCGTTTCAGCACTTTGGAGAACTTACGCTTCTGTTCCCGTACGAAGGCTGATCCGACGCTCCCTTCAATCCATTTCAGGACGTGTTTACTTGCTAGACACGCACTGTGAGTATACTCGAACCCTTTTTCGCTTAACGCACTTTTGGGTGTTACATATGTTCCCTATGAAAAAAACACAACACTTAAACGCTTTATAAACGCTAACCGTACTCGCATGATATACGTGATTACTCGAATACTTGTTGCTATGTTACACAGTGATGACATGCCCGACCGCCTTTAGCAACGATACTACTGTAGTTTAGACTCAACACCTGATTAGTCAGGGGTTGGTAAGGATCACATACTTTACTTCACATGTTCACTACGGTGGACATGTGTCATGCATACTCTACTCACAGTCATGTGGTTAGCTTGTATCATTGTTAATAGCTTACCTGATTCGCTCGTTACGTGTTACATGCTGGTTATGCGTAAATGCTTTTTATACTATATTTATGCTAAACTTGTGTACTCACCTTTACATTGTTGTATTGACTTTATTTTAACGTATGTGACAGGTTGATGGTCTGTTTGCTCCAAATGGATAGGAAGTCTAGAAACCCACAAGAAAAATCTAAGTTGTCGGATTGGTTTTGTTTGAGAGATTTGAACTCTGTGATGACTTTTGATAAAATATTTGTTTAATAGTATGGGATATTGAACTGGTTAAATATTATCATTAATTTAGTTGTTATGAATTCTCTTGAGCAATCTGGTTCGCTTAGTGTCGCGCCCCGATGATTACGCCATCGGTTGGGGTGTGACAAGTAGAACTTAACTTATTCAATTAGTTTGAGGTTAATAATTGACATATCACAGCTTCATTGCTAAAATTGTCATAACTTATGCATGCGTTAGGTTTAGTGCCCCTTAGATTAATCTAAGTTCTTCTAGCTAAGCATCTTATTCTTCTTATCTTAAATCCATGTGTTGCTCGTAAATGTGGCATTCCACTATTGACTGGTGATAACTCTGCTACCTGGAAAGACTCTCTCATGCTAACTCTTGCCTTGTTGGATTACGATATCACAATAAAAGAGCAACAACCTCCACAACTTCATGATAAGAGTACTCCTGCTGAGTAGATCTTTCATTAGAAGTGGGAGAGTTGTAACTGTATGTGTCTCATGTTCATGAAGAACTCCATCAACATTGTGATCAAAGGATCCATTGACTTAGATAATGCTAAGACTTATCTAGCTTTTGTGGAGGAGCAATTCAAGGGAACATCTAAGGTGCACGCTAGCACTTTCATTCTCAAGCTAGTGACAACTAAATATGAAGGCATGAGTGGTATTCGTGAGCACGTCATGATGATGAACGACATAGCTCATAAGCTTAAGGGCTTAGACATGGAGATTAGTGATGGTTTTCTAGTGCATTTCATCATGACTTCTCTTCCTGCTGCCTATGTGGCTTTTAAGATCGACTATAACACTCAGAAGGACAAATGGACTATAAGTGAGATGATTTCCATATGTGTGCAAGAGGAAGAACGGATGAAGCTGGACAAACCTGATGTTGCTTACCTCGCCACCTCCATCTCAAAGAAGAGGAAGGGCTCATACCCAGGAAAGGATGCTTCAACGGTTTAGAAGAGTGGAACCAGTGCAACTCCCGGCCAAAAGAAATCCTCAGGGAAGCGTTATTGTACGTTCTGTAACGTTGATAAAATATTGTATTTAAAAAATGGGAAAAATCCACTAAAAAGTAGATTTTGCCTAAGTAGCCTAAGAAGGATTGTGATGATGCCATGTGGCACTCCATATAAGTAGGAAAGAAGGGCATTTTGATCCTTATAAATAGGAGTGTGAAAATGACATGTGACACCTCTTTTATTTTCTAAAAAATACAAAAAAAATGCAGTACAAAAAATATAGCATAAAAAATGCAGTACAAAAATTATAACACAAAAAATCTAGTAAAAAAAATATAGCACGAAAAAATTCAGCATAAAAAATTATAGTAAAAAAATTCAGCATAAAAAACTGATAAAAAAATTAAGACAAAAAAATTTACCACAAAAATATAGTAAAAAAATCCATCACAAAAAATGTTATATAACATAGAAATACAACACATTTTTGTGAGTCTTTTAGTCGTCATATTTTATATAGCAATGTGGTACTCAAATTAAAGATAGAAAACGCTCGATTTTTTGGTGAAATTTTTATGAAAAAATGATGTCGTATAAAAAGTTATGAACGTTTAAAAAACGAGGGTGGAATATGCATGTGCCTTGCATGTGAAGAGAGAAAGTGAATAAATAAGATCTTCCCAAGATACCCTTACACTACTATTTTTTCCTACATTTTCATCTTAATCATTGATTTGAAAAATGAATGGTTAAGATTACTTCTCATCCTACTTAGGCAAAATGAACTTTTCATTTGATCTTATCCCTTTAAAAAAAATAGTGATACAAAGGCTACTTAAAATAAGAAGTGTACAAAGGCTCTTAAAAACCCAGTACAAAAAAAAAAAAAAAAAAACCTAAACACCCACCACCACCCAAAAACCTAAACCTCCATCCCCATCACCCACCCAATTTTTTTTTTTGCCGAGTGGGGGGGGGGGGGGGGGTTAGGTTTAGGTTTTTGGGTGGTGGTGGGGTGGGGTGTTTAGGTTTTGGGTGGTGGTGTAGTGGGTTTATGTTTTATTATTGGACACTTATCACTATATAAAGACTTCTTACACTTCTTACAATTAGAAGCCTTTGTAGAATAACTTAAACCGTGAAACTAGATTTAACCTAGTAAAAACTCAACAATGACGTTGATCATTTTTTTTGGCCCCTCATATAGAATTCACATGTCACATTGTAATAGTTTCCTACTTTATAATAAGCCCTTTGTATGCTAGCTAACCTTATCCTAATATATAAATGGAGTAAACTTCCGTTTTGCTCTCTGTGGTTTGGTCACTTTAATGGTTTTGCCTAAACCTTTAAAAATAGCCAGTTTACTTCCTTTACTTCCTGATCTATGAAGCCCTTCATGATTTCATTCCTCGCCTCTAACTCCATCCAAATTGTTTATTAACTGAAAGGGTATTTTGGTAACTTCAAATATAAAACTAAGGGTATTTTAGTAAAACTACAAATAAAAGATTATATTATATATAATAATAAAAAATAACAAAACCATCATCTCTTCTCTCTCTCTACCCTTTCTACACTCTCTCTTCTCTCTCAACCCTACCCTAACCTCCGGCTGCCATAACCACCTACCGACCACTCTCTCTCTCTACCCTCTCTGCACTCTCTCTTCTCTCTCAACCCTACCCTAACCTCCACCATGTTCTTCCTCCGCAACACCGGTGACTCCCCCGCATTCCTCTGCTTCCGATCACAAACAACAACCCCACAAACCCTAACCCTAAATTACCCCCAAATTGATTATGATTCAATTGTACCCATAGTTGACAACAGTACCCCTTATTCAAGATTCAGATCAAACAACTGGGTTATTGTTTCTATGTCTGATTATCCGTCGAATTCAGTTAAAAAGTTGTTAAAGATTAAAGGGTGGCAAGTTCTTGCAGTTGGGAACTCGAAGACCCCTGATGATTGGAGTCTTAAAGGTACAATCTTTTTGTCTCTTGAAGATCAAGCTAAGTTAGGTTTTAGGGTTGTTGATTACTTGCCTTATGATTCATATGTTAGGAAGAATGTTGGGTGGTGGTGACTGGTTGTAGAGAGAGAGAGACGGGGTGAGAGAAAGAGACAGAGTTAGAAAATGAAATAGGGGTTTTTTCTTATATACATAAATATATATTAATAAATGGATTTTAGAAATCAATTAAATACATATATATAGAATTACCATAATACCCTTACATTTAGTGAACATTTTAGACAGAGTTAGAGGCGGTGAGTGAAACGAAGATAAGTTAAATAGATCAGGGAGTAAACTAGCTATTTTTAAAGGTTTGGGACAAAACCATTAAAGTGACCAAACCACAGGGAGCAAAACGGAAGTTTAATCATATAAATGTTTGTGAATTTGGAGGGCCCACCCTCTTAGTCCGGACTAGCCCTCTTAATCGGGCACTAGTCCAAATCTGTGGCCTTTTCCAATGGAATTTCATCACAAACCACCTCCACAATGTTTACAAACCACACTTCAAAGTCTGCTTTTGTCAACATCATCTCAGCTTCCACCTACAAACCCACATTCGGGGTACTCAACATATAAAAAGAATAGTCTGGGTTGTTTTCTTTCACGACAAGGAACGATTTGTCAACCACCGTAATACCGGGCGATGTGGTCAAGGTCGACTACTCGACCGCCGCCAGCCCCTTGGCTCTCTCAGATGCGCGGAAACCCGAACTCCACCTGCCCGAAGGCACGACAGTGGAATAATCGATAAAACATCACCTCGCATCCAAGATGAAACAGCGCCACCATATTCGCCCCTTTACCTGGATGCCGCAGAAAATAATAGAGAGAGTGGGAGTCGAACATGGGTCACAAGTAACACCAAGTTTTTTTCCCAACCATTCCACCACTACCTCAGAAATTCTTTTTTTTTTCTATAAACGATTTGCATTTCTACCCACAAACTTTAATAGGGTTATTATACAACACATGTTTAATAAAGTTATTTTGTTCTTTTATCTTTTTATAAATTTAATTCTTTTTTTAATTATTGTTTATTTAACATATTATAATTAGACCTAAGTTTTTCTTAATCGTGTTGCTTGCTTTTTTTTATTGTATATATTAAATTCTATTGATCTATATTAATCCTTCAATATACCAGATAACAAATTTAATTATTTTTTTATTTACCGTACTATAGTTAAAGCTAATTTAAATTTTTAGACATGTTTACTTAACCATGTTGATTACTTATTTTGTCGTTGCTAAAATTAAAGCATACATGGTATATAATATACCATCGATATATCATGTCAAAAATACATCTTCGCAAACATCCTCCTACGACCCACCGCGAAGCGCGGACTCTTGTACTAGTTTTTAACAAGCCATTTTTATATTTTAGTTGATTTAACTTTTAAATTATAGTAACTGTTTGTTAACCATGATTTTCCAATCTCCAAAGGACACTTAAGGTATGGGCCCCTATCTAAAACCGAATAATGGTTTAATCAAATAATGGATTTTGTTCGGTTTGGTCTAATTAGTTACATATGCTTTATACAAACCGAATAATTAGTTAATTATACAACAAAACTAGCGGATCTTAAATGAAGGGTGGAGATACAATAGGAAGTTTATTTGGCTAGGAAGGATAGGAAGTGATCTTGACCATCCATTAAGTTAATCAAGGGCTAAGATTAAATCAGGCAAATTGAAATGAAGAAAAGAGGCGCATGAGTTTGTTCAAGGGCATTCTAGTCAATCCAAGCCAATAGTTTCTCTCTCCTCCAATTCCCCCCCATTTTTTAAACGTTAATAACTCTTTCATACTATTGCTATATTTTAAAAAAAAAATTTAAAACCCAGTTGCGTAAAACGCAATAGAAAAACCACCAGTTACGTAAAACGCAATGAAAAAAAAAAACCTAAAAAATGACATTTTTCTAAAACGCAATGCACCAAAAACACAAAGAAATGACTTATTTGTAAAACGCAATGGCCAGAAAACACATAAAAATGTGTTTTACCTAAAACGCAATGCACAAAAAACACAAAGAAATGACTTATTTGTAAAACGCAATGGCCAGAATACACTTAAAATGTCTGTTTTCTAAAACGCAATGGACTGAAAACACATAAAAAAGTGTTTTACCTAAAACGCAATGCACAAAAAACACAAAGAAATGTCTTATATGTAAAACGCAATGGTCAGAAAACATTTAAAAATGACTCATTCTAAAACGCAATGGACTGAAAACACCTAAAAAATGTGTTTTACCTAAAACACAATGACTAAAAACACTTAAAAATGTGTTTTTTTCTAAAACGCAATAGTCAGAAACCACATAAAACTCTTATTTCTAAAACGCAATGGACACATAAAACTGTCTGTCACTGTGAACTGTCTGAATTGTCTAAGAATTACTGTGTTCGAAATGAGCCAATTTATGGAAATTTAATTTTTCTAATGCGTTTTTAGCTCAACCCCAGCCAGGGGCTCTGCCCCTTAGACCCCGCCAGGGGCTGCCGCCCTGGGACCCCGCTACCGGGGGCTGCCGCCCCCGAACCCCCGCAAAGATCGTAAAACGCAATGACTAAATCAAAAACCCAGATCATGAAAATGAAATTAAAGAATTTCTTACATGGATTGAAGCCGATTTCTTCATCAATTGACAAAATTTGAATGATAGAAACACTTATCAACGCTCGAATCGAACGAATCGAGTGATTATCTCCAAAATCACCGGAAAAAAACGAGATTTTTTTATGAAATTAAACTGGGTTTTCTTCAAAAAAAGCTGAAGAACACGTTGATCGGGTTCTGAATCATTGATTTGTGATGAAAATCGCACTATAATGTAGTGATTATTGAGATAGAAAGTGAAGAAATAGTTGAAGATGGTGGGTTTTGAAAATGATGGGTTTTTGAATTTACTGGGTTTTGAAAAAGGAAGAAGAAGGAGTTGGATTGACTAAAATACCCTTTCTCTTTATTTTAAAATTTGCCACATGTCATAATCATATGGCTTCCTATCCTTCCTAGCGAAAATTAACTTCCTATTTGATCTTTACCCCTTAAATGAAAAGAGAATACACACTTATGGAAGGAACTTTATTCATGTGACGCTTGAGTACAAAACCCTTCCTAGTACATACAAGACAAGACAAACTCGAAGTGCCCTCATTTACCACTCTAATTTACCAAGAACACATTAACATTAGAACAGAAAATTAGAATTGAGAAAACATAATAACAGTACAATAGAACTTTAGAAATTTAGAACAACCAAGAAATAAGTCAATAATTAGAACATTAGAACAAGTAAGAACTCAATCAATCAACAATTAAAAAACTAAGTTATTGACAGAGAGTAGCATGCATTAGAACAATTAACATTCAACAAAGTCTCAAAACAAGAAGAAATCGAACAAGAAGCATAACAATCAGGAAGAAGAAGAATCGGTGTAAGTTATTCTCTCACGTCTCGATGTAAATGCATAATCGACCAAGTAAAGTTGCTCGATCTTGCCTTTGACACTAGAACTCATTTGTTATTCTATGTTTTCTACGTTGTAGTCCTAATACTTGGCCCAATTCCTTTTTTTAATATATAAAAAAAAAATAAAAAACTGGGGGCCTAATTATCAGCCCCAAGCCTTAGCTTCACATGTTTCTTATGTTAGGCCGGTCTTGTCGCGTAAATTGCATACTAAATTAACCACATTTTTGCCATCACACTTTGGTGGGGTGGTAGAGGTTTTGTGTCTCTTGGGGAGTGACCAGGATTCAATTCCTGACATGGGGTAAAATTTGATATAATTTAGGAGTAGTGTTATGTAACCTTTGCCGTTAAAAAAACACATTTTTAACATTGCAAGCCTAATCAAGTGGACCCAAGGTTCTACATGGGAATTTAAAACCAACGGCACGATGACACATGGCACATGCAATGACAACTAGATATGTGGCATAGTTTCAATCGATTACAACAGGTCTCATGATGATGGGTAGCGATGATGACAGTAGTGGTGGTCGTGGTCATGGTAGTAATTAGGGGATGCCACATGGTTAGCTTGTTAACCTTATCTTCTTAAATTACGAGTCAAACCTTACTTTCCTTTCTTTCCACTTTTTTCTTACCACTTTCAGAAGCATATAAATGAAGGGGTATGGTCCTAAATCTTGTACCGACCAATCAAGTCGCGGGCGAGACCATACGCTTACCAGACTAATTTGGTACCTTTCCCAACCCCGCGCCGGCTAATTAGGTGTAACCTAAGTCGTGCGGGAGGTCAGGGCAAACACAAGACAAGATTTCATATTTGGGTCCTTGGATGAAAAGCCTCACTTCCTGACCTTGCGCCAGCTACACGGGATATCCCCGATGGTCGCGCAGAGAACAGAAGCGCAGGTAATCCTAAGACAAGTACTAAAGGTACACGTGGGAGAGTAGTGGACCAATGAGCGTCCAACATGCTGTATCCGATCATGCTCCACGATTAACAATCGCACAAGAGACAAAAATGTATACAAGGGCATATACGTGGCACCAATCAGCATGAGCCGACATCTGCTCCACAAGCTCCATTTAACCGCTGATGACATACGAGACAACAAGGACAACGGTCAGGCCACGTGGATCCATTCATCGTGCGCCAGCTTCCCTCTCGCCCAGAAGCACCAACGGTCGTGGTAGAGGGAAGAAAACGGATATTCCTTGTTGTCGACTCCAGGCTCAAGGCCCATCAGCCCATCACCTTCCCACACCTCTCCGGCTATAAATAGTGAACCTCATCTACAGGTTTAAGGATTCCGCTTTCTTGCTTTCTCACTCTTAATCACACACTTATATCCTCAAACCATATACTTATTCTCATGCCGAAGGGAGGTTACGAGGAGAACCCCCCTATTCCCCTCCTCGTAACGAGCTTAACGGTGTGTTTAGTGTTTAGTTGCAGGATCATCACATCACAGCTTGGACGAGATAAAGAAGATTAACCTTATTTGTCGAGGCACAAACCACAAACTAATCACCAGATTAGTTTGGTGTTCATTCATTGGCGCCCACCGATTTTTTACAATCACTTTCATCTTCTTCTCTGAGCTGTTTTTTCCCTCGATCTATGGTTGATCAGGGAATCCCCTTTCCACCCATTGGCGCACGCTCTCAATTAGATACAGTGGAGGACATTTCGCAAGGTACAAACGTCGGGGCCATCCGCGTAAGTGGTATTCGTACCACCCAAACGGTAACCCCGACAAGTTATTGTACTGGTCCGTCAACACCAGCGCCATCAGGAATGTCTGCGCTTCTAGGACTACCAGTGGGGGAAACTCTCGCCTCCTGGTACACAAAAAAACAAAGCAACTTTGAATCTCATTTACGGGCAACTGAGCGCGCAACAAGTAGTTGTTCAAGCCCAGACATAGCCGTCTCCATTAGTGACTCCTGCACCAAGGTAGGTGACTTACGAGACGCCGCCTCAAGAGCGCGTACAAAGACAACAACATGAGAGACCCTCATCACCGAGAAGGCAGAGTGCGCGCGATACGCGCGACACTTATGGTAAAACTGACAGTTATTATGAAACTCCCTCACATATGCAACAAAAATGTCCGTTGAGTAGCCAGCTTGGGCCGCGTAACATCAACGACGCATGGGAGCAAAATACTGATGAGAATGACTCTACATACCAACAGGAGGTAAGCTCATCAGTTTTCAACCGACTGTAGAAGAATCACGAGTCTTATAAGCCGAGGCCGCGCATAACGTTCAACGAAGCGGCACAACATGACTTCAGCCTTGTCTATAGGCCAGCAGCAGCAGCTGAACATTCTAAGTTTATCCAAAGCATCGCTTTGGCTCCTCTAGAAAAAGCCAAACTTCCACAAACTGTCGGCAAGTTTAATGGCTTAACCGATCCGGATGATCATATTCAGCTTTTTACAAGCTTTGGTGTAGTAGGTGTATAGACCATGCCCATGTGGTGCCATCTTTTTGTTCAAACACTTACCAGGGTAACTCGCGCGTGGTTCGACAGCCTCCCCGCATGTAGAATCAAATCGTGAATCGATTTTCAAGAGAAGTTCCTTGCCCACTTCAGCCAACAAAGGCGATACAAGTGTGATACTTCTAAAGTCATGAACATTTGGCGACGCGGTAACGAGGGTCTGGAAGACTTTATCATTCGCTTCAACAAGGAGTGTTTACAGATCAGGGGTGTGAGTGAAGACTTGATGCGCGCCCATTTCAGAAAGGCAATTCGTTGTATAGTCTGATCCAGACTATCACAGGCAGAGACGACTGTTAGGGATATAATTTCACAGCTTATGGATCACGGATCCTCAAGTGCAGCTTGGATCACAGATCCTCAGTTCAGTTTGAATTAAGGATCCTTAGAAGATGTTGCAAGACTAAAGAACCAGGATCCTCATTATTAACCTAACACTAACAATTGTTTCCATCATTTTTGAACTTGTTTTGCAGGTGTATTAGAATAGGGCTTGGTCCAACCGAGATTCTAGGGGAATATGCTTGATGATTCTGCACGTGCAAAGATTCTTTGACCGTTATGGTGATCGTGGGGAGCTTGCACCATTTGCGGATAGTTAGTTATCATAGATAGTTTCTATTTTTAAATGGGGATACAAGCTTGATTGAGATATTATTAGCAACACACATACACTGCTCTCGAGAACTCTATGCTATTACACACTTTTGTACACTAGTGATCCTTGTACTGTTTTGGTCAAAAATTACCTAAGTAATTAAGTGATCAAATTCGTTAAGTGAGGTAGTGTGCTAGAAGTATTTGAAAAATGTATGCTGATTGAGTTGTTAACAAAAAACAGTTTACAGGATATGGCTCAGGATATCGAGCTGTATCAACAATCAAACAATGAGCAGAAAGGTAAAGGGTGACACGGGATGTACGAGGAAAGCCCTTGATCAATCTAGATCGTTGGCACAAAACCTCGAGAGTTGACAATCGCAGCTCCCTTTTTCTTCTTATTACTTCAAATATCAGGAAACAATGCAGTATATGATGCAGATCAACTAGGTGTTACTGTTAGGATCTGGGGATCTACTGATTGTGCTTGTTTGTTAGATTTGAGCAAATCAAATAGATATGAGCAATTTTAAGTGCAGTGGAAATGAATAACAAACTTTGTAAACACAATCAAAGGAGAATATAGTATGATAAACAATTGCTTTTTCATAGAGTCGAAAGATTACATCAAAAGCAAAAAGTTACAATGCAGGCTTACAGACTAAACTCCCCCTCAGCCAGATACTCCAGAGTTGGTTGCACAAGATAAAAGGATTGAATTGAGGAGAAGAACTCTCTCAAGACGATCAAATCTAACAGTACAGAGTACTGTCATATTTATAAGCAAACCAAACCACTGATGTACCTCAGCTGACGTCACCATGATAGTGACATCTAACAGCCTAACAACCTATAAACACTGGTCTATACAAAACTACTGATGTCTAACAACTGATTTATAATAAAATACAAAACAAGTCTAACACAGTTCACGTTCCACTGTTGTAGCCTATGCACTGACTGTTTGAACATTAGTGCTTTCTTCAAAAGGTGATCAGTCTTTGAATGAGCAGTGCTTGGGTCTTCAGCAGTACTTAAGAGACAGCAGTAGATAGAGCTCAGTGTTTGCCCTTTAGCAGTCTTTAGTTGTTTCATCAGTGTTTGGTTCATCAGTTGTTCTTCTGAGCAGCAGTTAGAGTGTATCAGCATTTAGGTAACCACTGTCAAGGGGAGAGCTTAGAGTAAACGTCTGCTTATTGTGAATCCACTGTTGTGAACCGGTTTTGGCTTTCATTATCTGTTCCTCTGGTAGGGTTCAATTCCAACAATCTCCCCCTGGAACAGATAATGCCAAAACCCTTCATTATTCTGGATTTTTATTCTTCATCAGAAGTTCCTTTGCTTTTCTTTTAAATTCTTCCTCAAAATCTTTGGAACTTGAATCAGCCTCATCCCTGCACAGTGAAAGCTCAAGGAGATCTTGTAGATCTTCAACACTCAGGCCTAGTGCTTGATTCCTTGATATATGCCTCACTTCTCCATTGATTCTGATCAGAGTCAATACGTGTGTCTTTTGATCAGAGAGCCACTTTAGTATTTTTAAACCAAATGGGTTTCTTGGGAGAGGTTTATTGTCTGATGAACTAAAAGTGTTTGACCTGGAGAAGAAGTGTAGAGCAGTATCATGAGCTTCAGAAACTCGTGTGAATGCTTTTTCAATAATCTCATTAGCTGCTGCTATATCTGCTTCAACTTCTTTGTCAGTCAGCTCACTGTTTGTGACATCTGCTGATGATTTTTGGCTTACTACTTTGACCCTTTTTGCAAGATCTTGTAGTTTTGCTAATCTTTCTCTATCTGAAGCTATTTTCTTGATAGCTTCTTCAATCTGATCAGCTTCTTTATCCTTTTCTTCTCCAGCAGACAACATTTCCTTCCTTTCTTTTCTCAATTTTGTGACAAAGGCTTCTGCTGTGCTGATTTGTGTTTCAAAGGTCTTGACTTGCTCCTGTAGCTTTTTGTAGTCAGACTTTTTAGAAATGTCGGAGACTTTCATCCTCTGTTTCTCAAGCCTTTCATAAGCTTCATCAGTTTGCTGCTTTGACCATTTTGCTATGGCATCCGCAGTATCCACCTTTCCATCCACCAACTCCTGCTTCTTTCTTTTATGCTCGGAAATAAGATCAGCTATGAATTTCTTGTATTTGTTCCAATTTGGAGCCATCTTTTTCTTCCGTGGATCAAGTTTAATCTTTTCAATTCTGTTAGCCTCATGCTTTAGTGCAACTATTGGCCAGTCTTTGAACTCTGTTTCTTCAGCAGGATAGAATTTTTCCTTCATTATCTATGCAAGGTATTCTTTTCTCAATTCATTTCGTTGATCTGCTTCAGGGGATAGGCTCGACATTTCTTTGTTCAGATCCCTTGCATATTCTTCTATTTGTTTGACTTTGTTAAGCAGGAATTCCCTTCTTTCCAAAATTGCTTCATCACCTTGATCCTTGCATTCAACTTTGGCTCTTATCCTTGCTTGTCTTTCCTTTATTTCGAGATATTCATCCATGTTTTCTGGAATTATGAAACCTATGAGAGAAGGAAATTTCCTTTTTGAAGGATCATCTTCAGTGTAAAATTGTTTCATCTCATTTTGCATAGCTTCTAATTCCAATGGATATTTAGCAGCAACAGGATCATACTTTTCATCAGTAGCCTGTGTTGTTTCTCTTTTTCTTTTGTGAGGTTTTGGAGGTTGTGGTGTAGGAATGATGAGATCAGTGGTGGATGTTTGACTAACAGTAGTTGAAACAACTGGTGTTTCAACTGCTGTTGTCATTACAACTGCTGATATGTCAGCAGATGTCTTCTGCTTTTGAGCAGGGGATGGAAGAGGTGAGGTAGTTTTTGATGGTGGTGATGGTGGTGGTGATATGAGAATCCTTCTCCTTTTTATTGTAGGAGAGGCTGATGATGTAGTGAGTGGATCAGTGATAGTGATAAGAGTGACAGTAGTTTGTGATTGTGGTTGACTGACAGTGGTTGAAACAACTGGTGTCTCAATCACTGTTGTCATTACAGCAGATGTTATAACATCTGCTGTCTTCTGCTTTATGGCAGGAGGTAATGATGATGATGTGAGGGCAGTGGTTTTGGTGGTGTGTGATGGAGTAGTGTGTGTTGAAGAGATGGCAGTTGTTTGGCTACTGACAGCAGTTTTTGTAACTACTAGTGTATCAGCTGTTTGAATGGAAATATGAGATTTTGTGGTTTGAGATGGTTTGGATGGCTGTTTTTCTAGTTCTGGTTCAATATACAGCCCATCTTCTATTCCTTTCTTCTTCAACTTGATTTTCTCCCCCTTTTTGGCATTATCTGCAAGAGGTTTATCCATGAAGAGGATTGTAGAAGAACCTTTTCCACCATGAGCAGTCTTTTGTATGCTGGCCTTTATAGCCTTGATATCTGCTTGGGTATCCTTGAATCTTGATTCCACCATGTTTAACAGCATTTGTACATGAATAGCATGCTTTTGATCAGCCATATGTTGCTATTTTTCAAGCATGGGTTTAAAAATATTCCAAAGCTCATTTTCAGCAAATGCATGTTGTGCAGGTGCTTGAGCAGGAGTAGCAGTGGCTTGTGATTTTTGAGCTTTTAAAATCTCTTGCACCATATCTTTAATTTCAGCAACTGAGTCTTCAAGTTTTTCAACCCTGTTCGTCAATTCCTGATATTTTAAATCATCACCCAAATTAATGGGATAATCTGATTTCCCTCCTGAACAGGTTATACCAATGTGTGACTTAGGAACAGTGTTCCAGAAATCATCCATTGATGCCCCTTGTTCTTGGTACTGGGGACTTCTTTCTTCAGCACTCGATAAACCTTTGATGTTACTGGTGGTCAAAATAGGCTCACTAGTGGTTATCGATGGTGTTATAGAAGAAATTGCCTTCAAGGGAGTCTTACTAATGAAACAACTGTCCAACTGAAGATCTGTTGATCCATCAGTTGTAGTTGCTGCTCCACTTGAACTACTGACAAGAGTTACATGTAACTCCTGTAGTGTAACCTCCTCAACTGTTGCTGGGATAGCAGGGTATAAGCATCAGACCCAGTCACTTGTGGGGGTATACTCTCAGTGATAGGTGATAGAGAGGAACTGGTTTGTGTCTGTGCAATATCAACTGCATGCAACAGGGGTATTATTGATTGTGGTAGTATGATTGGTGAGGGTATGGGAGTTGAAAGAGACATGTCCTTGGGATCAGGACTGTGGAAGATAGAGCCAAGTGGATCCAGAGCTTCATAATTTGGTGTCCTTGTGATTACAACCTGATCCTTTTGTGAGGATGCAGGAGGAGTTTTAGGTAATGGTTGAGATCTTTCTTCCAACTGCTGTGAGGAAGTAGCAGCAGTGGTTTGTGGTGACATTTGTGTTGTCACAGGCAGTTGCTCTGGGATCTCATCTTCCAGAGTTGCCTTTTTCTTGGGTTTGGTGGGCTTTTTGGATGTTTTTCTTTTGGTCTTTTTGGTAATGTCAGGTGTGGGTTTCAAAGCAGTGGTAGTGCTGCTATGATCACCTGGAGCAGTAGGCTCAGCAGCAGATGTCTGAGGAGCAGTGGTAACTGCTGAAGTCTGCTCAGACACCTCTGCTTTTGTTTTTATTGGTGCCATCATTCTTGAAAATGTTTCTTTTGTTAAGCCTTTTATTTGAAAATGGACACCTTGTTTGGGCAAATTTTCATCCTCTTTTTCAAATCTTTGTTTAAAGTAGTAGCTTAGAAATCTTGGAAAAAGAAGAAATGATTTGCTTTCAACATTCTTTACCATCTCATTGAAGATCTCCTGGGAGTAGTTGTAATCTTTATTGTTTAAAATAGCATACCCCAGGCATTGAATCTTCAATGGTATTTCATTAAACGCTGTTGTTTTATTTGAAACACAACTTAAAAGTGTGTGAAATAAAAATCTGGGTGCAGATGGAAAATAACCTTTTTGTCATGTATCTACCTTTGATTGTTCTGCATATCCCCTTTTTGTGAAATCAGTTTTCATCTCGGCTTTATCAAAAGAAATTTTACCTTTTAGATCATCGAGTTTAAAAACTTTGGAGATTGATTATGGAGTGATTTGAATCACTTTACCCTGTATCGAAGAGTTAATGGCTGTGGCTTTATCGTCTTGTTTTTCAAGCGTCGCCTTTTTCCAGAACTCTCTCTGGGTTTGCAAGTAAATGGGAGCATCTGCTGTCAACAAAGTTTTGTACTTTGATGCAGATAGTGTATCAATGATGGAGTCGAAAGTGTGGTTATCGGTAGGTTTTGTGAGCAAACCCAGATAATTATGAGGAGATTTGTATGGTATCTCGATGGGTTCTTCGGCCGTTTGAGCGGCCTCTTTTGAAGATGATGGTGATTTTGGTTTAGATTTTGATTTTGATTTTGACTTCGTCATTTTGATGAAGAAGAATCGGAGAGTGTTTTGGGAAGAAAGGTTGGAAACCGCTTTGAGAAGAGAACTTTGGAATTCAATTCGACAGTGTAAAACCCTGTTTGGGGTTTTGATCAGGGTTTTATTTAGGGAAAAAGTGATCGCTGATGTGGCAGCGGTTATTATGATCTGAAGGCTAAAAACTGACCACGTGTCAAAACACTGATGAAATAGATGAAGGGTGGAGAACGGTTGTTTTAGGAGCCACTGATGTATCAAGCATCAGTAGTTACAACGGTAATAAAGTGAAAACAGTGGAAGATTTTTACTATCAGTGGATAGCATATCAGTGGATAAGACACTGATTTTGAGCATCAGTGCTTGTCTTAGCAAAATGAAGAATCAGTGGTTGACTTTCAGCAGTGGATAGTATTTAGTGATCAGATGTTTGAACAAAACAATGATTAGGGTAAGTGGAACAGATTTGAAGAGCAAGCATTTCAGCAACTATTTTGAGAATTTTCATTCAAGGTTTTTGCCACATGTCAATTTCACATTTTGAAGCTCTTTCAAATTTCTGACAGTGGATTAGTACCCTAGATGATAAGAACTTTTTGCTAAGGCAACTCATTTTCGTTTAATATTCAAATTAAAACATGAGTACCTCGGTAGTTTAAAGAACAGTTTAACAAGCAACCCTTAATTAATGTATAACACAAACCTGAGTATGACATGATCTTGAACAATGCACCATTTCCTTTTGACCCATTCATGAGGACAGTAATACGAACAAAAATAAGGTACTATATTATGACAGGTAATCGAAACTAATGCCAACAAAAACAAGCAAAAGTTCAAAATATATGATTCTAAAAAAACTGAACAATATATCCTGGTTATTCGAGAAAATCCTTTATATAAAAATTAAAGGATTTTCTGAGAACAGCATCAAAAAAGGATCTGGTATATTTTCAAAAGAACACGTAATCATAGCATTCTCAAGTTTATGAAGAATGGTCAGTGGTTTGATAGCAGTTTGACCACTGTTTGGTACCATTTTCTTTGTCAGTTGATTGCAATCATGAGGACTCATGGATAAATTTTTGAACATTTGTCTAATCCTCTTTGGAGTTTATTCAGGGGAATCAAAACCTTTTCCTGAACAGATGAATGCACATAGTTGCTTAATAACCATTATTACCCTAAACTTTGACTCATAAGTGTTTTATGTTTATATTCTTTTCTTTTGACTTCAAAAGTTTTGAGATAAACACACTTCGGAGTTTTTTGTGAAACTTCTTAATGTATTTTAACATAGTTGATTTTGTCCTTTTAAGGAACTCAACCTGTTTTCAACACATAAGATCTGAATGACTAAAGTTTTAATTTCCCTATTTTTATGTTATAAAAAACACTAATGTTTTATGAACATAGGTTTTTGTTAATCAGAGGTTCATACTTTTGCATTTTAATAAAGTGACATCACAATTTTCATAAGAGCAATTGAAATCAATTTTGAAAATATGAAATAATCCCACAGTTTAACAGATATGTTTTCAGATCTGAAAACTATGAGTGAATTATGCATGATATCACTTGTTGTGTGAGATTTGTGTGCCATATGACATCTTGGTTGATTTACAGAGTTTTTGAATAATCATTTTGATCATGATTTACTCGTTACTCTGTTTTTCAACTGAATACAACCATCCTTCGTATCAATGAATTTTGAGCCGAACTGTTATGTCAAATTGATTGTTAGATCGAATTTGACTGTCCAGGCTCTGATACCAATTGTTAGGATCTGGGGATCTACTGATTGTGCTTGTTTGTTAGATTTGAGAAAATCAAATAGATATGAGCAATTTTAAGTGCAGTGGAAATGAATAACAAACTTTGTAAACACAATCAAAGGAGAATATAGTATGATAAACAATTGCTTTTTCATAGAGTCGAAAGATTACATCAAAAGCAAAAAGTTACAATGCAGGCTTACAGACTAAACTCCCCCTCAGCCAGATACTCCAGAGTTGGTTACACAAGATGAAAGGATTGAATTGAGGAGAAGAACTCTCTCAAGACGATCAAATATAACATTACAGAGTACTGTCATATTTATAAGCAAACCAAACCACTGATGTACCTCAGCTGACGTCACCATGATAGTGACATCTAACAGCCTAACAACCTATAAACACTGGTCTATACAAAACTACTGATGTCTAACAACTGATTTATAATAAAATACAAAACAAGTCTAACACAGTTCACGTTCCACTGTTGTAGCCTAAGCACTGACTGTTTGAACATTAGTGCTTTCTTCAAAAGGTGATCAGTCTTTGAATGAGCAGTGCTTGGGTCTTCAGCAGTACTTAAGAGACAACAGTAGATAGAGCTCAGTGTTTGCCTTTTAGCAGTCTTTAGTTGTTTCATCAGTGTTTGGTTCATCAGTTGTTCTTCTGAGCAGCACTTAGAGTGTATCAGCATTTAGGTAACCACTGTCAAGGGGAGAGCTTAGAGTAAACGTCTGCTTATTGTGAATCCACTGTTGTGAACCGGTTTTGGCTTTCATTATCTGTTCCTCTGGTAGGGTTCAATTCCAACAGTTACAATGCGATTTGAATACAAGTGTAAGTGTATTGTGAGTGATTGCAGCTAGAGAGCAAGAGTGTTTGAGAGATTGTATGTGTTCTTATCTGATCCGATCAATCCTATTTATAGTAAAACAAAGCTAACTAACTAGCCTACAAATCCAGGATATAGCGAATATTCCATTTGTGAACGTTGTAGTCCACATCTTCCGGCTTCAACGTTCTTATTCCAACAGATTAGCCCGAGTCTTTGGGAGAAGAGGTCCACCTGAACGTTATAGACTTGCTTCATTAATCTGCACGTGAATTAATTAGTCACTACCAGGATACTGTATCAGGATGTTACCAATATCCTGATCCGGTATCCTGATCACCATAAAGAAACATAGTCAGAATACTATTCAAGATATATAAGTAGAAATCCACCCATAATAATTGTCCCCAAAATATATCTGTTGGTATACCAATTCCAACGGATATATTTTAAACCTTAACTCTTATATCGAGGCAATTATATTGAAGTGGCGGTTGAAATGACATTGTGCAACTTCCAACGCGGTTTACACTCAATGGCTATCTATTACGCCCCTATATCTTCTCTCTTTCTGTTTAAAAACCAAACATCTTCAATAGAATCTCCAGGTAATTACTCATTCTTCCTTCCTTTCTTGCTAATCTCCTCATTCTACTCCCAATGGCTACTAGAACTCGTTCTCATACCGGTGAATTGACAGAGACCTTCGTTCAACAGAACCTTCTCAGGAATCCCGAGAAGGAGATCTGTGCCTTCGATAATGCAGATATCGCAGCGTTGAGAGCCTCCGGCACCTTTCAAGACAAAGCGATCATCAGACCATTCGACCGGTCAGTTCGATCGGATGTTTCGTCTGACGATTGGGTCTGTTTTCCGGCATATCCTTTCTCACTAGGCCTTCGGTATCCTTTCCCCGAATTCGTGATGCAATTTTTTCGAACCACCGGTCTTTGCTTTGCCCAAAAAATTCCCATGGTTTGGAGGGTACTAATCGTGCTTAACCAAATAAAAAACCTTCATGTTCCCAACCTCTGCATCGAGGACATTCCGATCGCTTACCGTCTCCGATCACATGGTTCTAGCCGGTTTTTACTCTTTTCCACTTCCAGTAAACCCCTCATCCTCAAAGCTACCAAAAATGAGGATGGATGGTAACGAAAGTTCTTCTTTGTTAAACGAGATTCCATCGATGAAGGTGATAGCCTCCCGGTGAAGTGGTTAACCACTGGTAGGGTTTAGGGTTTTTAGGAATATCCCCAAATACATCTTGAGTCTATATCCTGTGCTGATACTCTTTTATTTGGCCTTTATGTAGTGAACTTCAGAGAAGTAGCCCCTCCCACTGAAGAATCTGAAAAGAGAATCAAAGCGATTTACCGGTTACCGGAAGGTGATAGGAGCTTTTCCACACACCTCCCAAGTTCTAGTCAATATTCATCGTCTGACATGTCTGGTAAGGGTTATTCTGCATATGCTTGATTAGTTTAATATAATGAAAGATTAGAAAAGATTTAGAACTTCTCCCTTTATGCAGCACCAGTTAAAATCCCTGAAGTTTTTGACCTTGAGGAGTTGGACAGTTACTCCGATCCTGTTCAGGTCAAGAAAGAACCAAGTCCCAAACCTATTACTTCATCCAAGCCCACAAGCTCTAAAGCCGCTACTGAACCCAAAGCTTCCACAACATCCAAGTCTCGAGCTTCCAGCTCTCGTAAGAGGAAAGAGGCTGACTCTCCTGCCTCATCCGACGTGTTTCCCTTTGAGAATCACGGGTTTACCGAGTCCAGCAAATTCATGACCGGCTTCCTTAATCAGGTTAGTATTCTCATTCTATATCCTGCACACACATACTCAATATACATATCAGTATATTGATACATGTCCCTTTGATTGTAGGGTCTAGAACACCTAGTGTTCCTTTATGAAGATGCATGTGGTTTAAACAAGATGTTAGAGAGCAAGCTGAAAAAGGCTGAAACCACCATTGCGGACCAAGCAGCAATTGCCACTGCCAAATCGGAGCATTATGAAGCCAAGTACAAGGCATTGACCCAAGAGAATCAATCCGCCATCAAGAAGATCACCCACGAGGCTCAAGCCAAGTCTGATGCTGCCCAGGTTCAACACGAGTAGGATATGGCTTCATATCGGGAAGGCCTCAAGAATTCTGTCGTCATCTCCCTCCTCCAGGCTAGATTGAAAATGGCCTATGAGGCTAAGGCCCTGGGCTTCGAATGCCCTTCATGGAATGTTGAGGCTTGGGAGGTGAAGTTGAAAGATCTTGGTGGTAACCCCATGGAGCCTCCTGTGAAGTCTGTTGCAGAGGAGCCTGCTAAGGTGGCCGAGAAGGTGGCTGATGCTGATGCTACAAAGGATGCTGGTGGTGATGCCGGGAAGGATGCTGGGTCGGATGCTGGTGCTGATGAAGCCATGGTGGAAGAGGGCGCTGCCCCTTGAAAGCAGCAAAATGGGCGATGATGGATGTTGATGCCGAGGCCGGAGCCCATTTTTTAAATTTGGTGGTTGTAGTTATTTGAACAATTTCGTTTCCTATCCTTTAAACAATTTACTTTCCTGCATTAACACAATATGATGGCCAAAGGCGGAGGGATCCTGAGTTTCAGGACGAAGCCCTTGGTCATCCGTTAGTATGGTTTATCTTGAACAATATAACAGTTGGAGATGGATGGGTCTCGGTTTGAGATGAAACCTTCAACCGTTAAGTAAATATGGTTGGAAACTAATTGTGTTTTTGGCGGATGGATCTCAGTTTGAGATGAAACCAAAAGCATAAACTTTTGCTATGTTAATAATACAACCTTCTTTTGGCCTTATCCATTGTTGTTCATTTTTATTTTTACAAAGCTTGTTTTGATAACAGTTGTTTGACTCGAATGCAGTTTTAATTTTTAATCTAAGTATCATATCTCAAACATTCCAACCAAATATCCTGAATTATATACTGAGAATATATCTTGTGAATATATCCTGAGAATATATCCTAATCAGGATACTCATAAATGTTATAATCAAGCTTTTGTTAAACATAGTTTCAAAAATTTAGACAATTTAGATAAGGTTTTTAAAGGAAGAAAAAGTAAAGATCATACCAGAGACAGAGCACAACCCTATTCTCAAACTTCAATCCTTTTGCAACCTTTCCACCAAAGATGTCCCCAGTCTGGGACATTTAGTGAACTAGGTCCAAGCTTGATCCTTTGAGCTTTTCACAATGCCTTAGTAGGAATGTCCCCTATTTACGTCATTGTTAAATACTTAGGAACTCTTGTGATCACAACTGATTTCATACTTATGTATAACTTTAGTATCATAGGGATAAACCCTAAATATCCTGGAGATAGATCCTCAATATTCTGGGGATAAACCCTGAGCATACTGGGGAAAATCCCAAATTTTCGTGCGCTTCAGGCAGGAGTGTATAAATTCCAAGACTTAGAAAGGTGAAAACCTTTAAACCTTAGAGAGTGTGAAAATACCCTTTCGCAAAAGAGGGTGATCAATCCTCATATACCTTTAGGATCCAGGATATAGCCAACAATAACGAAATTGTCAGCCACTTTTCCATGGACTGGTCCCGCTATCTTGAACTATCCCTGGATAACTTGCGCTCCAGGCGAGGTGTTAAACCCAATTCAAGAGAAAGGTAAATACCTTTAAACCTTTGAAGGGATCAGGATCCCTTAAACGTGAGAGAGGGGGCCAATCCTCTAATCTTTCGATTTATCCTGAGTGTATATCCTGGAGGTATATCCCGAAGCATATTCTGCAAAAAAACCTTAAACTAAGGTGGGTGTTAGCCTGCCTAACACCCCTCCGATGCTTAAGTCAGTATTGGGTTAAAAATAAAAAAGAATTATATTTAAAAGAGATAGAATTCATACCATCTTGAGTTAGAAATTAAATTCTAAACTTACTTGAAATAGGCTTTGAGGTGTATATCATTCCAGGATCTTGGTAGTATATCCCCCTCCATATTCTTAAGCCGGTATGCTCCTTTTCCGGATTCCGATTCAATCTCATAAGGTCCTTCCCACTTAGGGGCTAACTTTCCATCAGCAGGATTGATATTATTCTGAAAAGCCTTTCTTAACACCCAATCTCCAACTTGAAACCTTCTAGTCCTTATATTCTTGTTATATGCTCTAGATATCCTCTGTTGGTATGCTGCCATTCTCAACTTTGCCGCATCCCCTGTCTCATCAATAGTATCCAATTCTTGACATAGGGCTTCAAGATTCTTCTGAGGATCCTGGAGATTGGATCTTGCTGTAAGTATCACCATTTCTGTTGGGATCACCGCTTCTGCTCCGAATACTAAGGAAAATGGGGTTTGCCAAGTTGCACTTTTCACTGTTGTCCTATCGGCCCATAAAATAAATGGTAACTCTTCTACCCATCTTCCTTTCTTAGCTCCTAGCCTTTTCTTCAAATTGTTGACAATTTTCTTGTTCGAGGATTCTGCTCTTCCGTTTGCTTGAGGATGTACCGGTGTAGATGTAATCATTTTGATTCCCCAACTCTTGTAAAAGTCAGTAGTCATTTTACTTATAAACTGAGAGCCATTGTCACAAATTATCTCAACTGGTACCCCAAACCTAGTCAGTATATTCCTTTTTATGAAGGATACTACTTCTTGGTCTCTGAATTGAACAAATGCTTAAGCTTCAACCCATTTAGAGAAATAATCTGTCATTGCCAGCATAAAGACTTTTCCTCCTAGAGCTTTTTGGCAATTTCCTACTATATACATCCCCCACTTCATGAATGGCCAAGGGGAAGCAATAGGATACAGTGGTTCGGCAGGTTAATGTAATATATTACTGTGCCTTTGACATGCATCACATCTTCGAGCATATTCTGCAACATTTTTCATCATCGTCGGCCAATATTATCACGTTCTTAATACCTTTGAGAATAACGACATGCCCCCAGCATGGTTACCACAATCCCATTTGTGTATATCCTGAAGCACTTCTTTAGTTTTGGGATCCTCCAAGCACCTTAGATATGGTCCTGCAAGAGATTTCTTATACAAAACATTATTTATAATAGTGAATCGTGATACCTTCATTCTAAAGGCCTTGGGGTTCTCATCCTTTGGGATGTGTCCTTCCTTGTGATATCTCATGATTCGAGCCATCCATGACTTAGGATCCTCTTAAGGATACTTATCATCAGGATCCTGGATACTTACTACTTCCTTCTCCTAAGATCTGAGAAGATCCACTGCGGGATATAGGATATGTAGTATTTGTATTTGGGTTCCCTCCGGTATCCTGACTGATGATCCTAGATTTGCCAAGGCATCTGGTTCAGCATTATCCTCTCTTGGTACCTATTCAAGTGTAAAAACATCGAAATATCCTGCTAAATTTTTGAGAATTTCGAGATACTCGATTAACTTCTCACCTTTAACTGCATAGGATCCATTAAAATGACTAGTATATAACAAGGAATCGACAAATACTTGTAAGCTTTTAATATTCATATTCCTGGCCAACTCTAATCCTTCAAAGCTTCATATTCTGCTTCATTATTAGTAGCAGGAAATTCACACCTAATAGCCTGGGGTAATATGTCCCCCTGTGGCGATTTTAGTAGTATACCCAATCCTACACCTCTCACATTAGATGCACATCAGTATATAATGTCCAGGATTCTAAGTTTTCTCTTAGCTGTTGCACTTCTAGGTCTACTTCATTTCTAATATCACTACTGAAATCAGCCACAAAGTCAGCTAGAGCCTGAGACTTTATGGCATTTCTAGGTTCATATACTAGATCATAGGCACTTAATTTTACTGATCACTTAGCCATTCTACCTGACATCTCGGGTTTCCTAAGCACATTTTTAACAGGATAATTAGTTTTAACATGAATCATATGTGTCTCAAAATAATGTCTAAGCTTTGTCGATGCCATAACTAAGGCCAATATCAATTTTTCTAAATGAGAATATCTAGTTTCAACATCTAATAAACTTTTGCTAACATAATAGACAGGATATTGCTGACTGATGTGCTAAAAGTGGTCAAATAAATATTAACTAAATTAACCCTAAATGAGACACCTAAATTTTAAATTTATAAAACTAAGACTCTCTAATCTAGACCACACAACCGGCAAGTGTACCGGTAAATGCAGTATAGCTACAGTAATTCCGAGTATCGAACCCACGAGACTCTCTATTTACGTTTACGACTCTATTTAGACTTAGACTGACACGGACTCTAACTGTTTTTATGTTTAAGGGGGGTTTTCTAGCAATCCTAAAACCGCAATTAAAAATTAAACTAAATTAGCTAAATTAACTAAACGCGAACTTGGACGAAGACTTAAACCAGTGGCGATGAAGACTACCTAGGCTAGACGCAAGTTTAACTTGGAGTGGATTTCTATTCGAAAGTAATGTGGTATGGAACCGGGATGTTTTGATACTAAACCTATTAAGACACCAACTAAGCCCCTCAACCCATCTCGAGGTGAAACTTATGGCACTACCTAGGTTGTTACGATTACCGGTTGTTAGATTTCCTTACAGTCCTCTAACTTCTTGAAAAGTGCCTTAATAACCCCGAGCCTTACAGCGACAAGATTACTAGAACACTTGATTTTATAAGATTACCGAATATTACTTATGGCACTACCTACCTTCTCGAGGTGAAACTTATGGCACTACCTACCTTACAGCGCGAAAGTCTAAGGCAATTATGGATTCTAACTTGGTTTAATAGACAAGAGAATGGTTAGGGAACTAGACCGATTTCTTACAAAACCTAAACCTAGCTATATACCAAACCAAGACCTATTAATAACCCCGAGCCTTACAGCGACAAGATTACTAGAACACTTGATTTTATAAGATTACCGAATATTACTTCTAAGGTTACTTACTAGATTTTCGCCTTAAAGGATTAAAGATTTATAACGTGATATAGACACTCACCTAAATCTAGAACCCTAGCACAACCCTATTATGTGATATAGACCGTCACCAAGGATTATACAAAGCGATGAACAGTAATCAAACAATATCAAGCATGCATATACACCAAATCAAAATTCGATAATCGTTTACAATTCAAGAAAACCCATAAACCACATTATTAATGAATAAAAATCCAAACTTTAATTAAACATTGTCTTAAGACTAGATAGTATGAAGTATTTAGCCGCTAAACATAATCAAGAACATAATAACAAACAAAATCAATTCTGAATTCATCATATAACAACTTAAAACGAACGAAAATGAAAGAAACAGGAAGATTGAACCCGTAAACTTAACTCCCGAGCACTCCAAAGTGTTACCCGAATGATTCTTAGCAACCGTATGCTCCAAAACACTTCAATCAGCCGCTAATGTGCTCCAAGAAACTCCAAAGTTCGTTGATTCGCCTGCTAATTTCGTGCGTCTGGTATGATGTTCGATCTTCTGATCTTCCTTTTTTGTCTCTGTGTTGCCGTCCCCCGATTATGATGTGCGGCTGTTGTTATATATTATTCCAATCCGATCCCTTTGGGCCTTTTTAATGGGCTGCTACGAATTCCCTCAAAGGAAAAGAATAAATGTTGATTGCCTCTATACCGATGTATATATGTACCAAAAGTGGCGTCCAACTTTATTCATAATGGCGGCCTTTTCTAAGATGTGCCCTCAAATTGTTTTCGTAGAATAATAAAAATTAATGTGCACCTCCTTTCTAATATTATATATGCTCCTCTTCTTCTGATGTTCATATGCACGCCACTTTCATATTTATATATTGATGATCTAAATCTATTATATATAATAAATGAAAAAAATATGGGACACATGTCACTGTATTAGGGCTTCTTAGGTTGATTTTTGGCGGGAAAATAAATGGGTAAATGTTATTTGTTAACGGGTTAACACGGGATCCGGATTGTGACCCGGTTATATAAAACATCAAAAAAACCCTAATTCCTTAATCGCCTACCCTAATTTACTCCGAAATCAAGAAATCGCCGCTCTTCTTCCCACATTCGACGGCACCACATCCATCTTCTGATGATTATGTTCAAGGTAAGTTAAAGCCTTTCGATTTTATCTCTGATTTGTTATATTTTATTATTGATAAAATATAGGGTTTAGAATGTTCATCACTTTGACAGATTGCTCTCTCTCTACTCAATTTGTTCTTCTTTGTTGATTCAATCCAGTCTCCTTCCTTCAAAAGGTTTGATCTTTTTTTATGTTTATATCAATATTATTGCGATTAGGGTTTCCTCTTCGTTGTTTATATGTTACATTAATGCCCTCATAAATTCTAACGGTGATGGAAGATTCGGGTTGTCGGAGAAATCATACGGGATCCATGGTGGTTCATCGCCACAACATCGATTCAAAAGATCAAGGTATGATTTCCCTTTTTTGGTGTTTTGTAATCTCAGTTCTTCGTGCTTAGTTGTGTGTGAAAGTCTAATTTGTATTTCAACGGTTCCAAGTGTTCATCTTTTGGTAATCTGGTTTGTTTATGAGTTTTTATTGTTATTGAAGAATTTCTAATTGATTTTCTCGTGGATTTTTCATATGGATTTTTAATCAATTTTGGATTGGATTTAATAATTTTTTTTATAGCGAATTAGATTAACCAGAAGGACTATGAATTTGTTTTTTAGATAAAGGAGATTCAAGGATTCAGTCCATGTAATATGTAATGGTATGTGCGTTTTTTCTTTATTTTTTTTAACAATTATGATCTGAATGATCGAATGTTTTTCCATGAGTTATCTGATGGAAAAAAATACATGGCGTTATTATCAATAGCTTCAGTTGAATAAGATGTACATATCAGTAAAAAACGGGTTGCTGATGTTCTTCAAGCTGAGCAGAATAGGATGATTCATAAAGATTACATCATGTGAGTGAAGTTATTTTTGTCTTTCAACTTGGCGATTGTGTCTAATTTAACAGTTTTCATTCCAAAATTTTAACTTCCTTATGCAGTATGCAGGGTCTTGCAGGTGGCGGGTCAAGTGAGTTGGGTAATGAGTTCAAGCTCTAATGGATTTTTTGTTATGGATCGTGACGGTCCAGGTTATCTACCCACAATCAGTATTTTGTTCATTTTCAAAAGTTTTTTTTTTAAATAATTAATGCTTGATGGGTAACTTGAGCCATATCTCAGCTAACTTAATATAATATACATACACATGTGTTTTAAGTTGAGAGTCGTATCTCACTTATAGAGAACCACATGGCTGGAAATATTCTACATGTGCATATTGACTGGAAGTCTTGTGGGTTATATTTATTGTGGATTTGTATGCAACTGATCTTTCTTTTTTGCTTTTGTTGATTTTTTGAAAGAATCATGAACAATTAATTTAATAATTTTATATTGATGTGTGCATCTAAACATTAAGTGCTTATTGCAGTTTTGACTTTGTTATCAAACAGAATGGGTGTCCTTTCAAACGGTTAAACGGGTGGTTCCGGGTATGATTACACATGAATGAGTTATGAAATAACTTTTTTTCTTTAACGTTTTGGTTTTGTGTTTGAGTAGGAAAAATTGACACTATTGATTTTTGGTTTGGTGGGTTTTTGTTTTGAGTAGGAAAAGTGACACTCTATTGCTACTCCATTGATCTTTAGAATTTAGATGATTCCATGGTCATGGCTGCTAGAGAAACTAAACATTTTACTGTGTAAGTCATGTCTTACTTATTTGTTCTTAATGTGTTATCATTATTTTGAGTAGGAAAAGTGACACTCTATTGCTACTCCATTGATCTTTAGAATTTACATGATTCCATGGTCATGGCTGTTATCATTTTAATGTGTAGACCAAACTAACTCGACTAACGACATGACAAACGATGAGATGAACTTTAGCGAACATCTACAAGTTGGCTTTTAATGTTATATCTCTATACTAATATGACTTTTTAGTTACTATTTACTAATCTGATTTTTTATAAACATCTTTTCAGATGTCAACTACCATAATGGCATTGAGGTGACTGAATCGGCCCAGTATAAGGATTAATGGGGAACAATCAAGGTTAGGAACCGTTTTTGTTTGAATAGTTCTTGAAACTTGGTTTGCTTTCGTCACAGTTTATTTGATACAAATATTCAATAGGCATGTGTTTGTTAATCTGCAACCATTTACAGAATTAAAGTAAATCATGCCGGTAAGGATTCCCAATATTAAGCCAGGGGGAACTCGATTAGCAGCATAATAGATAATTCAGTGGGACTAATTGGATTAATTCGATTAGCAACATAAAGATAAGGCATTAATATCGTCTTTTTTTAAAAATTTATGTTGTCTTAACCCGTTCACAATCTGAATAAGGCTTCATATCCAACAAGTTTAGTGGTACATTAGATTAGGGTAAGTAGTCACTTCTTCATGATGTTATTTGGATATTTGTTGTCCAAAAATAGTTATTAATTATATTTTATTCAGTTCGGTGGCATATAGAGCGGGTTGGGTTGAACCATTTAAAATAGCCTATATTAGATTCAATGGCATTTGTAGGGGTGAAAAAAGTGGGCGGGTTGGGTGACGCTTAAATTTACATGTTGCCTTATTTCCTCATACTTTAATGAGATGGATTTTGTGGGTTTCTTTTTTACATTAATTTCAAATACAGTGATCAAAGTTATAAAAATAATATTTTATTGGAACAGTCTAGGAATACTAGAATGTGTTTTTGTCATGGTTTTAGGGTTTGTGGGAGACGTGGGAGTTGATTTTGCTATTTTTGCAGAGAAACTAAACCATTTCAACGTTCTCTCCCCTTCACATGTTCAAGCACTGGTGCAATTCTATTGAGTTCTATATCCAAGATGATGATATAAGAATACAATCTCATTATTTAAAAAAAGAATGCAAATGTGGTGTGTTTTTTAGTTTTTTACTAATGGTTATGTCATGTGGCAGGTTTTTGCACGAAAGATACAACGAACCGACTAATTAAGGTATAAGAAATGTAGACGAATCAGGTTTTAAGAAATGTGGTTGATTAATCTAATATTGGAGTAGTTGAATGAGAGTAGGAATTCTCTTAGTAATTGGATGCTCTGAGTAATTGGGTGAATAATGACGAAATCCCATGTTAATGGACTGGCATTACGTGCTATCCGAGTGACCACAAAGTTCTAGCCATGTGAAGTCACTTTTTATTCCAAAGATTCAAACATAGGTATGTTTAATCTTTCCTAATACCAAATATTTTTTTAATTCTATTAATTCTTCCTAAATGGTTTCTTCTCCATTTGTGTTTTTGTTGTTAATAATCGTTTCATCTTTTGAGCAATTAGGGGTTTTTTCCTTAACTATCATGTAATTTTATGATTTATATGTTTTTTACATGACATCAACCAGCTTTCATCTAACTTCGTTTCAATTCTAACGTTATTGAAGCACAACGAAGAATACAAAGATCAATAAGAGTACAGGAAAGAAGGACAAAGCCTCAGGTAAAGATTCCAGTGTCCGATTCTTTCTTCGTCTTCATGTAAATACCATTTGTTTGATGCTTCCAGATCTGAAGAGATCAATTTGTTTGTTGTTTAATAATAACTTATGGTGTGTTTTTTCATATCCAGGGTTTGCTTTGGCCCTTTCGTATTCTTCCCAAAATTAAAGATCTTTTTTTTTCGGTAGCGAGAGCCAAAAATCCAATTGAATTCACAAGGAGACATTCAATTTGTTGGTGTTTTGTAGTTTTTACTTGGGATAGAAAGCTTCCTGTTGTGAATTTTATTTATTTTCGGATTCTTATTTACTCTTAGTTTTCAATTATTAATATTTCATGCTGACAAATGCAGACCAACATGGTTGGTTGACGGATAGCAAGAAAATTGCAACAATGAGTACAAGTATTCGAGGCTTGCTAAAGGTATGGGTTCTAAAAAGGTATATCAATTTCAATAATTATAGTCTTTTGATTTTTAATATCTTTTGAAAAAATACAGCTAAAATGGAAAAATAAATAAATGAGTTAGAATGCTCCTATAGTCCAGATTAGGATCATCCATGCGTCCCCATGAAGATTGCTGAAGAAGAGAACATGGATTTTTGATATTTTTAAATTTAAATGTTGTAATTTTTTGCAGTGAGAACACAATATTTAACCTTGACTTGGCCTGATAGTTACAAATTGTGGATAGAGGTAAACATCATATTTCCAGTTAGTAATATAATTGTTAATTGTGAACGTGTTGTTTACAGGTTAAAGAATGCTGCAATATCTGTCCTTTTGATGGCAATTTTTTCTCAAGAATTTGAGCCACATTTTTTGGATCAACTAAAAGAATTGCATTGTACTATTTTTTGCCAAGTATTCTTCTATATTGCACCAATACGAGATATTGAGATACACAAACCCAAGTTAATGTCTTCTAAATTCAATAAATTTGTTTCTTTTGGGTGTACAAAATTTTGAAATTGTGAATTTGGCAACTGAGCTTATTCCGTCATTTTCCAATAAAATCATAACTCTTCTTACCAGTAGTAATGTGTTTATCATGGGATTAACACCCTTTTATGGACATCTAGGGCACTGGCGATGCTATTTTGAAGTATTATTATCTATACATTCCAATATCTCAACATATTCAGTATGGTACATGTTCAAAATTTATCTAATTTAAAGAAACGTTAGCTCGGTTATGAATTTGCTTTCTCATTACTTTATTTAATATATAATTTCTTTATGAATTTATACAGTTATGACATATGTATAAGTATGAATGTATGTATTTTTTGTATTTTTAAGACGCTTCTTGTGTGCAATACGCTAAATTATTATCAAAATGAAATTATTTTTTAATAAAAAATAATTTAAAAACACGAATCATAAACATGTTTATTAACTAATAAAATTAAACTACCCGGGAAGCAGTCCCGGGTGATAACCTAGTATAATATAGAATAAATGATTCAAGGGCCTAACTCAACTTCCTCGTAATTTATGCTAACATGAGGTCCTCCAATAATAATAATAATAATAATATAGAGATAGCTGTGCTTGACCCACTCACGGAAAATAGTGACAATTTTACTTTGATCACCGGTGGTCTACTCTACTCAATTGGCTGGTTATTTATTTATTATTCTTTTTCGCTTCATTTGCACCAGGACCTGCCAAAACACCAAATAATATAATACAATACAATACTAAAACTAAATAAAAACAAATAAAAACTATACAATAATTATACAATTTACACGGGACAAATATATGTATTTTACCATACATCAAATATCCGCACACTTAACCTTTTTTCGTCCCCGAAAAAGAATTATGCAAAACGGAATCATAGACGGAATAATTATTCGGGAACAAAAGCTTAGTTACTTATTAAAATCGAAACTTGTGTTAGCCGCGATTGGAAGTATATTTGTTCTCTTAAACCTAAACCCGGTTCCAAGCCCTTATCATGCAAGTTAAGTTCAAGTGAGGTCAATCTACCTAGGGTCTCACGCTAAGAATCGCATGTCCAACTAATCCCCCCTCAAGCTTATAGGACAAAGGAAACAACCACTTGGTTATTTCCTAACCGTTTTATACCAAGATCAAGAGAGTTTAAAGTTAAATCTTTTTTTCATTTTTTTTCTCATTTTTTTTCATCATTTTTTTTTCTTTTTCATTCTTTTTTTTAACGAGCGTAGACGTTGCTTTCCCTAACCCAGAGGCATTCCGGCTGCAGAGTCGCTATCCCCAACTCGGATTACTTAGGTTTCGGTACTTTTTACTTGCAAGTTCGATTTCACACATCCTAGAGATATTCCGGTTGTAGAGTCGTGTTAGGGGTCATTTTCTTAACATACGTATCCTGACCAATATCCTGCCTTTGTTTGTTCATTTGTGACCAGGATGCTGGAAGAGGATATTGCTAACATCTTGGGCGATATCCTGAGGCTTATTGAATTAACCACGTGCAGGTTAAGGGCTGAGACTTGCTAACGCTCAAGAGGACTTCTTCTCCTCAAGACTCGGACGAATTTGTTGAGGAAGAGACGTTGAGCCCGAAAGACCAGGTCTACAACGTTCGAAGAAGGAATATTCGGTGGATCCAGCAAGTTTAGGGTAGTTTGTTATTTTATCTTTACTATAAATAGATGGGGGCGGATCAGCTTAGAACACACAATTTTTCACTAACACTCTCGTACACTTTCACTTTCTAGCTCATCGCAAACACTACACTTGTATTCAAGTTTCATTGTAACACTTAGTCGATCCGTACCACATCCTGCACTGTATCCTGATTTGTGAAGCAATAGAAGAACAAGGCAGCTGCGATTGTCAGCTCCCGAGGTTTTATGCCGGCGATCTAGATTGATCAAGGGCTTTCCTCGTACATCCCGTGTCGTTCACTTTACTTTTGCTCATTGTTTGATCGTAGATACAGCTCTATACCCTGAGCCGTATCCTGAAACTGTTTTTACAATTAACTTGATTAACATATTTTCGACACTCATTTCTAGCACACTACCTCACTTAACTAATTTGATCACTTAATTACTTCGGTAATTTTTTACCAAAACAATTTGGCGCCTACCGTGGGGCAAGTGGTGCTCTCCTTACTAAAATTTTTTATCAAATCGCTAATCGGTTTTCTATTTTCAAAACTTTTTGCCACATTGTCCATAATGGCCTCAAGATCAAACATGAGTTCCTCTACTGTGTCTGCTGTGACTTCTGCTACTACCGGTTCGGTGCTTCCACCACCTCCTCCAAGGATGCCAGCCTCTACACAATCTCAAGATGTTATCCCTACTCGGAGTGTCCAGGGATCTGCTCCCGTTTTAGCTTCTAATGATGAAATTTTAACCTTATTTGGAAGTGTGCAGGAACAAATGAGGCAGCAACAGGAAACAAACCAAATGCTTTTGAGGGAAATACAACTCCTGAAGTCTGGCTCGAGCAGATCTGCTGAGGACAATGTCACTCCATTACACCCCAGAGCGTTGAACTTTAGTTCAGCTGTATATACCGAGGATAACAGGGGGAATATTGTGCCCAGTCTTCCTCAGAATCATACTCCTGAGATACCCTCATCGGTCAGGATGTCAACCATGAGGAGCTCAGGATATGCGTCAGGATATGGGCAAAATCCTCCAATGGGTAACATGTCGAATAATAATAATACTCATGCTACTAACAATGGTGGATCTTTGCAGGATACATGTGTAACATCAGCACTTACCAGGGAACTTCAGAAGTTGAAGGACATGATATCTAGTGTACCTGGGGTGGTCCAGCCGATCCCGGAAGTGTCTCAAGACAGCCACAAGATATCTCGTTTTGCATATCCTATCTGTGATGCTGAGATCCCGAAGAGATTCCAAACTCCCAACATGAAGCTTTATGATGGGAGTACGGATCCTGAGGAGCATATTGCTCAATATAGGGAAAGAATGGAGATTAACCCTATCCCTCCGGAGCTCAAGGAAGCGTGCTTGTGCAAGGGATTTGGTTCTACTCTAACAGGATCGGCCTTAAAATGGCTGTTAAACGTTCCTAAATGACAGTTTCCCATCCCCACACTTAAACTCTACATTGCCCTCAATGTAGGATGGAAACCGACTCAAAAGACTAAAATAAATAAGAATTAAAAATACTAAGGGCATAATTGGAAAGGACTTAGCTGGTTAATTATCGCATAAGCTCCAAAACTCTTGTCCAATCTAGCTCGATCGTATAGCATTTCGTTCGCGATCGGCTTTGACACTGACTGGTACACTTGGTAAATGCCTGGAATTTGATAAGCAGCTCCAAAATCACCCGAATGGAGATTGAGTACGGGTAGTACTATTCAAACCTGCATAAAAAAACAAGAAAAAATCAAAGCAGTACCGACTCTAAAAAAAACGACTCAAAAACTACTAACTTAGACTCATAGTACACAATAAACGACTCAACGCCACAAACTACCGAAAATACACCGAAAAGTTACAAAACTCTACAAAACCTCCCCACACTTGAATTTAATCAGGTGGCTTCTCCTTGATTTGAACCCGGTCTAACCCGTTTAATTCCACCCGATCCTCAAAAATATTTAAAAATTTATTGGTGGAATTATAAAATATTTTAAAAATTTTAAACGGGTCAGACCACCAGAATTTAAACTTACCTGGAAGAAACCGAATGCACATCATGTAACAAGAGGACTGATCGTGCGTGAATGGCTCCTTCATCTCCATCTTCTTGTATAACCCTTCGGTGCTATTCCATTTTAGATCTTTTCTCTTTCTTTTCTTTGCCCTCTCCTGTGGTTTTGTTGATTTTGAAGTTTCATTCATCACTAATACCACAGGCCAGCTATGGTGCTCTTCCTCTAACACCATTTCTTCAGTAAGATCCCCACACTTAGTTTCTTCGTATGGTGTAGGTTCAAACATCTTCGTCAGTTTACCTTCAAGCAACACCTCCACGCATGCAATATCACCAAGATGATCAAATTCTTCTACTTCTTCGTAAACAGGTAAACCTTCTAACTCCTCACCGAACTCATCTTCCCATGATAACACCTTCTCATCAAACTCCTCATCTCCATTAAACATCCAACTAGTAGAATCCCCCAATTCCACTTCTTCTTCAATAACTTCTTTCTTCACTAACGACCTTTGATAAGCAGCCCACTCTTCTTCATCTATCTCGTCATCAGAGTCACTCCAGTAATTAATATTTGGAACCTATGGAACCAGAGGTGGGACTTCAGCGTCCATTTTCGTCTCCGTAGCTGAAGTGATCTCTTCATCTGACCAATCCTCATATGGCAGCTCTTTCCCCAGTTCTGGAAATGTTGGGATTAATTCCCCAGTAGAAAGCATGTAACCGAGGCAGTTACCTTCCGCATCATATGTATAGCCAGTCGTTGGCTGTTCTGGTTGGACTTTTTGTGCTTGTTCCTCTTCTTTCAATCTCCTAGCAATGTCATCTACTGTACGTTGAAGATCTAATAGAGCAGACTGTTGATCTAATATAGCAGACTCTCGATTTCTATTTATTTGTTCTTGATTCTTAAAGAAGTTACTAAATTCGGTTAAGGTTTCCTGAGTAGCCTGATCTCTTACCATTAACTGAGCAAACATCTCCTCAATCCTCTCCCAAACAGCATCATCACCCCCATCGGAGTTGCTACCAGAATATTGTTCATAGTACTGACCCCCATTATATTGTGGCTGCTGACACAGATCATCGTAATATGGCTGATTATCATAACAATGCAAAGAATACCCCTGTGAAAAATATGGTTGCGGCTGCACAAAGGGGTTAACATAACGTGTGGAGTACCTCGGGAAATATGGACAAAATATAGAGATGTGAGGTATACCACAATTTTGACACATAACTGACACTAAGACTCAAGATAAAGAAAAGACACAGACAATTAGACACCTATAACTCCAAAGAGAAAGACATGAAGACTCACTAGACACACCACAGAAAGCAGATAAAAACAATTAGACTCCTACGACTCAATATACAAAATATACAAGTAGCACAGATATGTCAATTAAGTCCAAATAAAGTAATCAACGCAATTGCCAAAGAGTCCCCGGCAACGGCGCCAAAAACTTGATGTGCTAAAAGTGGTCAAATAAATATTAACTAAATTAACCCTAAATGAGACACCTAAATTTTAAATTTATAAAACTAAGACTCTCTAATCTAGACCACACAACCGGCAAGTGTACCGGTCAATGCAATATAGCTACAGTAAGTCTGAGTATCGAACCCACGAGGCTCTCTATTTACGTTTACGACTCTATTTAGACTTAGACTGACACGGACTCTAACTGTTTTTATGTTTACGGGGGGTTTTCTAGCAATCCTAAAACTGCAATTAAAAATTAAACTAAATCAGCTAAATTAACTAAACGCGAACTTGGACGAAGACTTAAACCAGTGGCGAAGAAGACTACCTAGGCTAGACACAAGTTTAACTTGGAGTGGATTTCTATTCGAAAGTAATGTGGTATGGAACCGGGATCTTTTGATAGTAAACCTATTAAGACACCAACTAAGCCTCTCAACCCTTCTCGAGGTGAAACTTATGGCACTACCTAGGCTGTTACGATAACCGGTTGTTAGATTTCCTTACAGTGCTCTAACTTCTTGAAAAGTGCCTTAATGTGACAATCTACCTTACATCGCGAAAGTCTAAGGCAATTATGGATTCTAACTTGGTTTAATAGACAAGAGAATGGTTAGGGAACTAGACCGATTTCTTACAAAACCTAAACCTAGCTGTATACCAAACCAAGACCTATTAATAACCCCGAGCCTTACAGCGACAAGATTAGTAGAACACTTGATTTTATAAGATTACCGAATATTACTTCTAAGGTTACTTACTAGATTTTCGCCTTAAAGGATTAAAGATTTATAACGTGATATAGACACTCACCTAAATCTAGAACCCTAGCACAACCCTATTATGTGATATAGACCGTCATCAAGGATTATACGAAGCGATAAACAGTAATCAAACAATATCAAGCATGCATATACACCAAATCAAAATTCCATAATCGTTTACAATTCAAGAAAACCCATAAACCACATTATTAATGAATAAAAATCCAAACTTTAATTATACCATTGTCTTAAGCCTAGGTAGTATGAAGTATTTAGCCGCTAAACACAATCAAGAACATAATAACAAGCAAAATCAATTCTGAATTCATCATATAACAACTTAAAACGAACGAAAACGAAAGAAACAAGAAGATTGAACCCGTAAACTTAACTCCCGAGCGCTCCAAAGTGTTACCCGAATGATTCTTAGCAACCGTATGCTCCAAAACACTTCAATCAGCCGCTAATGTGCTCCAAGAAACTCCAAAGTTCGTTGATTCGCCTGCTGACTTCGTGCGTCTGGTATGATGTTCGATCTTCTGATCTTCCTTTTTTGTCTCTGTGTTGCCGTCCCCCGATTATGATGTGCGACTGTTGTTATATATTATTCCAATCCGATCCCTTTGGGCCTTTTTAATGGGCTGCTACGAATTTCCTCAAAGAAAAATAATAAATGTTGATTGCCTCTATACCGATGTATATATGTACCAAAAGTGGCGTCCAACTTTATTCATAATGGCGGCCTTTTCTAAGATGTGCCCTCAAATTGTTTTCGAAGAATAATAAAAATTAATGTGCACCTCCTTTCTAATATTATATATGCTCCTCTTCTTCTGATGTTCATATGCACGCCACTTTCATATTTATATATTGATGATCTAAATATAATATAGAATAAATGATTCAAGGGCATAACTCAACTTCCACGTAATTTATGTAACATGAGGGCCTCCAATAATAATAATAATAACTATTGGGTTTCCCCACGATTCACGGCGGGTTTTCGGTGGATATTGGTTCCGTATATTACAAAATTGATACGATACGGACACTCGATATAGCAATCGAAAGAAACAAAAACGAATACACGGGCAAATACAAACCCGTCTATTAGTAAACTTATACCGGTTATGAATACTAAAAACCAGCAACGGTTTTACTGGTACCGATGTTATTCGGTCAGAACCGAATTTGTTCGTCAAGAAACCCGTAGAACATCGAAAAAAGCATAAAGCGGATACAAGTATCTATCTTGTTCATTTGGTGTTTGTTCTATTCATCACGGTAAAGAAAATATCCATTATATATAAAACTTATTTATAACTTAACCAAAAATTATAATCAAACTAAACTAAAAATATTTAGTTTAAAGTATGTTTTTTTAACGTATTATTACTTTTAAGTTGAGTTTTCATTCTTTCCAAGTCTGACACATATGGTGTTCTTCATTTTATATATGGTAAAATTATATCTTAAAAGAATTTGAATGGTGGTGGGTTTAAGGCCGATTAAAGTAAGTTATGGACTCCGTGTGAACTCCATTTTTGTCATCTTCTTTACATGTCTTTAAGAGGTATGGGAGGAAGTCAACATGACTTCTCAAATAATCCAACCAATTAGAAAAAAAGAAAGAAGAAAGGAAAATTCAATTCACTGTAGCAAACCTATGTTAACATTTAATATATATAATAATATAGAGATAGCTGTGCTTGACCCACTCACGGAAAATAGCGGTAATTTTACTTTGATCACTGGTGGTCTACTCTACTCAATTGGCTGATTATTTATTTATTATTCTTTTTCGCTTCATTTGCAACAGGACCTGCCAAAACACCAAATAATATAATACAATACTAAAACTAAATAAAAACAAATAAAAACTATACAATAATTATACAATTTACACGGGACAAATATATGTATTTTACCCTACATCGCTGACCTTCATGATCCTTTACCAAGACATCACTTACCGCATTCCCTGATACTGCAAGATACATGGATAATGGTTCACCATCCTTGGGCTTCATCAACAGAGGTGCAGTTGAGAGATACTGCTTTAATTCCTGCAAGGCTGCTTCATGCTTCTCCCGCCACTCGAATTTCTTATTCTTCTTCAGGATATCGTAGAATTCCTTGCATTTTCCGAGGATCTTGATATAAACCTGTTTAATGCTGCTACTCGCCCTGTTAATCTTTGAACATCTTTTATATTTGAAGGTGACTTGATATCCAATATAACTTTAATCTGTTCCGGGCTTGCTTCGATCCCCCTTTTAGTCACCATGTTTGTTAGGGATGGATTTCCAAACCTAAGGATCACGGATCCTCAAGTGCAGCCAGGATCACGGATCCTCAATTCTGTTTGAATTAAGGATCCTTAGAAGACGTTGCAGGTTTAAGGATCCAGGATCCTCATTGTTATCCTTACAACTAACGGTTGTTTCCACTATGTTTGAACTTGATTTACAGGAGTATACGAGTAAAACTTGGTCTTGCCGATATTCTTGGGGAATATGCTCCAATATTCTGCACGTGCATAGCTTGAATGACTGTTATGGAAGTCGTGGGTAGCTAGCACAATTTACGGGATGTTTGTTATTTAGTTTATTTCTATTTTTAAAGGGGATAACAAGTTTGATAGTTAGAACATTCAGCAACACTTACACACTCGAAAGCTCTCTGCAACATTTTGGCGATTATACACATATTACACACTAGTGATCCTTGTAACAAGCTTGTTATCATCCCGATTTGTAACATTTATTTATTCAATATAGTTGGTGATCGGTAGTTTTCATCACCCGAGGTTTTTTATGCCGGAGATCATCTCTTGATCAAGGGCTTTTTCCTCGTATAAATCCTTGTGTCACTTGTTCATTTCATTCGAAGTTTGTTCATACATTTGCTAGTCAATTCAAGCATCACACCTCACAAAATAAGATTTGGTTGCATTATCCTAGTCTGATTTTTGACCAAAATAGTTTGGCGCCCACCCTGGGGCCATTGGTGCTTCATCTCTGAGAAATTTTGTTCATTGTGATCATTTTGGTCTATCATCTTCAACCAGATGGCTTCTTCAGCAAAGAACACTTCAAGTTCCATGCCAGCAGTCACTTCTTCACAGGGCGTTCCACCTATGCCTCCACCACCTTTTGGATCCCATAAGAATGCGGAAAATGCTGCGAAGAAACAAAGCCCCGTTTTCTCAAAACCACCAACTTTTGCTGTTTCTTCTAGCCCTTCTAACAGTGATCTTTATTCTTTGATTTTGCAGATGAGGGATTACATGTAGCAGTAGGACAACAATGACAGGATCCTTCGAGAAATTGATGATATGAAGAAATTGAAGAGATCAACGGAGGATCACTCTCCATTGGTGCCTAGATCACTGGATTTCGACACCCCAACCATAACTGCCCAGCAAACCGCAGTCCCTGATATCCAGCACCAGGGTGGATAATTGGGAATGCGTTATGGATCAACAACAATAACTCAGGCTCTAGGATCCTATTTCCAGCCTTTCGGATCCTCCTTCCAGCATCAGGGATCCTTCACTAGCTCAGGAGGATACATGGGGATGCAGACGGTTCAAGGATCCTCCTCTCAGCATCTGGGATCCTTATTTCAGGTTCAAGGATCCTCATCTCAGGGTCAAGGATCCTCATCTCAGGTTCACAGATCCATGGATTATCCTCCAAGACCCCTAACTTCGATGCCTCAGGGTTCCATCATCTTTCAGGATCAAGGATCCTTAAGAAGTGCAGAACCCAGAAGTTCAGAAGTTCACTTGGGAGACTTCATAGCAATGCAGACTATTGCTTCTTCTGGTCCCTCGGTTATACCAGAATCCCGTCAATATGGATTAACATATGGAATTCTAAACTTGAATCCTTCAGGAGGTAACCCTTTGAATAATTTTTATAATGCTGACCATGGCTCAGTGCAGGATACAGGTATCAACCAAGTTATGGCTAGGGAATTACAAAAACTGAAGGATATGATATCCAGCGTTCCAGGAGTGGTTAAGCCTATTCCTTAAATTCCAGATGGAAGCCACAAGATATCTCGTTTTGCACCACCTATTTGTGGTGCAGAAATTCCAAAGAGGTTTCAAATACCAACCATGAAGCTATATGATGGTTCAACGGATCCAGAAGAACATGTAGCTCAGTACAGAGAAAAGATGGAGATCAATCCAATTCCTGAGAGGTTAAAAGAAGCATGTCTATGCAAGGGTTTCGGATCCACACTGACAGGATCAGCTCTTAAATGGCTGCTAAGTCTTCCCCCTTACTCTATTACTTCATTTGCTAATTTAGTTAATCTGTTTAATAGCCAATTCTCATGTAGTAGAAAATTTGAACGTTTAACTAGTGATCTATATAGGGTAACACAAGGTCAAAATGAATCACTTAGAGATTATATCACTAAGTTTAGTAAAGAATCCTTGGATATTCCTAATTTAGATATTGCTACGGTTGTAGAAGCCTTCAAAATGGGTTTACTTAGGGATTCATTGTTCTATGATGATTTTGTCATGACCCCTTGCAGGAATCTTGATGAAGTGAGAACCAGGGCCCTTAGATTCATTCGATTAGAGGATGATAAAAGGATCCAGGAAAGACTGGTAGGATCCTCGAAGCAGGAAAAGCAAGGATCCTACTTCAGGAACAACAAGTCCAAGTCTTACAACAAGTCTGATAATCAAAACGTGCATGCAGTAGAACAGGAAGAGGATGATGAGGATTATCCTCCAATTTCTGAATATTGCTTTTCTGTTGATAACAATGAACTAATCCTTGCAATGCAGAACCTAGGTGAAAAAGCAAGATGGCCCATAAAAAGTGATAAGCCAGCTGCAACAAAAGACAAATCCAAATGGTGTGCATATCATGAAGATTTCTGTCATCTCACTGAAGAATGTATTGCACTGAGAAAAAAGATTGGTTACTTGTTAAGCAAAAGGCACTTGAAGGAGGTGTTCGGAAGAAAAAGTCAAGGATCCAGGATCCTGAAAAAAGTTCTAGAAAGAGCTCCTGCTCCTCCTGCTGATGCACAAATTATCAACTTCATATCCAGAGGATCAGATATATGTGGTACTTCCTTTTCAGCAGCCAAGAGGCATGCCAAGGAGACCAAGATGGATAACGGGGACAGACCCATCCGAACCTCTACTGTCACACAGGAGAAACTTATAACTTTTGATGAGGATGATCGTGTTGATGTTGAGGATCCTCATCATGATGGTCTTGTTATTACCTTGTTTATATCTAACCATTTTGTTCGCAGGATCTTGATAGATGGAGGAAGCTCAGTAAATATCATTCAGCTTGATGTCCTCAAGAAGATGAACATCCCTGAATCGGATATTGTCCCAAGATCCTCGGTTCTTGTGGGATTTAGTGGAGAAACCAAGAACACATTGGGGGACATTAAACTTCCCATTTACATAGAGGGACTTCATTCTTATTAGAAATCTTGTGTTATAGACTGCTTATCCTGTTGCAATGTTATCCTTGGCAGGCCATGGATACATGACATGAAGGCAGTCCCATCTACATATCATCAATGTGTAAAGCTTCCCAGTCCATGGGTGTTTTGGTCAAAAATCAAGCTAAGATAATGCAACCAAACTTTCTGTTGTGAGGTGTGATGCTTGAATCAATGAACAATGCTAAGGATCACTCAGAAATGTAATGAACAAGTGACACAATGATTTATACAAGGAAAAAGCCCTTGATCAAGAGTTGATCTCAGGCATAAAAAACCTCGGGTGATGGAAACTACCGATCACCAACTCAGATTAAACAAAAATGTATTACAACTTTGGATGATAGCGAGCTAGTTACAAGGATCACTAGAGTGTAATGTGCAAAAAAGTGTGTAATCGCTAAGCGAACTGTCGAGAGCTGATGAGAGCAGTTACGAGTGTGTGTGTTAAGCTAAAAATATCCAAGTGTTCTAATTTAGCTCGCTATCCCCTTATAAATTTAGAAAATATCTAAAGTAACTAACTATCCGCCTTTCATGCAAGTCTCCCAAGAACTCCATAACGTCCATATTAGTCAAGCACGTGCGGAATAAATAGGGAATATGCTCCAGGAATATCACCAAGACCAAGTCCAAGCTCGTACTCCTGCAAAACAACATCATATTCAAAGCAGACAATCGTTAGTGTAAGGATCCTTATGATGATCCTGGATCCTGATCCTACAATACTCTATGAGGATCACTAATTCAAACAGAATTGAGGATCCCTAAGCCCAACAGTAATTGAGGATCACTGATCATTGGAAAATCCTGCCCTAACAATTTCCCCCAAAATATAAGGAGTAAAGTGTAAATAAACGAGTTATATTATTTCGTTCTTATCCGTAACAAATCAACGGATATATAGCCGTTGAAGTCTGACTACCCGTTGCCATCTTGACGTCATTGAAATGACTATCCTGCAAAATCATGATTATAAATTGAAGTTAGAGATAAGGGTTAGGATGCATTTAAATTCGTGCGTTTCATCCTTTAAATCCTCATTGGAAGACTTGATCAGGTACTTCTCTTTCCTTTCTCTCTTCATCTTCTCATTCTGTTTCTTCTTCTTCGCCAACATTATGACCAAGATGATGCTGAGATCCTCACCGGCTAAGGATCATAAAAAGGACAGTCCCTTAAAGACCCAAGGGATCATTGAAGACTCTGCGAAAGAAAGATGCTGCTTTACTGATCCACAGATAGACATGATCCGCCATTGTTTCCCGGCGAGCACCGTTATCAAAGCTTTTGATCCCACCGTCCTGAGCGACTTTGTTTCTGAAACTTGGGTGGCTTTTCCGGTCACCCCATTCACGATAGGATACTCGTATCCTTTTCCTGATTTCACCCAATCTTTCTTCTCTCTCACCGGCATCTCCTACATCTAAGCGATGCCAATGATATGGAGGGTCTTGTATACCCTTGAAAGGATCATTGTGCATGAAGGTGTTGATCTGGGAATGTCGGAGTTAGCAGAGATGTACGACCTTGTGAGCCATGGATCTCATCGATATCTATTCAAACATAAACCTGGTGAAGAACACCCCATCTTCAAAGCCACTAAGAACGATACAAACTGGAAACGGCGATTCTTCTTTGTCAGAAGGGATTCTATCCCTGATGGAAAGGATCTGCCTAGAAAATGGACCACTCATGGTAGGATAGAGGATCCTGAGAAGGATCACAGGATGACCTTGTTTTCGTTGAGGATCACTAATATCCTTTTGTTTCTATTTTGCAGCTATTACTGTTCCACACCTTATTACAACACCTGCAACGATGGAAAGGCTTGCTGCTTTCCGGAGGCTTGATCCTGCAATAAGATCATTCCAAGAAAATACCCAGGATTCTCAAGAAGTATCCTCAGGTTCTGTTACAATGTCAAGTAAGTATCCCATTTTTTGCATAACTAAATGTTTAAATAAAAATGAAATAAGGATACTTATCTGTTTGGATGTGTAGGTGCTGGAAAATCATCGAAGTCTGCTACCCGTTTCAGTGTCACCGATCTCACCACTGTTGGTCCCAGGTCTGGGAAGAAGAAGGCTGCTGCTAGCCCAAGTACTGCCATCCCCAAGCCTATCACCTCCAAGGGAAAGAAGAGGAAGGCCTCTGAGACTGACAATCTAGAAGGCTTGCCTCTAATCCGCCACCAGTTCCTTGAGTACTTTGCTGATGTAAGGATCGTTGACTTAGCTTAATTATCCTGCCCACTTGAGGATAATGTGATCCTAAACTTTACATTGTCTCTTTCCAGAAATTTGCTGAAATCGAGGACTATGTAGGCAGTATTGAAGAGGTTGAGCAAAAGTGTGTGGACCTCCAAAAGATCATGCTGGGCAAGGATAAGAAAATTGCCTCCCTTGAAAACGATGTCAATCTGGTAAAGAGGGAACTTGTCCTGGCTCATATCACTGCTGATCAGGAGAAGGCTGAAATCACCAATGATGCCAAAATCTCCGCTGCCATCGCTATGTACAAAACCAAGTTGCAGATGGCCCAAGAAGCTCAGGATCCTGACTTTGATAAGAGCAACTGGGACATAGAGGGCTGGAAGGCTAGGTTGGCTAATCTGGATGATGAAGAAGAGACTGGTGAAGTCCTGGCAATTGAGGCTGGCGACAGTGGGGCTAAGGATCATGCGAATGATGCTGAAGCTGGAGGAGCTGGTGAAGGTGATGGTGATGCAGCGAAGGTGTAGACTGCTGAAATGGGCGATGATGGATATTTCTAGACGTGGCCGGAGCCCATTTTTTTATAGTTTGATAATGGTTTTTTGCTTTGATGATGTTTTGAAACAATGCTGGTCTGTAATAACTTAGACTGTAGTTTCTAGGGTTGAGGATCATGGATCCTTGGACAATAGGTAGGATAATGGGTGGTGGATGGATCCTCTATTTGGGGGATGAAGCCACTCGTTATCCTTCCGCCTTTATTTCCTGCACTCTCAAGACCCGTAAACAATGGACACCTGTCACACCCCAACCGATGGCGGAATCATCGGGACATGGCACTGAGCGAAACAGATTGTCCAGAAGTTTCCCTAACAATTATCAATACTATTCAATTTAAATAATACGTCCCATACCGTATCTCAAATAGCAAAATAATTATTACAGACATAAATCCAGTCAAATATTCTGTTCCGACAACTCAGATTTTAAACAGACAAGAATTGTTTATCTGCTTCTAGAGACCCTTGATTAGTTATCTACAGACAACTATTTGTTGGGCTCTAAAGCGTTATTCTAGCTTCAAATTCCTACCACATGTGCATCCTAAGCGCCTGTCACATACGTTAAAATAAAAGTCAATACATATAATGTAAAGGTGAGCATACAAGTTTGATAATAGCATATAGTGTTCGAAGTCGTTTACGCATAACCAGCACGTACACATAGTGAAATGAAGCACGTTAGTTATCGACATAGATCCATCGATACCAATGACTGCGGGTTGACTGCCCGAGGCAGTTCACAATACATGATTACCACCGTAATCCATGCAAGTAAAAGATCCTTAACAACCCCCGTGTGAACGGGTGCTGAGTCCAAACTATAGTACTATCGTTGCTAAGGCAGGTAGACAACATCCCATGTGTAACCATAACAAACAAGCATTCATAAGCCACATATAACATGCATTAACGGTCAGCGTTCAAATAGTTTGAGTAGTGTGATAGTTGTAGTTTGAATATTCATAACGTATGTAACACCCAAAAGTGCTTAATGCAAAAAGGGAGAGAGTATACTGATGTGTGTAAAATGCAACATATAAATTACATCAAATGAGGCATAAAACTAACACTTTTTAAGTACTAATGTTGGAAAAAGAGTGTTTTTGTCTTCCTTTTGTATTTTCAGGATTAAATGAGCTCAAATTCACAAAAGAAGCAAAAAGACAGCTAAATCTAACATAAATACAAGAAAAGGAACATAAGTGGACTGCCCGACCCCTCAACGGCATCTTCCCAAGCAAAATAGAGAAGGCAGAAGACTGAACACGCCCCGTGCTCAGCCAGCACGGGGCCGTGCCCAAGAAGCAGCAGAAAAGACAAACCTATAGAAGCTTCTATTGCACACCACGGGCCGTGTCCAGTGAACACGGGGGCGTGGCGAAAGTACAGCAGGCGCATTAATTGTAATTGCGAATTACAATTAATGAAGTGAGAGAGTGTCAGATAGGCACGGGGGCGTGTCCAGCGGACACGAGGCCGTGCCCAGCCTTCTGTTCAGCCTATAAATAGGAGTGCTTGGTTTCATTTCAACTTATCCCTTGGCACACCACCTCTCTCACACTTCATCCACCACCCACCACCACCATAACACCATCATCCACCACCATCATCCATTGTCCATCGTAGAGTGTGTGAGTCGTCTCAGGATCCAAGATTGATCGTAAGAGTTCTTGACAATCAAGGCCATGTTTGCCTAAGTCTCTTACAGCACTTGGTGAAGACAAAGTGTCTAGTATAATACTTTTTATTTCTAATCTTTTGCACTTTTTATTTGGTTTTGTATTAATGACTTTAATAACTAGTTACTTATGTTGAAGGTGATCTTTCCTTATCGTTTGTCCGTGGTGTCTTGGCATTATTTTACTGTCTATATAAAATAAAAGATTTTCACCATTCATATCTCCACGGTCTATATGGAGGTATGTTGGCTACCTGGTCGGGGGTTAAGGGAACAGTTTGGTAAAGGTCTTGCCATTGTTCAGCGTTTAGAGGTCCTGCAATGGACCTGGGTCAAATTTAGTAGGACCTCCTTCAATGTTTCACGGTATTGGATGGCGGGGGTCCAAACTCTTTGATCCCCTCATAAGTTAACTACTATTAATACTATAACCCGGCTATTTAGGACTGTATCCCTGCTGACTCAGACTACTTAGTCGAGGGTAACGTCACCGCCAAAAGCGGGGCCTACCATAATTTGCATTAATAACTTAATTAATTATCTTCCAATAATCCACCCTTTTAGGATTGTATCCTTGCTGACTCAAACTACTGGGGTGAGGGTAACGTCACCTTCAAAAGAGGGGCCTACTACAATAACTAAGATAATCTCTTAATTATGTGCAAAAGTGCGGAAATAATCAAAGGTTATACTAGATACGAGTCGGAACCAAGTGATTCATCTTGTCTATCTGTTTTTCTTTTATATTTATTTTCAGCATTTTAGTTAGTTTTTATTTTTTCTTAGTTTAAAACATTTTTTCTAAACTTTTTATTTTGATTAGACGTTGAGGATAAACCGGTACTAAAAGCTCTTATGTCCTTGGACGACCTCGGTATCTTGCCAACACTATACTACGCTCACGATGGGTGCACTTGCCCATATGTGTGTTTAGTGTTAGTAAAATATCGTGTTTTATAAATTTAAAACTTGGCTAAAATAAGTGTTAAAGGGGCTTAAAATATACACTTAAAATAGATAACACTCGACTACGCATCAAGTTTTTGGCGCCGCTGCCGGGGACACAAGGATTTTAGGAAAGCTTAAAATCGACGGCCTAATCAGTTTTTCAAACCGGGCCCACATTTTTCTGCATTTTAGTTTAGTTTTGCATTTACAGTAGGTTGAACACGGGCCGTGCTCGCTGAACACGGGGCCGTGCTGCATATTTTTCATAAAACACCCAGTAACAGAAGCTTGAACACGGGCCGTGCTCACTGAACACGCCCCGTGCTCAACGAAATCAGTAAATTTAATTAAAACGCCCAGATACAGATTCTGAACACGGGGCCGTGTCCACTGAACACGGGGCCGTGTCCAGCCTCTGTTTCCGTTTTTCTTTTTGTTTTCTGATCTCGGGACTTGGTTGTGGTCTGCTGAGTGATTCTTATGGATCAATACTCAGGAGGCTACAACTACACCTATGAGGAGGATGATTATAGGGGTAACTATTGCACTAATTGTCGTAACACACGCTCGGTTCAAAATAGTCACTCATATCAACCATCCAATTCATACACCTACTATGAGGAACCCAGGTACGAGCCATCAACTTTATACACATCATATGAAGACCAAAGGTATGAACCTCCTCCCTCATACTCATATTTTGATGAACCAAGGTATGAGCCTTCATACTCATACTTTGAGGAACCAAGATATGAGCCACCACCTTCGTATGCTTATTATGAGGAACCATAGCGTGAACAACCCACCTCATATGAGTATTATGAAGAACAAAATTACGACCCTTATCCATCATATGCTTACAATGAAGAACAATGGTGTGAACCATCTACTTCATATGGGTATTATGAGGAACAAAGGATCGAACAACCGGATTTAAGCTTTGAAAATCCTGATTCTTTTTCTATAACCGAAGTGACCGATAGGATATTAGAACACATTAGAGTTATCGATCGTTGTACAAAAAAATCTCGCGCAAGGGAAGAGGAGTCCCGCGCAAGAGAAGAATTAAAAAAGGAAGAGATAACTGAAAATGTAAAAATGAAAGAACAAATAGGTGAAAAACCGACACATGAGTTAAACAACGAAAAAAGTGAGTCCGACAACGTTAAAATTCAAGAAGAGTCTAATTTTGAAGAAATTAATCTCTTGTCACCTTCTTTTGAAAATCATTGTTTAGTACCCACTCATGCTAAGTTTTTAAAAGAGTTAAACACTAACACTAAAATTGATGAAACGGTAAGTGTTAAGTTAACTGATGATCAAACCTCACTAATAAAAGAAGACCCATTTGAAATTAACATTACACCGGTTCCATGTTTCTTTCAAAATTCGTTTATTAGTAATGTCACAATCGATAAAGATCTTTGTGTATTAGTGATTTTTCTCCACTTCAAATACCCATTTTTCTATCCAATCGAAAGGTAATAAAATCAATCGGTGTAGTTGAGGATGTCTTGGTTCAAACAAATCAAATGGTAGTCCCCACCGACTTTGTCATCCTCGATGACTCTCCTCTAGTGTTGGGACGACCATTTGTAAAAACTCACGAAGCTTTGAAAAACCGGAAGTTCAACAATCTACCTCTTCGATTAGGGGCATTTAAAAAGAGTGTCGATCTTGAGCGGTCAATGAAATATCAATTCGGCAATAATGACCCCCTAATTGAAGATGAGCCAGAACCACCCGATAAGGTGGGTCTAGCCAAGGACCCTTATAAACGTGGCGCACCACGGAGGCATTCCACGGAACTATCCTTAGTTTAATTTAGATTAATTTTTATGTTTTCTAGTTAGTTTTAATTTTCAGGAATAAAACACACTCATGGTGGTAAGGGATGAAAAGGGGAACAAGAAAAATGACCCCATGCACAAGAACAAGGCAACTCGGCATCAATCTCTCCATTACAGAAGGTTCAACACGGGCCGTGCCCAACCAACACGGCCCCGTGCTGAACCCCCTGCAGAAAAATGCCCAGTTCAGGTAACTGGACACGGGCCGTGTTCACCAGACACGCCCCCGTGTCCAGGCTTCTGTTTCTTTTCTTTAATTTTTGTTACTGGCACCTGAACACGGGGCCGTGCCCGGTCCCCACGGGGCCGTGCCCGGTCCCCACGGGGCCGTGTCCAGACTGCCAGTAACATAAATCTTTGCTTTTAACACCATTTTACACATCTAATCAACCTAAAAATTTATTTTTGGGACACATTGAGGACAATGTGTAATTTAAGTGTGGGGGGATGCTAAAACCTTGAAATTTTGCAAGTCCTAAATACAAGCCTTACACAAAACTCTATTGGAACCGCTAATCACCCCAAAATTTTTTTCAAAAATTTCATTTTTTTTAACTTGTCTAGGTTTAACTCGGGAAATTCAAGTTCTCAAAAAGGTTATATTTTTACGAATTTACAACCGATAGCGTCGTGATAAGAAGAACCAACATAAGAAAATTATGAAAAGGCATAGCAAACTTAGTTAAAATTTGATTATATATACTTGATCACATAAAAACCCATTCCCACAAAAGTGAGTTTTAAGCCTTTATTGAGCATACAAATTTATATCTTTAGACTAAATGCTCATTTTTCGTTTCTTGTGTGAATAGCCGCTTGGTTCTTACGACTCTAGAACTTGCCATGACGATACATTCCCGGTCCTTATCAACTTAAACCCGAGTAAGTAAATGATGGAGGCATTAGGACTAACTTTTTTTTTCTACACCATTATTTTTCTTTTTCTTTTACCACCTACCCAAAAATCCCCCTAGTTAGCCCCTTTGAGCCTAAACCTTTTCATTTCATAACCCAAACCAAACACCCTTTTACCCACCAAAACCTTTTTCATTTTTAACCCTTTGTTTTAGTAACAAGTTCGGTTTTTCATATGATTGAAAAAAAAAAAAAATAAAAAAATAAAATTTTGTGTTGATGATGAAGCAAAAGAAAATAAACAAACAAGTTCATCAAAAATAACTTTGTTTGAATAGTAGCTTCATCAAAAAAAAATTATTAAGTCCTACGAAAACCGACACTTGTTACGCTTTTTCACCCTTTTCTACTAACCACTAACCACTAACCCAACCACCTACCTTTAACCCAAGCCTAACCCTTCGCCCACAAAGTCCTCTTGATATTTACAAAGGTATAAAAGTTAAAAAGGAGGAGGATTGATTGCTTGGCAAGCCTATGGTAGGAATAAGTTCCATGTCGCTCTCGAGTGATTCACTAAAAATACACCTTCGACCGAGTGTGAGTGATTTCTCCCGTGAGGTATGTGAACTTGTATATAAATGGAATTTTAAAAAGGCATGTTATGCCCAAATAGGTAATTTCTCTTATGAAAAGTTTTAAATAAATCATGACGAATAGGATTGTAAATAAATAAAAATAAAACTACATAAAGAATCTTGGAAATCCCGACACTCTACGACAAGCCAAAAACCTTCTCTTCTACCCATTCCATTTGGGAGTGTAAGCCACATATTAAAGAGTTTTGCTTGAGGACAAGCAAAAGTTCAAGTGTGGGGGTATTTGTTGTGTGTAAAATGCAACATATAAATTACATAAAATGAGGCATAAAACTAACCCTTTTTAAGTACTAATGTTGGAAAAAGAGTGTTTTTGTCTTCTTTTTGTGTTTTCAGGATTAAATGAGCTCAAATTCACAAAAGAAGCAAAAAGACAGCTAAATCTAACATAAATACAAGAAAAGGAACATAAGTGGACTGTCCGACCCCTCAACGGCATCTTCCCAAGCAAAATAGAGAAGGCAGAAGATTGAACACACCTCGTGCTCAGCCAGCACGGGGCCGTGCCCAAGAAGCAGCAGAAAAGACAAACCTATAGAAGCTTCTATTGCCCACCACGGGTCGTGTCCAGTGAACACGGGGGCGTGGCGAAAGTACAGCAGGCGCATTAATTGTAATTGCGAATTACAATTAATGAAGAGAGAGAGTGTCAGACAGGCACGGGGGCGTGTCCAGCGGACACGGGGCCGTGCCCAGCCTTCTGTTCAGCCTATAAATAGGAGTGCTTGGTTTCATTTCAACTCATCCCTTGGCACACCACCTATCTCACACTTCATCCACCACCCACCACCACCATAACACCATCATCCACCACCATCATCCATTGTCCATCGTAGAGTGTGCGAGTCGTCTCGGGATCCAAGATTGATCGTAAGAGTTCTTGACAATCAAGGCCATGTTTGCCTAAGTCTCTTACATCACTTGGTGAAGACAAAGTGTCTAGTATAATACTTTTTATTTCTAATCTTTTGCACTTTTTATTTGGTTTTGTATTAATGACTTTAATAACTAGTTACTTATGTTGAAGGTGATCTTTCCTTATCGTTTGTCCGTGGTGTCTTGGCATTATTTTACTGTCTATATAAAATAAAAGATTTTCACCATTCATATCTCCACGGTCTATATGGAGGTATGTTGGCTACCTGGTCGGGGGTTAAGGGAACGGTTTGGTAAAGGTCTTGCCATTGTTCAGCGTTTAGAGGTCCTGCAATGGACCTGGGTCAAATTTAGTAGGACCTCCTTCAATGCTTCACGGTATTGGATGGCGGGGGTCCAAACTCTTTGATCCCCTCATAAGTTAACTACTACTAATACTATAACCCGGCTATTTAGGATTGTATCCCTGCTGACTCAGACTACTTAGTCGAGGGTAACGTCACCACCAAAAGCGGGGCCTACCATAATTTGCATTAATAACTTTGATGACGGGGGTAGCCCAAGATGAAATAAAATGGCTAATTACGTAAACGCTTAAATGGTTAAAGGGTTCAAGGCTTAAAAAGCTGTGAGGAAGGGAAAAGCAACACGGGAACAGTAGCCAGTCACATCCAGGGATTGCTTCACCAACCCACAGCCGCAAAAGAAATGCAGGTCTGCAGGAATGCACGCTATTATCCGGCGGACAAAAGGCTTCAACCCCCGAAAGGGTAAGCCCCTCACTGCAAGAAGGATCACTAGTCAAAGGAACTCCACTTCGGGAGATGTCTTCTCCTATAAATCGACACTTCATTTACTTAAAGAGATATCTCCTGGCCAGCTCTGATTCTCTAATCTCTGGTCATTTGCATAGAGTACTTGCTTACGAGCGAGTCACTCATTTTCACACATACCACACACATTCTGTTTGCTCCCACATCCAAATCTGGATACAATTCAGAGATGGATCATCAGCAAATAGCAAAAACTAACTAGTGAACCTCCTTCCGCGTTTTGCAAACGTGGGGGGACCCCACGACCTGCGTTAGGCAAAGTTGAACCCTTCAACCCTTTTTCCTGACCAGCCCAGCTACCACCGTTGGTCTTGTGTTTGTTGCATCAACAAGTTGGCGCCCACCGTGGGGCTACGCCGCTATTTCTTCTCAAAAAAGACCTAGTAGTGTAGCTCTCTTCACTCAAAATCGCCATGTCTGAAAGTGGATCTCCGGAAGAAGTAAATCAAATTCCAAACACTTCTACTCCGGGTAGTAGCCAAGCTCACGTGGCCATACCAACTTCTTTCTCAACTCCGGGGAGCACACCCGAGTTCCTCAACTTCAACACACCAACTCCGTCCAGATCCGGAGTTCCATCTCCTACTATCGGTGTCTCCGACGCCCCATCATGTGTTGAACTCACCCCTGAAGGGGTCGCCAACAATTTCCTCGTGCTGAGGTCCCTTCTCAACCAGCATGTAAGTAAAGAAAGAGAAAAGGGAGTGAGGATTCATTTAGACTATGATGAACCCGAACCAACGTTATCTCCTGGGCCACCTCCCCCTCTTTTTGCAACAAGAAGAGAGGCTGGTCCCAGTAATCTTTCAAACCCTCACCCCTATCTGTCCACTATGACAAATCCTACGATGCATCCTATCTTCTCTTCCCAACCAATTACTAGTGGTGCTCCTTTGGGACACGAGCTAACTCTTGACCAACTCCTACAATCCCCAGTGACAAGCTATCCAGCATCTACTACGACTACATGGGAGCAAGCTCTGTCCGTGCTCCCCTTAGCACGGAGTGCTGTTATGAGTGCTCCCCTCGGGATAAACTGCTCCGCTGGCCCAGGAAGCCTTCAAGGCTTCAACCCCATGCCCAACATGATGACTCAGATGATGGCCAACTTCCCGTGGCAACACTTTATTAATCAAGTGCTCGCCACTCAGGGAAACAACGGCAATAGCAGTAATGTTGATGCAAGGGCTGAAGAAGACCTGGCTAAACCGTACAAGCCAAATAACCTCTCATGCTTTTCAAGGCAGATAGCCGATTATGATTTCCAGTCAAAGATCAAAATGCCAGCCCACATCAGGACATATGACGGGACCGAAGATCCTGAGGATCATCTTCAGATCTTCACCGGCGCAGCTCGGATAGAGAAATGGTCTAATGCTGAGTGTTGCCTAATGTTCATGCAAACTCTTGTCGGATCCGCCAGAATCTGGTTCAACGATTTACCTGCTCAAAGTGTTCGAAGCTTTGACGATATCAGCAAGGGTTTCTTGGCAAATTTCTCCCAACAAAGGCGATACGTCAAAGACGCAACAGTGATCTTTCAGATAAAACAACGTGATGATGAAAGCCTCCGTGCTTTCATTGAACGATACAAGAAGGAAGGTCTGACTTATGTAGGGGCCGATGAGAAAATGAGGGTGGCTGGCTTCATGAATGTCATCACCTCTAAGTACCTTACAAGGGATTTCAACAAATCTCTACCCAAGACCTTAGAAGAAGCTCTTGAAAGGGCTGAAGCCCACATCCGGGGAGAGGAGGCGGTAGACATTAAGGAACAGAGAAAAAGAGGATCCGGCTGGAGAAGCAACAGTCCAGCCAGGAAAAGAGGAAACTTTAACTCTTATGACCGACGGTCAAAGGGTTCAGACCCTCGAAGGTCTGAAGGTCGGAACCTTTCAAGCAGGGAAAAAGGCATAAGTTTCACACCCCTCACAAAAACCCCTCAAGAAATCCTTGCAACAGAAGAAGTTAAACAAAACTTTCGGCCTCCTAGACCTCTCCCCAAAAGCAGGAAAAACGAGAACTCCACTCAATACTGCGAGTGTCATGAAGAAAAAGGTCACCACACCAATGATTGCTTCCAACTCAAGAAAAGAATAGAAGAAGCTGTTAAGTCCGGAGAACTCGCTCATTTGGTAAAGGGGGTCCGGGACAAAATGGCTGAAGGAAAGGGTAAGGAAGTCAATATGGTGGATTTCGATGGAAAGGTTCCTCACAAGAGGCAGAGGTTGGAAGCTTGGGAGCTTCAGTGTGTCTGTTTCCCCCCTACGGAGAATGACCCTCTCTCTAGCCCTCTCGTGGTAGAAGCTACCGTGGGAACGTTGCAAACATGCAAGGCTTACATAGACACAGGGGCAGCCACTGAAATCATGTTCGAAAAATTCTTCAACCAATTGAGCAATGAAGAACGTTCAAGGCTTCAACCCTCTGGAACCTCTATAAAAGGTATCGCTGACACACCCCTCAAGCCTTTAGGGCAACTGACGCTTAATGTTCGTTTTAGTGAAGGTTTAAAAGAAAGAACCCAACCACTCACCTTTGTGGTTATAAACATCCCCTCAAGCTATGATGTGATCATCGGAAGACCAGGACAGTGTGCGTTTTACATGGCCGTGTCTGTTGGCCATGGCACAGTCAAATTTCCCACCGAAAGGGGGATAGCAACCCTTCAACCCTCTCAGGAAGCCTACATGGTTGAAGGTGAAAGTTCAAGCAGTGAAGAAAACAGGCAAAGGTTGGTCATAAACCCTAAATACCTTGAACAAAGAATAAGGGTCAACCCAGACCTTTCTCAAGAGACCCTTTCATACCTTGAAAAATTGATAACACACTACAGCGACGTATTCGCTTGGTGTCCTGAAGATATGACCGGGATCCCCCGGGACATTGCCGAGCATGAATTGAGAATACCACCGGAGGTCAAGCCTGTGGTCCAGAAGAAAAGAAGCTTGGCACCTGAGAGAAGTCTGGCAGCCTGCCAAGAGGTTGAAAAGCTTGTGTCAGCCGGTATTCTCCGAGAAGTCAAGTACCAGTCATGGGTTGCAAACCCGGTTATGGTCAAGAAACCAGACAATTCTTGGAGGATGTGCATAGACTTTAAGGATCTTAACAAAGCTTGTCCTAAGGATTGCTATCCACTACCAGAAATTGATCTCAAAGTCGACTCCCTCACAGGCTACTCGTTCAAATGCTTTCTTGACGCATACAAAGGCTATCACCAAATCCTCATGAAAAAAGAGGATGAGGAAAAGACAGCCTTCCACACGGACAAAGGGATCTTTTGCTATCAAAAGATGCCTTTCGGCCTCAAAAATGCAGGAGCAACCTATCAACTGCTCGTTGACAAAGCCTTCGAAAGCCAAATTGGCAAAAACATGGAGGCATATGTCGATGACTTGGTTATTAAAAGCAAGACGGAATACCAAATGCTCGATGATATTCAAGAAACTTTCAAGAACCTCAGAAAGGTTAACATGAAGCTTAATCCGGAAAAGTGTTCATTTGGATTCGAGGAAGGAAAATTCTTGGGCCACATTGTTGGAAAACAAAGCATCAAAGCCAACCCTAACAAAGTGAAAGCCGTCCTTGAAACCAGGCCACCAAAGACCAAAAAGGAGGTTGAAAGCCTGAACGGGAAGCTTGCAGCCTTGAAGCGTTTTACCTCAAAGTTAGCCGAAAGATCTCTGCCCTTCTACAAAACGCTCAAGAACTGCTCAGATAAGAAGGATTTCAAATGGACTGAAGAAGCTGAAGAAGCTTTCAACCAGATGAAGCAACATTTAGCTTCCCTACCAGACATAGCGGCACCAAAAAACGGGGAGTTAATATCGGTGTACCTCTCAATCACGAACGAGGCCATCAGTGCAGTCCTCACCATTGAGCGAGACAAGGCCCAGGTACCCGTTTATTTTTTCAGCAAAACTTTAAAACTAGCTGAAACAAAATATCCTCCCCTTGAAAAGCTTGCCCTAGCCCTAGTTCAAACAGCTAGGAGACTTCGAAAATACTTATAAGCACACCCTATACAAGTGGTCACCGACCAACCTATTAAGAGTGTGCTTGAAAAACCTGAAAACTCTGGGCAGTTAGCCAAATGGGCCATAGAACTAGGTGAACATAACATCACCTATGTCCCAAGGAAAGCTATTAAAGCTCAAGTCTTGGCCGATTTCATTGTGGAAGTCCCAAACCAAGCAGCCACTGAAGTGAACACTACCACCACTGAACCTTCCAACCCTGAAGCCTGGAAGCTTTTTACCGATGGGGCTTCAAGCGTTGAAGGGTCAGGGGCTGGATTAATTTTGATCAACCCAAAAGGTCTGGAATGCACATATGCTCTCCGTTTTGATTTTCAGACCACCAATAACGAGGCTGAATACGAAGCACTAATAGCCGGCCTAAGGCTGGCCAAAGAAATGAAGGTTGAAAAGCTTGAAGTGTTCACGGATTCGTTGCTGGTCTCAAGCCAAGTGAATGATAGCTACATAGCTAAAGAGCCCAACATGAAAAAGTATAGAGAAAAATCAAAGGAGCTAATGAGTACCTTCCAAGCATGTAACATCAAGCAGATCCCCAGATCACAAAACAAAAAGGCTGATGCCCTAAGCAAGCTTGCATCTCTCACTTTTGCTCACCTCACAAAGAAGGTACTGGTAGAAGTGTTAAAGGCTCCATCCATCAACGAATTGGAGGTTCAAGACGTGGTTACTGAAGAAGATCCAAATTGGATGACTCCCATAAAGAAGTTCCTCAAAGATGGTGAACTACCCAATGATCAAGTAGAAGCTAAAAGGGTTGAAATCAAGGCAAGGCAATACATACTACAAGAGAAGCCCTTTACAAGAAGGGTTACCTTGCCCCCTTGCTAAGATGTGTCGGTCCCGAGCAAAGCAAGAATTTGATCAAGGAGATTCACGAAGGTGTATGCGGAGCTCACTTTGGAGCTAGGTCGGTAGTTGCAAAGCTCATGAACCTTGGGTATTTCTGGCCTACAATGCATCGGGATACAACCGAAGAATGCCAGATCCATGCACCAATCCCAAAAAGTCCCAAGCATGATTTAGTCCCAATAACCTCGGCTTGGCCATTCCATAAGTGGGGAATGGACATTGTCGGTCCATTTCCCCCAAGCAAAGGGGGAGTGAAATTCCTACTGGTGGCGGTAGACTACTTCACCAAGTGGCCTGAGGTCAAGCCACTTGCCAAGATCACAGGAAAGCAAGTCATCGACTTTGTCTGGGAGAACATCATTTGCCGTTATGGATTGCCGGGAGTACTTGTCACCGACAACGGAAGGCAATTTGCTGAGAAGCCTTTCAGCATTTGGTGCATGGAATACAAAATCAATCAGGTTTTCAGCTCAGTGGCTTATCCACAATCAAACGGTCAGGTTGAAAGAACAAATAGAAGCATAGTAGAAGGCATCAAGACAAGATTGGGAAGATATGAAAGCAATTGGCTTGAAGAATTGCCTAGTGTCCTATGGTCAATTAGAACAACCGAAAAAACAAGCCATAAGAAAACACCATACAGCTTGGTATTTGGATCCGAAGCTGTGATCCCTGCCGAGATAGGAGTTGTAACCCAAAGAATTGTCAACATGGATCCCGAAACAAACCAAAAAGAGACTATGTTGAATTTACAACTCCTAGAAGAAGCAAGGGATCAAGCCGCAATTCAAGAGGCTAAATACAAGCAACAGATGGAAGCTTACTACAACAAAAAAGTCAAGAACGAACGTTTCAAGCCAGGGGACCTGGTCCTCAGAAACAACGAAGCCAGCAAAAAAGAAAACCAAGGAAAGCTCGGCCCAAAATGGGAAGGCCCATACACCATCCTTGAAGCACACAAAGGTGGATCCTACAAGCTGGCTGATTCAGAAGGCAAAAAGCTTCCAAGGCATTGGAATGGCAAAACCCTGAAAAGGTTTAATGTTTAAACAGGAAAGTCTGGTCTGTATCAAAAATGTATTTCAAGCAGGATTATGAATACCTTTTGTAAAAAGCAAGTATTGCTTTAATGAATGAAGTTGTTTTTATCAAACTTGTCTTTCTATCCCAAAATCAGGTTGAGAACCTAGCAAAAAACTCCATGGCAAGGGCCATGTAAGGGGATGAGCTCCCAGGCCACATCGCTCAATAGGTTCAAGGGTTGAATGAGCCTATGTAAGGGGTGAGTTCCTAAATCAATACAACTCCATGAGACTTGTTAAGAAAAAATGAAATTGTCTCATAGACGGGTATGAGCAGCCTACACCAAATGTTCCCTAAGCCTTAAAAATATAGTCTACAAAAAAAGGCTAAAAAATGAAAAGAAATAATTAAAAGGATAGGTGCCGTCTCTTCTTGTTAAAAATGCCAAGGCTAAGTGTCTGCAGCACTGAACCCTTTTAGGTATAAAAACATAAGGGCAGCACAAACTCGACAAAGACAAAGTTACAAAAGAACAAAGTCAATTGGATAAAAATCAATAGGATACAAACCAAGCGAGGGCGCAAAACTCGGAAGCCTTCAAGGCTTCAAGCCACCCGGGCAATATCTCGAAACCTTAAAGGCTTCAACCTATTAACAGACAGCCAAAAGGCTTGAACGGTTAAAAGTCATATGAACTGCCTTGTCCAAAAAGGCACAAGCATAAAACCATAATAAAAGGAAAACAGTTGAAACATAACACCATGTCAAAGAAAGTCCTAAAAGACTTCCAAACATAAGTTAAGGCAAGTCCTAGTAACTTGCAAATCTAATCATTGTTCAACGGCCATACAGGCCTTCAACATAACCAAAAGGAACCTTAGGGGTCCCTGAAAACCTAATATTGTTCAACAGTTACAAACCACGAATTGTTTTAACAAAGTGCTAAGAAAGCTACGAATTTTAGGCATCAGCAGAAGGCTTAGTAGCCCCAGAAATGCTACCCTTGGCCTTCTTAGTCTTCTTAACCTTCTTAACCTTTGGACCTTGATCATCAACAGCTGAAACTTCCAAACTAGCATCCTTCGGAACATCGGCCTCCCCAGGAAAACTATCCTCACTATCCCCCGAAAAGGAACGTTTCCTCGAAAGGGAGCCAAGCAGTTCAGCACATAACTTGTCATTCAAACCATCCGGCTTCAGTTCCGGTAAAGCAGAGATAGGCTTACCATAACAGGAGGAAACTTGACTTACATACGGGTAGGATAACCTCTCCATTTGCTCCACGGAACTCTTAAAGATGTTAGAAGCTTCGGGACGGTACAGAGGAGATTGCTCCAAAGGGTTGCCAGACTCATGAAGCTTATAACCCGCAATAAGGCCTTGGTGTTTTCCCAGATTGAGCAGCTTAGTGTAGACATCACCGAGAGCGGAGTTAAATTCCTTAGAATGCAAGAGATAGGTAACCACCTGATGAAAATCATGTTCAATAAGCCATTGGTTATCCCCGGTAGTTTGGGCAACCAAAGCTTTCAAACCATCCTTCTCCTTATCAAAGGCTTTCTTTTGCACAGCCAAGGTCTCCCGGTCAGCCTTCAGTTTCAATAAGTTAGCTTCAAAGCTTTTCCTAAGATCACCCATTTCAATGTCATGCCTTTTAGTTAACTCCTCAATCTTCTTGTTCCAACCCAACTCCTTCTCAGAAAAGCCCTCAATTTCCTTCTTCATGGCAGCAATAGAAGCCTTCATTTTCTCCTTATTCTTGGAAGTCTCTTCATATTCCCACATCCCTTTGGCAAAGCGGGTGACACCTTCAGCCAAAAAGGCAGAAAGGTTGCAGGAACTGAGCATCATCCTTGAGATAAGATGATCACCCTCCATCTCAGATATGGCATCTCGAACACCAGGAGGAGCAAAATGAGCCAAAGCTTCAGCACACACAACAGGATCCTTAAAATTGTCACCAACCTTAACCTTCCAATTGGGCACATAAATGTCATCCGAACCCTCGAAGCTTTCAACACTCTTGGCCGATGAACCTTCAATAGCAGAAATAGCACCCTTCTTGACCAATTTCTTCTTCTTGCTCGAAACGATCAACTCATTTTCTTTGCCTTTACCAACATCCACAGCTTGATCCTCTGATGCTTCGATGTCATCACTAACGTCAACAGGCTCTGAGCCAGAGGGCTGCTCAACACCCTTCAGATGACGTTGAGAACGACGAGTAGAACCTTTGGACACAGTAACCTTGGTGAAGCCTTTGACATTTGGAACATTGACATAACCAGAACCCTCAAACCTATAGTCAGCACCCTTAACAACCGCATTCTCACCAGGGGTAGCAGCAGCATCACCAAAAACAACGTCCGAGGTATCATCACTCTTAATAAAATCCAAGGCAGACATAACTACAATACAAAATATAAAAAGACATAAGCAGACAAATAAAAAGAAATAAAAAGCAGGAAAGGAAAAAAGGCATACCCTTCCCATCTCTAATAAGCACCGGGTCCCGGTTAGCATTTTCCCAAAGTTTACTTATACCCAATAACACCAACAGATGCTCAGGGAAGGGACGAAGCCTCGAAGGGCACTCCCTAAGAATTTCTAAAAAACGGGTGTTTATCTCGGAATCAGAAGGCTCCGGCTCATTCAGAACAGCATCCGGGTGTCTCCAAACAAGTTTGAAAGGAACAATCTCCTCGAACACCTAGAAAAACCGATCTTTCCAAACCCCAAGTGCAGAAACCATGGACGAAATCAAACAAGTATCAAATTGACTGGTTTCGAAGGTGAACCAATCACCATTTTTGGCAAGTCGGAAAAAACGACGGAACGATAAAAGAGTGGGATCATACCCACAAGCCCGGCAGAGAATTTCGAAATGCAAAACCCTAGCCATACCTAGGGGATGAACTTGACCGAAAGACACTCGATAATATTCCAACACATTCAACACAAAGTTTGAAAACGGATAACGAAGGTTTGCAAACTCAAAATGACGACAATACAAGGCAATCATACCAGAAGGACAAGCATTGACAGATTTATCACAAGCCGGTGCAACCGGTCTATACTTTGTCCCTATTCCCCATTCCGCAAAAAATAAATCGACCTCCTCTTGGGTCAGTCGAGAGAAGGATTTTGCCATATCCTTCCGAGCACCCATAACTATGAACAATTAAAAAGAGAATAAGAGAAAGAACTAACCTGATTTTCGAAGGAAAGGGGGAAACTTGAAAGAAAAGAAGAAGAAAAAGTGATGTTTATCCGGAAGTAAAGCATGTAAATAAGTAAGATATAAAAATAAAATAATCTACAAATAGGGGTAATAATGGCAAACAGTAACTGCCACCCTAAAAACTGCCATACATCAATCACATCAACCGTCAGTCATTTCAAAATTCAAATATTAACTGATCACAACCCTTCAAGCCTTCAAAACATTGAACCCTTGAACCTTTTAGGCAGTAAAACACGCGTATAAAAGTCAGACGTCTTTGAGCTCATCCCCCAAAAACCTCTGACTTGGGGGGCTGATGACGGGGGTAGCCCAAGATGAAATAAAATGGCTAATTACGTAAACGCTTAAATGGTTAAAGGGTTCAAGGCTTAAAAAGCTGTGAGGAAGGGAAAAGCAACACGGGAACAGTAGCCAGTCACATCCAGGGATTGCTTCACCAACCCACAGCCGCAAAAGCAATGCAGGTCTGCAGGAATGCACGCTATTATCTGGGGGACAAAAGGCTTCAACCCCCGAAAGGGTAAGCCCCTCACTGCAAGAAGGATCAGTAGTCAAAGGAACTCCACTTCGGGAGATGTCTTCTCCTATAAATCGACACTTCATTTACTTCAAGAGACATCTCCTGGCCAGCTCTGATTCTCTAATCTCTGGTCATTTGCATAGAGTACTTGCTTACGAGCGAGTCACTCCTTTTCACACATACCACACACATTCTGTTTGCTCCCACATCCAAATCTGGATACAATTCAGAGATGGATCATCAGCAAATAGCAAAAACTAACTAGTGAACCTCCTTCCGCGTTTTGCAAACGTGGGGGGACCCCACGACCTGCGTTAGGCAAAGTTGAACCCTTCAACCCTTTTGCCTGACCAGCCCAGCTACCACCGTTGGTCTTGTGTTTGTTGCATCAACAAACTTAATTAATTATCTTCCAATAATCCACCCTTTTAGGATTGTATCCTTGCTGACTCAAACTACTGGGTGAGGGTAACGTCACCTTCAAAAGAGAGGCCTACTACAATAACTAAGATAATCTCTTAATTATGTGCAAAAGTGCGGAAATAATCAAAGGTTATACTAGATACGAGTCGGAACCAAGTGATTCATCTTGTCTATCTGTTTTTCTTTTATTTTTATTTTCAGCATTTTAGTTAGTTTTTATTTTTTCTTAGTTTAAAACATTTTTTCTAAACTTTTTATTTTGATTAGACGTTGAGGATAAACCGGTACTAAAAGCTCTTGTGTCCTTGGACGACCTTTGTATCTTGCCAACACTATACTACGCTCACGATGGGTGCACTTGCCCATATGTGTGTTTAGTGTTAGTAAAATATCGTGTTTTATAAATTTAAAACTTGGCTAAAATAAGTGTTAATGGGGCTTAAAATATACACCTAAAATATATAACACTCGACTACGCATCATATACTCACAGCGATTAATGGATTGAAGGGAGCGCTTAGCGAGTACGGTTAGCTTGAATAGATTTGGTAGCATAATGATAAGCGATACGTAAAACGGAAAATAAGCGCTGGATAGTCGGACAACTGGTCGATCGGACGGTAGTCCGATCGGACGGCTGACCGTTCGGTTGACAGTCTGCTCGGACGGCTGTCCGGTCGGTTGGTAGGCCGATCGGATGGCTGTTCGAGTGGATTGTTTCTTCCTTTGAATAGGATGTGTTTGTGTATGATGGTTTGACTTTTGAAGTTTTCGTTGTAGCATTTGAAAACATTGAAGTACCTTTACCTTTCAGGTCGGTCGATCGGATGGCTGTTCGATCGGCCGGCAACTTGATCGGTTAGGCATTTAAATGAATTGCAATGTTTAGTCTTTGGGTCGGACAGGTGTTCGATTGGACAGGTGTTCGATCAGACAGGTCAACAAGTCAAAGACTTTAATGAAGTATGGTGCAGTGGATCGGATGGTTGATCGATCGAATAGCACCACCGTTGTTCGATCGGACAACAGGGTGTCACCTGATCGGACGGCTGTTCGATCGGGTGGCACTTCTAGTGCATTGAACATGTTGAAAAATCGATTAAGTATTGAAGCATAGTATCTCATGATCCGAAGAGTAATCCGATCGGACAGGTGTTCGATCGAACAACAGTTCGTTCAAGACTAGTCTCCAAAATACTTGGTTATGTGGGACCATGTGCTAGCCGATCGGCTGGCCAGTCGATCGGCTGACTATCCGATCGGCTGGCTGTCCGTTCGGACAGCAGTCCAATCGGTCAGCATTCTGACCTGATCAGCCCTCTCGTCTAACACTTGGTTGTTCTGTTTGTTTGTCGTTTTATCGAGGTATTTTGACAGCGAGTAAAACCATAGATGCCTCGTCCTTACTTGGTTTCCCGGGTCGGACAGGAATCACCCAAATCCGGTCGGTGGTCTGTTCGGAAGGAAGTTTAACATTTAACTCGAAGTCGGTTAACCTCGTGGATAGAATCCGGATCTTGAGTCATACAACCACCGAAGTGATTTGTAAACTGACTCAGGCCCCGTTTCTATCAGTTTGAAGTTATTTGTGTGACAAAGAGTTGAAGGAAAGTCGGAAAATCCATCCTTCAATCCTTGTTACCGTGTATGTGTTTAGATCTATGAAAGATCCGTGTTTATTTATGTGGAAATCGGCTAGATCCAAGTCTTTCTTGGTGGATTGAAGCCAAAACATGAAGTTCTTCAAGAACCCATGATGACATCATCCTAGAACACTTGAATCTGGATGATTTCACGGTTAAAAGTTAAGATTTGAAAGATAGAAAGGTGTAGGAGTGTGTATAGATCAAGAAAGCACAAGATTTAGGATGAAATCTTACCGGAATCGAGAGAAATCTACAAAAAGGTGAGCTGAGCTTGCTGGTCGGACAAGGGTTTCCAAAAGTGGAAAGGATGACAATGACAGCGGTATTTATAGGATGACAAAAGGGGAAAGTGATGGCCGATCGGCTGGCAGCTCGATCGGACAGCCTGTCCGATCGGACAGCAGTCTGTTCGGCTGACTGTTCGATCGGCTGGGAGCCTGATCGATCGGTCACACTTTTCGAGTGTTTTTGCGCGACGATTTTCGATATTACGATTTCAATTGTGAGTGGTTCGATACGATAGGGTTTCCTAGTCAAATTACTTTCAGTCCCAACTACTTCGTATCTCGCGTAATCTATTTTCCACCATCTATCATAGTTCGTCCGTGATTCGAGTTCGAGTTCGATTGCATTCGAGTTTCGATTGAGTTCGCTTGATTACACAACATAACATAAATAAACATGCATAGGTAACACGTAAGGCACACACACGTATAATAACAAGTGAAAATACGTAGCTCGAGTTGCGATTTGATGTCGATCCGATTAGCATAGCTTGACTATTGATTAGTTAACTTTATCGCATTGTTACTTCCTATAGTTCACAGTCGTAGGTCGATTGAATAACTATTAACACACATCGATTATTGTCATTAACAACACTTACTCCACAAAATATAATAAAAAACAAGAAGTTTCTACGAGTCAAGTTGCGCGAAATCGGTCGTTGACTTAGACCTTGACTTTGACTTGTGAAAACACGGGGTGTTACAGCCTCCCCTTGTTTAGGGAATTTCGTCCCGAAATTAAGCTGAAAGCTGTACAACGCCGTGAATCACGTTTGAGAACTTTCCGTTTGGGCTGATTTTGGCTTCGAAACGATCGCTTGTGACACGGAATCCGTGAACGTGCGTGACCAAACACACAAGAACGTACTATAATCGGAAATTCTATATATATGTTGAAATGGAATCGTACAAGTATTAGAATCACGTTGCCTACTTTCTCTATCTAGCTTCACTCTTTAAACAGCTGCGGGTACTTAGCCTTCATATCGCTTTCGAGTTCCCAAGTGAACTCTGCGCCTCGTTTGCCTTCCCATCGGACTTTCACAATAGGAATGCATGAGCACCTGAGCTGCTTGGTTTGGCGATCCATGATTTCGACAGGCTTTTCCACGAAGTGTAATGTTTCGTTCACTTGTAGATCATCGAGAGGAACATGTAGGTCGTGGTCGGCTATGCACTTTCGAAGGTTCGACACGTGGAAAGTCGGGTGGACATTACTAAGTTCCTCCGGTAGTTCGAGTCTGTAGGCGACCTTTCCGATCCTTTCCAGAATCTTAAAAGGTCCAAATCGGACTACACCCTTCCAAGGTGATACCTTTAGGAGTACACCCTTCGAGGCGTGAGTTTTCCCTTCTTGCCAAATCGGACTACACCCTTCCAAGGTGATACCTTTAGGAGCACGTAGTCCCCAATGCCAAATTCACGGGGCTTGCGCTTTTTATCGGCGTAACTTTTCTGTCGATCCCGAGCCTTCACTAGATTATCTCGAATTTGGAAAATTTTGTCTGTCGTTTCTTGTAATAACTCAGGACTGGTTAATTGCGAATGACCGATCTCGTGCAATACAATAGGCGATCGACATCTTCTTCCGTATAATGCCTCGAATGGTGCCATTTGGATGCTAGAATGGTAGCTGTTATTATACGAGAATTCGACCAACGGCAGGTAGTTATCCCAATTACCACCGAAGTCTAAAACACACGAACGGAGCATGTCTTCAAGAGTACGGATCGTTCTTTCAGTCTGACCGTCGGTTTGTGGGTGGAAAGCGGTACTTAGATTAAGCATTGTACCGAGTGCCGTTTGAAACGTCTCCCACAATCGCGAGGTGAACCGAGCGTCACGCTCAGAGATGATGTCACGAGGCGTCCCATGATTACAATTGATCTCGTCGGTGTAGATTCAGGCTAATCATTCCACCTTGTAGTCTTCTCATATCGGCAGAAAGTGAGCTGATTTAGTCAAATGGTCAACAACAACCCAAATGTTGTCGTGACCTGATGACGTGTGTGGTAGCTTGGTTATGAAGTCCATGGCTATACTTTCCCACTTCCACATAGGAATTGGTGGTTGTTCAAGTAAGCCAGAGGGTCTTTGGTGTTCGGCCTTGATCCTAGCACAAGTTAGGCATTTTCCGACGTAGAGAGCGATATCCCTCTTCATACCCGGCCACCAGTACCTATAACGAAGATCCTGGTACATTTTGTCGGCCCCTGGGTGAATAGAATACCGGGATTTGTGGGCTTCGTCCATCAGGATTTGCCACAAATTTGTTCGCTTGGGAATCCAGATTCGGTCTAAAAAGTGGAATACCCCGTTCGACTTGCTCACAAGCTGGGCTCCATCGTGGTAGATTATTTCTTTCTTCAAAGTGCGTTCGTTAAAACATGCATGTTGGGCGTCGCGGATGAGGGTTTCGAGATCGTGTTGGGCTTGAACGTTACGGGTGCTAAGCAGATAACTCCGTCTGCTAAGTGCGTCAACAACAACGTTTGCCTTGCCTGGGTGATAACGAATCTCACAGTCGTAATCGTTGAGAAGTTCTACCCATCGGCGTTGACGCATATTAAGTTCCTTCTGATTAAAGATGTGTTGCAGGCTCCTATGATCGGTGAAGATCGTACACTTAGTACCGTACAGGTAGTGTCGCCAAATCTTTAACGCAAAACCAACTGCGCCTAGCTCGAGATCATGGGTTGTATAGTTCTTCTCGTGGATTTTGAGCTTACGAGATGCGTACGCTATGACCTTGTCCCATTGCATGAGAACGCAACCAAGACCAAGGTTTGAAGCATCACAACAGACAATGAAATCGTCGTTTCCGTCAGGCAATGTGAGGATAGGAGCATTGCAAAGCATGTGTTTGAGGGTTCGGAAGGCAGACTCTTGTTTGGTTCCCCAGACAAAAGGCTGGTCTTTATGTGTAAGAGAGGTAAGCGGTATAGCGATCTTTGAGAATCCTTCGATAAAGCGTTGATAATAGCCCGCCAGTCCGAGGAAAGAGCGGACTTCAGACGGATTCTTAGGCGTAACCCAGCTCTTGACAGCTTCAATCTTCGCAGGATCGACGTGAATACCCTGACTATTAACAATGTGCCCCAGGAACTGAACTTCCTCCAACCAGAATTCACACTTGGAGAACTTGGCATAGAGTTGGTTCCCCTGGAGTAACTCGAGAACCAAACATAGATGTTGCGCATGTTCGGTCCTCGATTTGGAATAAATCAAGACATCGTCGATGAATACGATGACGAAACGGTCGAGATATGGTTTACACACGTGATTCATCAGATCCATGAAAACTGCTGGTGCGTTGGTTAAACCAAAGGGCATAACCACGAATTCGTAATGACCGTATCGGGTGCGAAACGCGGTTTTGGGTATATCCTCCTCTTGTATACGCAGTTGATGATATCCTGAACGTAGATCGATCTTCGAGAAACACGTAGCGCCTTGTAGCTGATCAAACAAATCATCAATGCGGGGTAGGGGATAGCGGTTCTTGATAGTTAACTTATTCAGTTCCCGATAGTCGATGCACATTCGGAACGACCCATCCTTCTTTTTGACGAAAAGGACTGGGGCGCCCCAAGGAGAGGTGCTCGAGCGAATGAAGCCTTTATCAAGTAATTCCTGGAGTTGAGTCGAGAGTTCTCGCATTTCCGACGGTGCGAGTCAGTAGGGAGCCTTGGCAATAGGGTTGGCTCCAGGAATGAGGTCAATACAAAAATCGATATCACGACTTGGTGGTAGTCCGGGAAGATCCTCTGGAAAAACATTAGGAAATTCTCGAACCATAGGAACGTCCTTTACTTCCTTCTTTTCTTTCTTTTCCTTCTCCGCTACTACGATGTTAGCCAAGAAAGCTCTGTATTCCTTGCGGAGATACTTGCTAGCTTGGAGACATGACATAAGCTTGAGACCCTTCGAAGTAGTATCACCGTAAACACATAACGAGTCACCATTCGCGAGTGAAAATCGAATCACCTGGTCGAAGCATACAACTTCAACATGGTTTTCGCGAAGAAAGTCCATGCCTACTATGACGTCGAAACTTCCGAGTTGCATCGGAATAAGGTCGATTGGAAAGATGTGACTGTTGAGCTCAAGGGTACAATCACGGATAACAGAATTAACGGCGACGGTTCTTCCGGTAGCGACTTCAACATCGAACGACGAGGAGAGCTTCGAACGTTTACGACTAAGGAGTTTCTCAAATTCGAGCGACACAAAGCAATTATCGGCTCCAGTATCAAACAAACATGAAGCATAAATACCATTCACAAGGAACGTACCATTGACCACGTTGTTGTCGGCTTGAGCTTGACGCACGTTGAGGTTGAAAGTTCTGGCGCGTGCGGCCTGTTGTTGCTGCTGTTCTTGTTGTTGCTGCTGTGGTTGCGGTTGCGGTTGTTGAGGCTCTTGCTTCACAACCCTGTTTGGGCACACGTTGGCGAAATGGTTCGGGTCGCCACATGCAAAACAGGCTCTGGCTTTGACTGCGGGTGCCGGAGGAGTTTGTTGACCCTGTGGGGCAGTGAGTAGAGCTTGATTGGCAGGAGCTTGACGAATACGGCAGTTTGCAGTAAAGTGGCCGTATACATTGCAGTGAGCAAAAAAGCGGCATTGAATTGCAGTCGGGTGATGGTAGGTGCAAGTAGGGCAAAGAGGGTGTGGCCTAGTGTATGCACGCTTAGCAGGCGGAGCATTGGCCACAGGCGCCGCTACTTGACGTTGTTGGGCTGGTACAGATTGAACTGGTGCAGCAGCGATCGCACAGTTCTTGTTGCTGGAGCTATTCTTTCTCTTGTTCTTCCTCTTGTTGCTTGAGGAGGTGGGTTCAAGAGTTGGTGCAGTAGCAGTAGCTTGATGCAGATGCTTCGAAGTCTTATCCCAAACACCAGCCTTAACCCGCTTGTCGTTGATTTCAGCGGCCAACAGATAAGTTTCCTCGATCGTCGTAGTCTTAGCCGCTTGCACGAAATCAGCGACGCAGTCGGGCAGGGCTCGGATGTACTTCTTGATTGTCATGTCGGGAGTCTTGACTTGATCGGGACAGATAATGCTGAGCTGTTTAAACGAGCAGTAAGACCAACATTGTCACCATCCTTTTGTTGTATGTGCCAAAATTCATCCTCTAGCTTTTGACGTTCATGAGGAGGGCAGAATTCCTCTAGCATAACCTCCTTGAGCTCGTCCCACGACAGACCATAGGCTGCATCATTCCCTCGCTTGTTCCTCTCGGCCGTCCACCAGTCTAGTGCTCGGGACTGGAAAACGCCGGTAGCGTTCAGAGTTCGAAGGTCATCATGGCAACCACTTTGTCGCAGAGTAACCTCAATAGAGTCAAACCAGTGAAATAGTGTAGTGGGACCTCCTTCGCCAGTGAATTCTTTTGGCCCACAAGACTTGAATTGCTTGAAACTGAAAGGCCTTGCGGCAGCTTTAGGAGCTTCGGTTCTCGATTCCTCGGATGATTTGCTGGCATTCTCATAAACATCACTCACAGCCTTCGCTACGCTTTTAGCGATGATGGAAGCAAGACGTCGGTCTCTCTTCTCTTGTCGAGAAAGTGCATGACGGGATCCAGGCGACATTGTCTATAATAGATATCGCCACGGAACTCAACACATTGTATTCGAATCTCACCTCACACGTTTACTACCTACTAAAGCTCAGTAACACGTACATTCACGCAAATACACAACACATAGAGCACAAATCACGTAAGCACATAGAGCACATAATCACATAATTCCTAAGCACGTAGGGCAAAGAAACAGAAAAGCACATACGCATTTAATCACTAGAAGCAGTCAGAAAACAGAAACCTATTATTCAAGGCTCGCGATCGTTCGAGTATAGCGATCGCGTTTAGTACATCGAATAGCGTAGTGTAGCATAGGGTTGTCCAAAATTCGGTGATTTGTTAGCGATTTGAGATAGAAATGCAGTGCGCGTCGTGCGTGTCGATCGTAGTGAAAGCAAAGTCGAGTAAATCTTCAAAAATTTAAATACATAAATTGGTAAAACCATATAAAACACATAAAATCGACAAATTTGAAACACATGAAATCGAGAGGGATAGATTGTTTGCGGCTAGTAGACTTCGACTGACCAAGTAATTCAACTATTCACAAGGACCCGTTGTACACGTTTGACTTCCAGGAATGTGCCCTTGCCTCGATTCTTGGGCGTTGGCACACATCCCGTTGGTCTCATCGTGACTTCATATCGTTGGAGTCCGTCGAACTTTGGTGAGAGTTTTGTAAAATGCGCGGTACAAGTCATCAAGGTTAGGGTTTCACCCCTGGCTTAACAACTTCGTCCCTATTTTGGTAAAATAGAGGAGATTATTCATCAAAATATGGATTTCACTCCTGATTCGGTATAATTCTCCTCGTTTGTATTTAAGAATACGGGTTGATTAAACAACTTTAGTGGAGAGTTTGCGGTTTTCACACCTATTCCCGGCTTTGTTGCCCATTCATAGTTGAAAATTCGAGTGTGGTGATAGTGTAGAATAAGCGAGAATGGCGAGTGATAGGGAGCTCATGCATATTCCTCAACGGATACGCACAAGTCGGTCTGTTGGTTCTTAACTATAGTCTAGGTTTCTAAGACTTCGACCCGGACTAGGTCGAGTCTTACCTAATTCCCTATAGTTATGGCTCTGATACCAATCTGTCACACCCCAACCGATGGTGGAATCATCGGGGCATGGCACTGAGCGAAACAGATTTTCCAGAAGTTTCCATAACAATTATCAATACTATTCAATATAAATAATATGTCCCATACCGTATCTCAAACAACAAAATAATTAATACAGACATAAATCCAGTCAAATATTCTGTTCCGACAACTCAGATTTTAAACAGACAGCAATTGTTTATCTGCTTCTAGAGACCCTTGATTAGTTATCTACAAACAACTATTTGTTGGGCTCTAAAGCGTTATTCTAGCTTCAAATTCCTACCACATGTGCATCCTAAGCGCATGTCACATACGTTAAAATAAAAGTCAATACATATAATGTAAAGGTGAGCATACAAGTTTGATAATAGCATATAGTGTTTGAAGTCGTTTACGCATAACCAGCACGTACACAAAGTGAAATGAAGCACGTTAGTTATCGACATAGATCCATCGATACCAATGACTGCGGGTTGACTGCCCGAGGCAGTTCGCAATACATGATTACCACCGTAATCCATGCAAGTAAAAGATCCTTAACAACCCCGTGTGAACGGGTGCTAAGTCCAAACTATAGTACTATCGTTGCTAAGGCAGGTAGACAGCATCCCATGTGTAAACATAACAAACAAGCATTCATAAGCCACGTATAACATGCATTAACGGTCAGCGTTCAAATAGTTTGAGTAGTGTGATAGTTGTAGTTTGAATATTCGTAACGTATGTAACACCCAAAAGTGCTTAAAGCAAAAAGGGATCGAGTATACTCACAGCGATTAATGGATTGAAGGGAGCGCTTAGCGAGTACGGTTAGCCTGAATAGATTTGGTAGCATAATGATAAGCGATACGTAAAACGGAAAATAAGCGCTGGATAGTCGGACAGCTGGTCGATCGGACGGTAGTCCGATCGGACGGCTGACCGTTCGGTTGACAGTCTGCTCGGACGGCTGTCCGGTCGGTTGGTAGGCCTATCAGATGGCTGTTCGAGTGGATTGTTTCTTCCTTTGAAAAGGTTGTGTTTGTGTATGATGGTTTGACTTTTGAAGTTTTCGTTGTAGCATTTTAAATGAATTGCAATGTTCAGTCTTTGGGTCGGACAGGTGTTCGATCGGACAGGTCAACAAGTCAAAGACTTTAATGAAGTATGGTGCAGTGGATCAGATGTTTGATCGATCGAATAGCACCACCGTTGTTCGATCGGACAACAGGGTGTCACCTGATCGGACGGCTGTTTGATCGGGTGGCACTTCTAGTGCATTGAACATGTTGAAAAACCGATTAAGTAATGAAGCATAGTATCTCATGATCCGAAGAGTAATCCGATCGGACAGGTGTTCGATCAAACAACAGTTCGTTCAATACTAGTCTCCAAAATACTTGGTTATGTGGGACCATGTGCTAGCCGATCGGCTGGCCAGTCGATCGGCTGACTATCCGATCGGCTGGCTGTCCGTTCGGACATCAGTCCGATCAGTCAGCATTCTGACCTGATCAGCCCTCTCGTCTAACACTTGGTTGTTCTGTTTGTTTGTCGTTTTATCGAGGTATTTTGACAGCGAGTAAAACCATAGATGCCTCGTCCTTACTTGGTTTCCCGGGTCGGACAGGAATCACCCAAATTCGGTCGGTGGTCTGTTCGGAACAAAGTTTAACATTTAACTCGAAGTCGGTTAACCTCGTGGATAGAATCCGGATCTTGAGTCATACAACCACCGAAGTGATTTGTAAACCGACTCAGGCCCCGTTTCTATCAGTTTGAAGTTATTTGAGTGACAAAGAGTTGAAGGAAAGTCGGAAAATCCATCCTTCAATCCTTGTTACCGTGTATGTGTTTAGATCTATGAATGATTCGTGTTTATTTATGTGGAAATCGGCTAGATCCAAGTCTTTCTTGGTGGATTGAAGCCAAAACATGAAGTTCTTCAAGAACCCATGATGACATCATCCTAGAACACTTGAATCTGGATAATTTCACGGTTAAAAGTTAAGATTTGAAAGATAGAAAGGTGTAGGTGTGTGTATAGATCAAGAAAGTACAAGATTTAGGATGAAATCTTACCGGAATCGAGAGAAATCTGCAAAAAGGTGAGCTGAGCGTGCTGGTCAGATTGGGGTTTCCAAAAGTGGAAAGGATGACAATGACAGGAGTATTTATAGGATGACAAAAGGGGAAAGTGCTGGCCGATCGGCTGGCAGCTCGATCGGACAGCCTGTCCGATCAGACAGCATTTCGTTCGGCTGAATGTTCGATCGGCTGGGAGCCTGATCGATCGGTCACACTTTTCGAGTGTTTTTGCGCGACGATTTTCGATATTACGATTTCGATTGCGAGTGGTTCGATACGATAGGGTTTCCTAGTCAAATTACTTTCAGTCCCAACTACTTCGTATCTCGCGTAATCTATTTTCCACCATCTATCATAGTTCGTCCGTGATTCGAGTTCGAGTTCGATTGCATTCGAGTTTCGATTGAGTTCGCTTGATTACACAACATAACATAAATAAACATGCACAGGTAACACGTAAGGCACACAAACATGTATAATAACAAGTGAAAATACGTAGCTCGAGTTGCGATATGATGTCGATTCGATTAGTATAGCTTGACTATTGATTAGTTAACTTTATCGCATTGTTACTTCCTATAGTTCACAGTCGTAGGTCGATTGAATAACGATTAACACACATCGATTATTGTCATTAACAACACTTACTCCACATAATATAATTAAAAACAAGAAGTTTCTACGAGTCAAGTTGCGCGAAATCGGTCGTTGACTTAGACCTTGACTTTGACTTGTGAAAACACGGGGTGTTACAACACCCTTTGCCAACCCATGTGGACGGGCCACGTTTTGCTGGTAGAAACGTGGGTTGGCAATTTTGACAACCTTGAAGGGTTTAACGTTTTGTGAATAAATAAAATCTTAACTTTTTGACTATTTCCCATGTTGTTATCCTTGTGAATACTTTACTTTTCAATTGTTGTGATATACATTTTGTCTGAATTTATTAAGTAAAGAATAAATATCCTCGAAAAGTTTAGGATATGATCAAGGATCACATATCCTATAGTCGACAAATTCTGAAATGTATTGTAGTTTAAGGATCATAAATTCAGTTGTCAAAGGATAAGGGTTACTTAGATGAATAATGAATAAAATCAAAATAGTTAAGGATCATACCTGAGAATCCAAGTTAGGATCCTAACCTTTAACACATATATTCAGGTTAACCAAAAGACAAACCTTAGTAGAAGGTAAGGATCAAGGATCCTTGGTCGTTTAGCTTCAAAAACCTGAAATAGGATACAACTTGGGACTAAGCCAATATAAGATAAAAGTTAGTAACTGGGGACAAGCCCAATATTGTCACACCCTGGTCGTAGCGGAAGCGCGAGGTGTGATCTGTTGGTTCTCATTGCATAACGATATAAGTAAACATACTAAATGAATAAAACATACTCCATTGCCATTACCATAATTGTTCAAAAGATGCGCAACATACATTAAGTTTATAATTTAGAAACCATTCGAAAGAAAATAAGTTGTTATTATTTCATACATCCAAAACGAAAGTTTTAAACATTAAGGCTTTGTCCACTATAACACCGCAAAGTGGCAGTATAATAGATAAACCCTTCAAAAGATGGCATGGAGTCTTGATACTTGTTTCCTGAATTAGAATCCCTGACAAGGTCCACTAATTCCCTGAAATACATGTTTAAGTAGAAAATCAACAAAGGTTGAGCGAGTTCATGCAGTTTAGTTGTGTATGATACATCCGAAAAATGTAGAATGTACTTGTATTTAAATCAAATATAGTATGAAAAGCGTCAATGAAATCGTGATCATTAATGTTTTGCAAGGACATTAATATGTGTGACGAAATAGGAAGCAAACCAACCCTAGACGATTTTAATTGTATCGACACTATGCTGTAGGGCAACAAACGCACTCCTAGGTAAATGAATGACCATGAGTGGGGCTCGCCAAAACCCATTAGATCTAACCCTTTGTTCCTTGGTCCAAACAGGATTAATGGTGCTTTAGTTATGGCCCTAATTTCTCACATGATCTAATGTGTTTCATTCCTTAACTTATCATATGATTGTACATGTATTTTCCCCGATATTTGTAAAGCTTGAAAAGTATTTAATACTAAAAGGGGACATGAACTCATAGTATCGCGTCAGTGAGTAGAAGTAAATATGATTTCACGTGCGGTAGTCCTGAACAGTGTTGCGACCTACAATCGTTGTTATATTTGTTAGACACTTCGGTCTTTGTAAATAACTTGAGTACAAGTCTTGTGTCTTAAATATGTTTAAGATTTGTATGTCTTTATTGTTTGTTGAACTTTGTATAATTGTATTTCTTTACAATTTATGTCATTGGACATAGCCCAAGAAATTATGATATTGGGCCTATATAGTGTTGGGCTTAAATAGCGTTGGGCTTAAATAGTGTTGGGCTTAAATAGTGTTGGGCTTTTGGCCCATATGTTTGGAATTGGGCTTGGCCCATGAGTTATTTCCTATTGGGCTTAGCCCAAGTATTTAGTTTAAGCCCAATATAATTTATTAAAAAAATATAAGCCCAATTATATAAATATTTAGCCCATTTGAAAAAGATAAGTCTTTCATTTTTATAAAAACAAGTTTATAAAAATTTACTAAATATACTTTTTAGTAAATAAAAACATAATAGTTTTTATAAGTTTCAAAATGTCCGAATTTTGTTAATGATAACATAATTTTTGTGTCCGTGTCGAAAGATCGTCTAGATGTCGTATTAAGCCCTCGGATTGGTAATATGTCCATAAGTCCGTCCGTCGTCCGTTTTGACCATAATTTATGTCCGATTGTTCGTATTGTCCGTAACATGTCTTTAAGGCATATTTATATGTAGTTTTGTAAGACTTTAATTCTAAAGTCTCTTGAGTTTATTATCACCATTTTAATCAAGTTCCTATCTTTGATATATATAACTAATACACCAATTATTACATATCACATAACTTGTTTAAATGAACAAATATATATTTTCTTAAAAATATATATTTATCTAATCTTTTCTTTTTATAAAAACCTTTCTTTAAATCTTTGTAACTCTTGTAAAGATTTAACCAAAATGATAGTTTTTATAACATAAAGTTTTCAAGAAAAATTTGCCATATAACCTTTGTTTTAATCACTTTGCCATGTTTAATAAACATATCTTTTTCTTTTTAAATCAACATCAACAATTTACTCGTAACTTTTATAAACAATATACATAAGACTTATCATAAGATTTATAACATAATCTTATCAAGATGATCTCAAAATCATGTAGGGTTTTAAACTTGCTCATAACATATGTTAACTAGTTCAAAAACCAATTTTACTTCTAGTTTTAACAACTTTTATAAAAATCTCATGTTGTATGTTACTTTTTATTATCTTGAAAAAAGTCTTGTGTTTATTTAAAAACCTTAGATACTTTATTCACACCATAAATTTTCATCATCCCTTATTAAAAAAAAAAACTTTAACATATTCATGTATACTTGTTAGATCATATTTTTAGAACATCATCTAACAAGTTATACATGTCTTAATCATCTCAAAAAGATCAAATATGCAAATAACAATCTTAATCACAACATAAACAACCATATACATAGCATAATTTGTATTTTTACTTCTTTGTATCTTCATATTATTATGTATGATTATTTTGTTATTTTACTAGTTATAATCATAACATGAATAAGTAAAAAAAATAAAATAAATTCAGAAGCTTACTTCTAGCTCTAGGCTAGGGATGATCTAAATGATGTTAAGAAACAAAGAAGACGAAGATCTTGTTGTTAGAAGACTCTTGGATGGATGAAAAGACTTGATTTAGCTTGCAAATGCTTTAGATCTTCTTAGGTTCCATGAAAATCCATGTTGATCATAAGAAACATGAAGAAGTTGAAGTGGGTTTTCTATGGTGTTCTTGATGAAGATATGAAGATATGAAGGAGTTTGTTAAGTGTGTGAAAGATAAGGGTGTAAAAGAGTTGCAACTTTTGTTAGTGATTTATGAAGAGTGTTATAACTCTTACACCTCATGACTAACCATTACACATCATGGCTAACTCTTCCACATCATGATCCACTTAACTTTGGATAAGTATTCATCAATTAAAAAAAAACAAAGAGTGGGGGGGGGGGGGGCACATGGTTACGGTTCACTATAGGGGGGGGGGGGTCATTTTGTGGTAAACATTGTAATGGTAACTTTTGTTAAGGTTAAAATGTTAAAAAGGTTAAATGTTTAGGCTTTTATGGATTACCAAGTTTCAATATGTTTCATGACTTAGAATGATCCCAAATAGGATAAAAATGACCAAAAATAATGTTCACTAGTTCACTACATATGTCAATTTGTAGTTTGGATAATCTTTTGTCGCTCGTTCCGCAAGAAGATAGTCGAAAGGTTCGCTTATGAAAGTTGTAGGGAAACATTCGGTTATATATTTATATAATGTTCCCTATGTATTTTCATATGGATTTTGAGTTTAAACAACCCATTTTGCACTTTGTAGTAAAAATACCAATGCTGAATTTTTGCGGAAAACATTGAAATGGTCATTTTTTATGCTTTTTGGCAGTTTTCGGGCAGTTTTTGTGCTTTCGGACATTAGTAATATATTAGACCAAACCCTTGCATTTCCAAGCAGGGTTTATTGTATAATTGATGTTTGACTTTCGTATTAGTCTTAAAAATATCGTTACACTAGTTTTTGCGGATCCTGAGTTTTTGTCAGCACGCTAGTTTACTAGGCACTACTCTAGTTGTTTCGATGCACTGTTTAAACTGTTTCAAATGTAACCACTAAAAATGAATCATGTGCATTATAAATGAATATTCCATAAGTATTCTAAGATGTATATCATGAAATCATGCATTTCAGAAATTCTAATCACGTATTTGTATAATGTAGGAGTCTTCGGAAACAGGTGAGGATATTTTGCTTTCATTTGGTCTTCACGTTCCCAAGTATACTCAGGTCTGTGACGAGAGTTCCAACGAACTTTTACTAACTTGATACGACTTCTCCGTGTTTTCTAAACCTTCCAGTCCGTGACCTTAACAGGTTCTTCGGTGAATTGGAGTGTGTCGTCAATGTGAATTTCATCCGCAGGGATGATAACGGTATCTTGTGTTGGACTCTTTCTAAGATTCGACACATGAAACGTGTGGTGCACACTGCTAAGTTCATCTGGTAACTTTAACTTGTATGCAACAGTGCCAATCTTTTCTAAGATTTCAAATGGTCCAATGTAACGTGGGTTTAGCTTTCCACGCCTACCGAACCTCGCTACGCCTTTCCAGGGCGAGACTTTCAACAAGACTTTCTCTCCGACCTCGAAAGATAATTGTTTTCGCTTTTTGTTTGCGTAGCTCTTTTGTCTATCGCGAGCCGCCTTGATACGGTCTCGGATCTGGAAAATTTTATCCGTAGTCTCTTGGACTAGCTCTGGACCAATTAACTGACTATCACCTGTTTCAACCCAATATAGCGTAGAGCGACACTTTCGACCATAAAGAACTTCAAATGGTGCAGCTTGTATACTAGTATGGTAGCTGTTATTGTAGGAAAACTCAACTAAAGGTAGATGAGTATCCCAATTGCCGCCTAAATCCATAACACACGCACGAAGCATATCTTCGAGTGTTTGGATTGTCCGTTCGCTCTGGCCGTCAGTTTGAGGATGAAAGGCCGTACTCAGATTTAATTGCGATCCAAAGGCCTGTTGAAATGAATTCCAAATTCTAGAAACAAAACAACCATCTCTGTCCGAAATGATTGAAATAGGTACCCCATGACGAGCCACTATTTCTCTGACATAGAGTTCCGCTAGTTTCTCAGTACTATCCTTCTCCTGAATTGGCAAGAAGTGTGCGGACTTTGTCAATCTACCGATGATTACCCATATCATGTTATGGCCTTTTGAGGTCCTAGGTAACTTCGTAATGAAGTCCATCGATATTTGTTCCCATTTCCAAACGGGAATCTCAGGTTGTTGTAACAAGCCCGAGGGTTTTTGATATTCAGCCTTGATCTTCGCGCAGGTTAAGCATTTTCCGACATAAGTCGCGATATCACCTTTGAGTTTAGGCCACCAATAGTACTCTTTCAAATCCTGGTACATTTTATCCGATCCAGGATGAATCGAGTATTTAGACCTATGTGCTTCCTCAAAAATAACATCTCGAAGGCCTCCAAAGAGTGGAACCCAAATTCGACCCATAAGGTATAAAGTTCCATCTTCTTTTGGCACTAATTGTTTTTCCATACCTCGAAGTGTTTCAGCTTGAATATGCTCTTCCTTGAGCACTTCTTGTTGTGCATTATGAATCCGAGTGATAAGATCTGTGTGAATTGTCATTTCAAATGCTCGGACTCTTAGTGTTTTAACTCTCTCCTTGCGGCTCAAGGCGTCAGCTACAACGTTCGCCTTGCCCGGATGGTATTTGATTTCATAATCATAATCGTTTAACAATTCAACCCAACGTCGTTGACGCATATTTAATTCTTTTTGGTTGAATATGTGTTGTAGTCTTTTATGATCCGTGAAGATAGTACACTGAGTACCATATAGATAATGTCGCCATATTTTCAGAGCAAATACCACTGCGCCTAATTCAAGGTCGTGAGTGGTATAGTTCTTTTCGTGAACTTTTAGTTGGCGAGATGCGTACGCGATAACCTTTTCACGTTGCATGAGTACGCAACCCAAAACTTGATGCGAAGCATCACAGTATACAACAAAATCATCGGTACCATCGGGTAATGATAATATTGGTGCAATACACAACTTGTCTTTAAGAAGTTGAAATGCTACTTCTTGATTCTCTCCTCAATCGAATTTCTTGTCTTTCTGTGTAAGAGAAGTTAGCGATTGAGCAATCTTTGAAAAATTTTCAATAAATCTCCGATAATATCCCGCTAAGCCCAAAAATTGTCGCACTTCAGTAGGAGTCTTGGGCGCTTCCCAATTCTTAATCGCTTCTATCTTCGACGGGTCTACTTGAATGCCTTTCTCCTTCACTACATGCCCCAGAAATTGTACTTTGCGAATCCAAAATTCGCATTTGGAAAATTTCGCGTATAGTTTCTCCGTCTTTAGCAATTCCAAAATTGTTCTCAAATGTTGTTCATGTTCATTAGTCGATCGGGAGTATATCAAAATATCGTCAATAAACACTATGACGAATTTGTCGAGATACGGCTTGCACACGCGATTCATTAGATCCATGAAGACCGCTGGTGCATTCGTTAAGCCAAATGGCATAACGAGAAACTCATAATGACCGTAACGAGTCCGAAACGCCATTTTCGGTATGCTTTCCTCTTGAACCCGTAATTGATGATACCCCGATCGTAAGTCTATCTTTGAGTATAAGCTCGACCCTTGTAATTGATCGAATAGATCATCAATCCTCGGTAATGGATACCGATTCTTGATGGTAAGTTTATTCAACTCACGATAATCGATGCACATCCTGAAAGTTCCGTCCTTCTTCTTTACAAACAAGACTGGAGCTCCCCAAGGCGAGTAGCTCGGTCTAATGAATCTTTTATCCAACAACTCTTGAAGTTGTGTGGATAACTCTTGCATTTCAGAAGGTGCTAACCGATATGGAGATTTAGCTATGGGTCCGGCTCCTGGTACCAAATCGATATGAAATTCGACTTGTCTATAAGGTGGTAGTTCGGTTAAGTCTTCAGGAAAGACTTCAGGAAATTCTTTTACTATTGGAATATCTGTCAATTTTGGCCCATCAGTCTTCTTGTCCACAACATGTGCTAGAAAAGCAATACACCCTTTCCGTAAGCACTTCTGGGCTTTCATGCTATTGATGATCCGTAATGGGGTGTCACGCTTCTCTCCATGTATCACCAGTGTCTCTTCGTTCAGTAGTGGTATGCGAATGATCTTTTCCTGGCAAACGATTTCGGCTCGATTATTGGATAGCCAATCCATGCCAACCACTACATCGAAACTACCCAACTCAACAGGTAAGAGATTGATAGTGAACTTTTGTTCTCCAAGTTGTAAGGAACACTCCTTAACAACTTCCCCCGATTCTACTAGTTTACCGTTAGCCAATTCTATAGAATATGGGACATCTAATTTACTAGATTTTAGTCCCAGAGTATTTTTATATTCCACAGAGATAAAGCTAAAATCGGCACCAGTATCAAATAATATGGATGCAAAATGATTATTGAGGAGGAACGTACCAGTGACCACATTAGGGTCTTGGCGCGCATCCTTAGCTCCAATCACAAATGATCGACCACGAGCTTGGTTTTCTTTAGGGCAATCCCTTTTGAAATGATCTTTGCTTCCACATCCAAAACATCCTTGCTCACGCCCATTTCCATTCTTATTGTTGTTTCTATTCTCCGTTCCTGATCTATTTCCTGATCCACAGCATGACACGGTACGGTGGCCAAGCTTGCCACATTTTTCATATTTCCTACAATTACCCACGTGTTGATACGCGCATCGCTCACACTTGGGCTTAGTACCTGAGTACTTTTTCGGTCCAGTATCATTGGTGGCTACAAAGTCCTTTGCATCCCTTGCCTGAGTATTCTCTTGTTTTATGTTATAATTGTTGGGGTTGTTGTGATTGCGGTTGTTATTATTGTTGTTGTTGGTATTTCGGTTGTAGTTGTTGTTGGGGTTGGTGTTATTGTTGTAGTTGTTGTTCCTACGAGTTCCCTTCTTGAAATTTGAGTACTTCCTTTTTCCATCATTGGAAGACTCAACATGTGCTTCTTTCTTTTCATCTCCTTTCACATTATATTTCTTCATCCTCATCGCGTCTTCATTAAGGCTCACAGCTAAAGTTACCGCCTGCGTGATAGTCGTGGGTTCTGCTGCAGTAACATGGCTTCGGATCTCGGGAGAAAGTCCCCAAATATAGCGTTCAATACGCTTGTATTCTGGTATAACCAAATAAGGAATCACACGAGACAGGTCGTGAAACCTTTGGGTATACTCGACAATATCAGATCCGACCATAGTAAGGTTCCAAAATTCGTTCTCCAACTTCTGGAGTTCAGCACCGGAACAATATTTTTCTCTCATCCTTTCTCGTCAATCCGTATGCTACACTATCACCCAAAGTTTGCACTTGTAAATTCCACCATGTAAGGGCCTCATTGATGAACAAACCAGTGACGTAGGTGACTTGCTGATCAATAGAACATCTGCTCATTCTTATGGTGGAATCCGTTTTCTCCGTCCAACGCACATAAGCCACAGCACCGCCTGTGCCATCATAATTGAGTGGCTTGCAGTCTAGAAACTGCTTGAATGTGCATCCTGAAATAGATAAATAAACGGATTAAGAATGAGCAAACAGTGAAACGCACGAATAGATTATAAAAAGGAATTGGGTAATTTGTGACAAACAACTAAGTGTTACCATTGGTATTGGTTCCGCCAGAGGTACCGCCATGTCCTGGGCCTCCTGATCCGCCAATGCCACCGCTGTGTTTGGCACGTGAGGCCTCATAGAGGGCTATAGCTTGGGAAATCCTTTCTTCTATTAGTGCATTCAATTCCGCCTCATTTGTAGGCATTGGTGGAGGTGGGGGTGGATTAGATGTTCGTGTACGTGGAGGTTGTCTTCTTGGCGCCATTATTCTTCCAAAAGAATATTATGTTTAGGCGTTGGTTTGTTAATAAATATTTTTACTCAATATATAAAACACATTTATAACATTAACAAAAAAAAATATAATCCAGCAATATATAATGCGAATAGACCAAACAATACAAGCATCAAAACATGTATCATATAACATTTAGATGCACATAAAGGATAACACCAAGTTTTCTTATATATATAACTGACAACCGATTACATGATTGTTTTTGAAAAGGAAATCAAAATAGACTCGGGCTACATCCCCCGGTCTCACTAGAGTAGTACATATACAAAATGGCAAAATTTTTCCTTCATTCCATGCTGTCTTTAGCCTTTCAGTTGTCTTGAAACTTGGTGTGAGTCTATGTACACAAAATGCTGATATATCTACATGCAAACACAAAGTCTATGGTGGAGGAAAAACTGGTGGTGGAACCGGGAACAATGACCTGTAAACATGAGAAACCCTATCCTCCAAATCAAGAACCAAACGGTGAAGGAAAACACTCTGCTGCTCGAGTGTTAAAACACGAGCAGGTAAATCAACTAGTGGTATCTAAGGTGGTAGTGGGGGTAATGGTGGTGACTCTGGTGGTGGTGGTGGAGCATGGGATGGTGAATGAGATGGTGGTAGTGGACTCAAAAGTATCAAACTCTCAAGGTGAATAAGCTCCTCCTCGAGTTCATGAACTCGAAAGATAATAAAGTCTATCTGTTGCTCGAGTGTCAGCACACGAGCACGTAAGTCGGTAGAAGCAGCTGAGAAATGCGATGGATGGTATGGATCCGATATGGGCATAACATGAGGGTATAGGTCCATATCACTGGGTGGTATATGGGCATGTCCAAAGGGTCCAGCCTCATCAGTATGATCAGTGCGCATGAGGCGAATGTGCTCCGGAGATATGTCTATAGCAGGGACCTGGACAGGATCAGGGATGGCTGGCTCTACTGGCATAACATCCTCCCCAAGGTCTGCGTTGCGCTGTAGGCCAAGGGCCTGCAGTGCAGATGAAGTAACAGATGCATAAGAGGAAGCATCTGAGTCTGTATCTGCATCCGAAGAAATATCGATCACCGAGACCACCGGTGATGCAATATCTAAGATAACCACATCATAAACATCCCCATTTCCTAAGTCATCATCTATATGCTCTACGGGAATCACCGGGACAATGTCGTCATCATCCTCATCGAGGTCAACGAAAGGCACCATAGCAAGAGGAGGTACATCCAAAGGTATAATCTCGACTACGTGTTCACCCTCCGGGTGACCTATGATAACTATGTCATTGAGTAGTGGAGGTACAGCTAATACGTCATCGTCAACAATATCCCCTAGAACTGCGAATGGCTGAAAATCATTCATATCGCTATTAGATCCCGTCTCACTATCAGATGTAATGACCTGAACCTCTGGTATGTAATCATCATCTGAAGAAGGTGTCATAGGATCCACATCATCATAAATGTTGCTTCCTTCGGATGACGACATGATATCCTGTAAAATAATTGGTTTGACGTATGTATTAATAAATTAATTTTTCAAATATATATATACACAATATATTTCTTTACTGCATTTCATTAAAAACAAAAATCCAAAAAGAGTTTAGTGTGTTTTAGCATAATTTTTTTTAAATTTTCAAAAAGATTTTACTTTATCTTATTTTCGACAACTGATGTTGAAGAGCTGATTTTCAAAATTCCAAGTGCTAAACATGATGAATGATATTGGATTGGGAAAGTTTATTTGAGTTGAGAAAGGTTTTTGAAATGGATAATTGGATCATTAATTTGAAACCAATTTAATCATTTTAAATTCAAGTGATAAGCATAAAGTTTATCTTACTGTTGGTTAGAGTATATGCAGGTATGCAGCTAGTGAATTCCAGACTGCGATCCCAGCTTGTCAAAAGGGGGAGTCTGTAGACATAAAATTCAGGTTTCTGATCTTGTTGCTATGGAGAGCCAAGAGAAGGTCCTGAATTTGTGAAAGCTGCTAATGCTGAGAAGATAGAGAGTGCTATATCAGATTACGATCCCGGAACAAAGTAAGGGGGGAGTCTGTTAGTAATAGAATGATTGAAGAGAGAGTGTGAAGACTGATTAAGTTTGAAGTTTTGACATACTAACGTCTCGTACCGAAGACTCCGTCAACATCCAAGGGGGAGACTGTTAGTGCATATGTCTGTTGACTCCGTCTTATATCTAGTCTTGGATTCGTTGCATTTCTAAAGAAGCCTAAGCCTCGTGAAGAGAAGTTCAAGTCCCTGTGAAGACCTAAAGACCAAGACTGAAAACTCCGGCTATATCCAAGGGGGAGTTTGTTAGTGCATGATGTCTAAAGCCTACGTCTTAAGTCTAGAGTCTAAATATGTCATTATTGTATAGTTCAGGGGTCAAATTGTAAGTTTAAGTTTATGTTTTAGAGGTTTCTTTTGAAGGTGGTTCATGTCAAGTTCAATAGAAAGCTGATGATCAGGTTTCTATTGAGACTGGTTCAAGAGAAACCTAAAGCCTATAAATAGGCAGGTGATGTTTCTCATTTGGAAGGTTCTCATTGTTCTGGTACCGAACTGCTGCTGGATTTTTCTAAGATATATGAATGAGAAACAGTGTTTAAAGTGATATTCTTCTGTTTTCTACTCCATTCTCGTTGATTCAAACTGTTTGTGTGATTCCGGCACATAAATAGTGGTATTTTAACTCAGATTGACTCATTTGATCGTCAATATCGATCCTACAATTGGTATCAGAGCCAGTCATGAGCCAATATACATGAATCAAAGCATTTTTCTACACAAAATCTGAATTCTGGACTTTTACACGGACAAAATGGACTGAATTTTGAACAGTGTGTGAGAAACTGAATTTTAACAAACCCTTAAGAATATCAGCTTAAAATTCGAAGTAAATCGTGTAAAAATGACCTAAAAACTGGCTTTCGTTTGAACGATCTTTTAGGTTTCTATTGAAAATTTCAGGTTTCTATTGAAATATTCTTAGGTTGAATCACAAGTGTCGCTTGAAAATTGCTTTCATCTTGAAAACTGTTTTCGTTTGAGTGTTGCTGATTTCTCAAAAGTCCATTGTGTTCGTGTTATTGTTCGATTGTCTGAGTTTGTGAAAAGTGTGTGTTTGAAAATCTAAAAAATCTTTCAATAACGAAACATGGATTGTGAGTCGTATCGTGTTCAGAATCCAGCAGATATTGTACAGAAGAAATTTGATAGTTTTACGGGTATCAAGGGAGAGTCTACAAAAGAATTGATTAACCGATATTGTCATCTAGTTTTGGAGATGGGGAGATTGAAGATAACCAAGACTAATGAGGAGTGGGTTGACAAGTTGGCAAATGTTTTACCGGGTGATATGTGGGGAACGTATTTGTTAGCTTTGAGGAAGAGATATTTAGACTTGAATTTGAGCTTGTTTATCGAGAAGATCGAAGCTCAAGAACTTGAATTCCAAAAGATTAGAAAAATGAAGTCTGTTGATGAAAAATTCGAACCTGAGAAAAATGTTCAAGTGGTAGAGGAGCATGTTAAAGAAATTTCAGCTATCAAGGTTGAGAAGAAAGCTGAAGCTGAAATGATGTCCGAGAAATGCTTAAACTGTGGAAAATCTGAATCAGACAATGTCAAACTCTTAAACGATTTGGAGAGTTTAACATTGGAAATCAAAAATTTGAAGGATGAGAAGAAATCTGATGATAAACTGATTATTGAAATACAAGAAAATTTTGAGAATTTGAAATCTGAAAATGTCAAACTGTTAAGTGGTTTGGACAGTTTGACATTGGAAAATAAAATTTTGAAAGAAAAGGAAAAAGATTTGGAAAATGAAAAATTAAAATTTGAAAAAGATTTTCAAATTCAAATAAAGATTTTAGAAGATGAGAAAGATATTTTTGGTAAAAATAATCTTGAAAAACAAATTGCAATAAATTCTCATCTTGCTAAAATCATTCAGCTTGAAAAAGAAGCTGAAAGTGATCGGAATAAAATTGCTGAGTTAGAAAATAAGTTGAAAGGTTTTGTGACTTTTGCACCATATGTGTGTCCAGAACCGATCAATGAAATTCCAATAAGTGACAATGTCACAAATTTTGACAAAGTCAAAATTGAAGATTGCGATGACAAAGCTGATGATGAAAAAGAAAAAGAAAAGAAAAATATTTTTAGAATTACAAGAAAAATTTCAAAATACTGTTTTGCAATCTACTGAAATAGGTGAATGCTCAAAGCAAAAACCTGTTAAGAAGATTGTAGAACAGAAACAAAAAGTTAAAAATTTGAAAAATTTTCAAAATGAAAATAAATGCTCATCAGTTCAGTCATCCAATCATTATAAAAAACCACAAAAATATGAAAATAAAAACTCACAAAAATTGGTAAAATGTGGTGCAGGTTGGACCACAGTGCTTCAAAGCCAAATTCAGCTTTCAGGAGGAGTGATGATTACCACAAAATTAGACAATGTTATGATCTGAGTGTTTGGTGTGAATGTGGTGAATGGTATGACAACAGAGTGTGTTACTCTTGTGGTGTTCGAGGACACATTGCTGTTAACTGCCAAAGTTGGAGATTTGAGACGAGGAGATGCTTTGAATGCCAAATCAAAGGTCATATTGCCAAAGATTGCCCAATGAGATCAATGGAAAGATCAAGGGCTGAATCTCAGAAAGAGTTGACAAAATCGTTCAAAGTCGATGAAAAGCCCAGAACACAGAAAAAACAAGAAGTGAAAGAACCGAAAGTGAAACTTTCACAAGGGCAGAAAGATCGATTGAGAAAGAAAAGGAAGAAAGCACGAGAGTATCTCGAAAGGATTTTGTCCTCGGGTACAACAAATAAGAGTGCTGATGAATCGCTTCACTTGACAACAAAGTCTAGTAAACCGAATTCTTCAGATACAAATCTGAGGACAAATGAGGAGATAAAGAAGGTTGAAGTGGTTAGCGATGAATTTGTTTCTTCGGAAACAAAGGAGCTACGTGTTGGCGATGAATCTGGCTTATATAAGTCAGATGAGCCACATTCTGGTGATGATTCTGATTCGTCAAAATCAAAGGAGCCACAAGTTGAGCTCAAAAGTGAAAATTCAGTTCCGCCAATGGATGATATCAACTTTCCACCATTGCAGACTGAAAATTTTAAACAAAAAGTTGGTAAAGTGAAAAGTTCGAATCAATTCTATTCTGAAAAGAAAGAATTTGATATTGAAAAGGCTTTTAATAGCAAAGTAAAAAATATTTTTGGAAAAATGGTTGAGGGTAAGGTAAAAGGAGTTAAAGAATTTTATGAATCAAAAAGGTATGTTCAAAACACCCAAGGACCGTCAGGCTTGGGTGAATCTCTTTAGCTGAAAAACCTGACTTGCCGGAGTTCCCAAGTTGGTAATCGTGGAACAGGAATCAGCATCTTTCTTAAAAAATATCACAGATGTGAATGTTGGTTGTTATGTGATATTTCGACTTACATGTGGTAAATCAAGGACATTAAGTTGTACTTGATTTTCTACAAGTGATTGTTGTTGAGTGAATGTAAAAGTTAAATCTTACATGTGGTTAAAGAAAACAAGGTGATGAATGATCCCATGTTTGTGAAACGACACACAAAACTAATTTTCCGGAAAAACCATTTTGATTAAAACAAACTTAAGTGTTTTGAAATCATAATGGGAAAATAGTTTGTTGTCAGGGGGAGTTCTGATTGTTTACGCCAAGTGGATGGAGAATTGAAGCAATTCTTGTCAAGTTGTCACTTTACTTTGTACAGTTTATTGTTTTCAAATTTTCCCAGAAAATCAAAATTGAAACATATTTTGATTTTAGGGGGAGAAAAATTAAAAAAAAATTAGAAAATTTGAAAATGTCAAAAACATTTGAAAATTCAAAATGAGTTTTGTTGTGAAAAGAGGAAATGATAGTAAATCAGTTGGACTATCACAGCATGCTAAAGAAATGAAATGTCAAATGTGATAAACAGTCTCACTAAAGATGTGACGATAGGCTCAGCTAGACTAGTAGATTTGTGAGAACGTTACAAACTTAAATGAAAAAGCCTAGTTCTAGTGGGAAACATGGTCGAAAGCATAGTACTTAGTTTTGTCCTTCTTGACTGTGTGCTTACTCAGTAATCGCTGATTGTCGAAAGACATAAAACTGGTTAAGTTTGTGAACTTTCACAACTTTGCTAATCAGTCGGTGTGATTGTGCATTTTATTTTGCAAAGATTTAAACTTGTTTTATTTCTTTATTTTGTTTAAGCATTGGACATCCTCTGCGTATACGTGAGTATCGACCTGGATGTTATTGCCTAAACGTTCTGCTTTATTTTCTTTGGTGTTTAGTTTAAGCTTTGGATCTCCTCTGCGTATACGGGAGTATCGAACTGGTGGTTAAAGCCTAAACAACTTCAACTTATTTTATTTTTCTTATTTTTTTTAAACATTGGACTTTCTCTGCGTATACGGAAGTATCGACCTGATTGTTAATGTTTAAACATTCTGCTTTGTTTTCGCACAAATCACAGTTGATAAAAGTTTAAAGGCATTACTTGAGTTAGTGTATTGCATGATGAGGGGATATGCTGAGATCGTGGGTTCCATAAGAACTTAGTGCAAAATTAATATACCTTAATGTATCGCTAAGCATTTTGAAAGTTTTTAGATTGAGCTTAAGAGGACAACTATATCGTCAATCAATGTGAACCGTATAGAACTTAAAATGATTAAAGTTTAACGGTGCTAGTGATATGTCTCATAAACTGATATGATCCTCTTACACAAACTCACAAAAATATTGTCTGAATATATTTCTTTACTGCATTTCATTAAAAAAAAAATCCAAAAAGAGTTTAGTGTGTTTTAGCATAATTTTTTTTAAATATTCAAAAAGATTTTACTTTATCTTATTTTCGACAACTGATGTTGAAGAGCTGATTTTCAAAATTCCAAGTGCTAAACATGATGAATGATATTGGATTGGGAAAGTTTATTTGAGTTGAGAAAGGTTTTTGAAATGGATAATTGGATCATTAATTTGAAACCAATTTAATCATTTTAAATTCAAGTTATAAGCATAAAGTTTATGTTACTGTTGGTTAGAGTATATGCAGGTATGCAGCTAGTGAATTACAGCTAGTAAAATTCAGGTTTCTGATCTTGTTGCTACGGAGAGCCAAGAGATGGTCCTGAATATGTGAAAGCTGCTAATGCTGAGAAGATAGAGAGTGCTATATCAGATTACGATCCCGGAACAAAGTAAGGGGGAGTCTGTTAGTAATAGAATGATTGAAGAGAGAGTGTGAAGACTGATTAAGTTTGAAGTTTTGACATACTAACGTCTCGTACTGAAGACTCCGTCAACATCCAAGTGGGAGACTGTTAGTGCATATGTCTGTTGACTCCGTCTTATATCTAGTCTTGGATTCGTTGCATTTCTAAAGAAGCCTAAGCCTCGTGAAGAGAAGTTCAAGTCCCTGTGAAGACCTAAAGACTAAGACTGAAAACTCCGGCTATATCCAAGGGGGAGTTTGTTAGTGCATGATGTCTAAAGCCTACGTCTTAAGTCTAGAGGCTAAATATGTCATTATTGTATAGTTCAGGGGTCAAATTGTAAGTTTAAGTTTATGTTTTAGAGGTTTCTTTTGAAGGTGGTTCATGTCAAGTTCAATAGAAAGCTGATGATCAGGTTTCTATTGAGACTGGTTCAAGAGAAACCTAAAGCCTATAAATAGGCAGGTGATGTTTCTCATTTGGAAGGTTCTCATTGTTCTGGTACCGAACTGCTGCTGGATTTTTCTAAGATATATGAATGAGAAATAGTGTTTAAAGTGATATTCTTCTGTTTTCTACTCCATTCTCTTTGATTCAAACTGTTTGTGTGATTCCGCCACATAAATAGTGGTATTTTGACTCAGATTGACTCATTTGATCGTCAATATCGATCCTACAGTATTTGAATCAAATATAGTATGAAAAGCGTCAATGAAATCGTGATCATTAATGTTTTGCAAGGACATTAATATGTGTGTTGAAATAGGAAGCAAACCAACCCTAGACGATTTTAATTGTATCGACACCATGTCGTAGGGCAACAAACGCACTCCTAGGTAAATGAGTGACCATGAGTGGGGCTCACCAAAACCCATTAGATCTAACCCTTTGTTGCTTGGTCCAAACAGGATTAATGGTGCTTTAGTTATGGCCCTAATTTCTCACATGATCTAATGTGTTTCATTCCTTAACTTATCATACGATTATACATGTATTTTCCCCGATATTTGTAAAGCTTGAAAAGTATTTAATACTAAAAGGGGACATGAACTCACAGTATCGCGTCAGTGAGTAGAAGTAAATATGATTTCACGTGCGGTAGTCCTGAACAGTGTTGCGACCTACAATCGTTGTTATATTTGTTAGACACTTCAGTCTTTGTAAATAACTTGAGTACAAGTCTTGTGTCTTAAATATGTTTAAGATTTGTATGTCTTTATTGTTTGTCGAACTTTGTATAATTGTATTTCTTTACAATTTATGTCATTGGACTTAGCCCAAGAAATTATGATATTGGGCCTAAATAGTGTTGGGCTTAAATAGTGTTGGGCTTAAATAGTGTTGGGCTTAAATAGTGTTGGGCTTTTGGCCCATATGTTTGGTATTGGTCTTGGCCCATGAGTTATTTGCTATTGGGCTTAGCCCAAGTATTTAGTTTAAGCCCAATATAATTTATTAAAAAAATATAAGCCCATTTATATAAATATTTAGCCCATTTGAAAAAGATAAGTCTTTCATTTTTATAAAAACAATTTTATAAAAATTTACTAAATATACTTTTTAGTAAATAAAAACATAATAGTTTTTATAAGTTTCAAAATGTCCGAATTTTGTTAATGATAACGTAATTTTTGTGTCCGTGTCGAAAGATCGTCTAGATGTCGTATTAAGTTCTCGGATTGGTAATATGTCCATAAGTTCGTCCGTCGTCCGTTTTGACCATAATTTATGTCCGATTGTTCGTATTGTCCGTAACATGTCTTTAAGGCATATTTATATGTAGTTTTATAAGACTTTAATTCTAAAGTCTCTTGAGTTTATTATCACCATTTTAATCAAGTTCCTATCTTTGATATATATAACTAATACACCAATTATTACATATCACATAACTTGGTAAAATGAACAAATTTATATTTTCTTAAAAATATATATTTATCTAATCTTTTCTTTTTATAAAAACCTTTCTTTAAATCTTTGTAACTCTTGTAAAGATTTAACCAAAATGATAGTTTTTATAACATAAAGTTTTTAAGAAAAATTTGCCATATAACCTTTGTTTTAATCACTTTGCCATGTTTAATAAACATATCTTTTTCTTTTTAAATCAACATCAATAATTTACTCATAACTTTTATAAACAATATACATAAGACTTATCATAAGATTTATAACATAATCTTATCAAGATGATCTCAAAATCATGTAGGGTTTTAAACTTGCTCATAACATATGTTAACTAGTTCAAAAACCAATTTTACTTCTAGTTTTAACAACTTTTATAAAAATCTCATGTTGTATGTTACTTTTTACTATTGTTGGTGCATACATCTATCGACTTCGTCTTATATCGAGTCTCGGGTTCGTTACGGATATGAACAAGCATGATGTCATCATATTTGATGATGACATCACAAGGATGACATAATCAGTACATCATGCATACAAAAGGACAAAATTGAATGTAGAATTTATGTTTGACCGTTTGAATGTGCTTGTAACCATTTGAATTGTCATGACCGTTTGAGAGAGGTGTCCGTTTGAAAGGGGTGACCATTTGAAGAGTGGTGTGTCACTTTCAAACGGTCAGGGGTCTCTCCTATAAATACCCTTCAAACTTTCATCATTTGTAACTTTCCAGCTTGTGCAACGAAGTGCTGCCGAAGTGTTGTCAGGTTGTAAAACGTCTACAAATCAATGATACAACAGTTTAATGAGTAAATCTAGCTGAATTGAACTCTACACGTCTGTTTCCGCCTTTCGTTTAGAGATAAACTCTTCTGATCGACTCGTTTAGGTCAGAAAACGATCCTACAAGTGGTATCAGAGCTCAGGAGGAAGAGTTCTTACCGTTTAGCTCGTTTTCGCTAGCAAATTCTGATTTTCTACACCTTCTTTCACAAAATTGATACTTTTCACGGTTAAAATCGGCTAAAACTTTCACAATGTGTGCGTAATTGAATTTTAACAAACCCTTGAAAATTTCAGCTTAAACTTAGAAGTTAAAGTGGTAGAAATGGCTTGAAAACTGGTGTCCGTTTGAACGAGCCCAGCACATGTCTGTTTGAAATTGACCGTTACCGTTTGAAACTGCACCTGACCGTTTGAAACTGCCACCTTACCGTTTGAAACTGCGCCTGACCGTTTGAAAATGCACCTTACAGTTTGAAAATGCACATGACCGTTTGAAAATACATGGTTGTCAGTTTGAAACTAACCTGGCCGTTTGAAAGTTGCCAACATGACAGTTTGAAACATGGTTCCAGTTTGAAAGTGTTTCAGTCTTCACGTGATTGTACATTGAGTAGTGTGAACCGTTTGAAAAGTATATCGTGTATTGTGAAAGTACATTGAATTTGAAGTTGTCAGTTGGTTGGGATAAGATACCACATGCTTGTGTCGGTTTGCATTTGAAAGATGATAAATATGTGTAAGTCGGTTATAAAATCAAGTATCACAGGTCTCGAGATATAGAGATTTGGTTTACATGTGATAACCTTTTAGAGGTCAAATAGAATTGTTTCGATATTAAGGGTTGTCGGTTTTCATGTGATTTTTTTTTAGTTGTGTCAGGCACATGTGATTTGTTCTTGACTCATTATACAATTTATTGAGACAATAAATCTTTGCAAGTATCATTGAACGGCTCAATTGAATTTACCGATACATGTGATCACCATTAAACAATTGTTGGCCACCATTTAGTTGCATGTGATTGTGTTGGATAGAATTAATCAGTTTTACGTGTTTCATATTGATCGGCTCAATCAGATTGGTTGAACAAGATTGTTTTGGAAAAATGGAAGTGGTCTTTGATGAAAAAGAAAACCATGATCTTGAAAGGATAAATGATTGGTATTGATGGTATTTCAGTAGTCATTACCAGCTGAATGGAATGATTTTTTTGGAAAATCTAAGAAAGAATTCTAGTTTTTCAAAATTATCTTTAAGTAAATTCATCAGTAAACTTACAACACATAGATATGATAATGAAGAGAAAAAGAAAGAGTTGTTGAATAGGATAGAAAATAATTTGAAAAAATTAAGTTTGGATGTGGTTGTAGAACTGAACAAAAGAGTCTATGTGTGTCTTAGTGCAAAAGATGTTATGAAATACGATATGAGGAGGGGTTGTTATATTGATGAGAATATGAATCCTCTTGACTTCGTTAAAATCTTTTGTGCAGGAACATACAAGATGGAGACAGAGCAAGTTCAAAAGAAAGAAGAATCTGTGAAAATTGAATCCTCAAGTTCTGACTCAGGTTGCTTGAAATGTGATAAACTTGAGGCTGACAATGGCAAACTATTGAAGGATGCGGAAAGTTTGACATTGGAAATCAAGAAGTTGAAAGATGAGAAGCAATTTGATGATAAACAGATTCTTGTTTTGCAGGAAAATTTTGAGAAGTTGAAATCTGAAAATGACAAACTGTTGAGTGGTTTGAACAGTTTGACATTAGAAAACAAAATTTTGAAAGAAAAAGATCTTGAAAATGAAAAATTAAAAATTGAGAAAGATTTTCAAAGTCAAATAAAAATTTTAGAAGATGAGAGAGATATGTTTGGAAAAAACAATCTTGAAAACAAATTGAAATCAATTCTCATCTTGAAAAGATTATTCGACTTGAAAAAGAGGCAGAATGTGCTCAAAAGAAAATCAAGGAATGGGAAGAAAACTTGAAGGTGTTTGTGAATACTTCAACTATTCCTTGTCCAAAACCCATTAATTCAGTTCCAATAAGTGACAATGTCACAAACTATGACAAATTCGTAGTTGAAGATTGCGATGAGAAATCTGATGATGAAAATGAAAAAATGAAGAAAAAGAATTTATTTTTGAAGTTAAAAGAAAAGTTTCAAGAAACTGTTACACAATCAACTGAAAAGGGAGAATGCTCTAAGCAAAAACCTTTGAAGAAGAAAGTGGAACAAAAACAAAAAGAGAAAATTTTGAAAAATGTTCAAAAAGAAAATAAAAGTTCATCAGATCAATCATCCAATCTCAATCAAAAATTACAAAAAGTAAAAAATGAAAATTCAAAAATTGTTGGTAATGAGTGGTGCAGGTCGGACCACAGAGCTCAAAGGCCAAATCTAGCAAACAAGAGGAGGAAAGATTATCACCAAGCCAAACAGTGCTTTGATCTAAGTGTTTGGACTGAAAATGGAGATTGGTACGATAACAGAGTGTGTTACAGATGCGGCTATCAAGGACACGTTGCTGTTAACTGCCATAGTTGGAGATTTGAGTCAAGGAGATGCTTTAACTGCAACATCATTGGCCATATTGCTAGAGATTGCTCAATGAGATCAATGAGAATATCGAGGGCTGAATCTCAGAAGCAGGTGAAGAAATCAGTCAAGGTCAAGCCCAAAGAACAGAAGGTTCAAGAACCTAAAGTTCAAGAAAAGAAAGTAAAGCTTTCTCAGGGGCAAAAAGACACACTGAGGAAAAGGAGGAAGAAGGCGAGAGAGTATCTGGAGAAGATTTTGTCCTCGGATACAACTGGTAAAATAGATAAAAGTTCTGATAAATCGTCTTGCTCACCAAAGAACAACAAATCAAGCAAAACACATTCATCAGATACAAATCTGAGGATGAAAGAGGAAAAGAAGAAGAAGAAAGTTGGTGGCAATGAATATGTTTCTTCGGAAAAAAAGGAGCCACATGTCGGCGATGAATCTGGCTCATCAAAGTCAGACAAGCCACATTCAGGCAATGATTCTGGTTTGTTAAAACCAGAGGAGCCATTTGTTGAGGTAAAAGTTGAGAATTATGGTCTAACAATGGATGATGCAAATTTTCCACCATTGTTGAACAAGAATTCAAAATCACCCAAGGACCGTCAGGCTTGGGTGAATCTGTTTAAATAGAAAATCCTGACTTGCCGGAGCTCCTAGATTGGTAAGTGTGGAGCATGAATCGGCATCTTTCTTGAGAAATGTTTAATCAAGGACATTAAGTTGTATTTGATTTAACTTTCGTACAAGTGGTTAAAGAAAACAAGGTGATGAATGAAACCCCGAATTTGTGAAATGACACGCAAAACTTATTTTCTGGAAAAACCATTTTGATTAAAACAAACTTAAGTGTTTTGAAATCACTATGGGAAAATAGTTTGTTGTCAGGGGGAGTTCTGATTGTTCATGCCAAGTGGATGGCGAATTGAAGTGATTCGATATCTGTTGTCACGTTTCTTGTACAGCTTGTTTTCAAATTTTCCCAGAAAATCAAAATTGAAACATATTTTGATATTAGGGGGAGTAAAAATTTTAAAAAAAATTGAAAATTTGAAAATTTCAAAAACATTAAGAAATGCAAAAATGAGTTTTGTTGTTAAAACGGTCTCACTAAAGATGTGACGGTAGGCTCAGCTAGACTAGTAGATTTGCGAGAACGATACAAACTAAAATGAAAAGCCTAGTTCTAGTGGGAAACTTGGTCACAATGGCTTCATCCCCCAAACAGAGGATCCCTCCACCAATTGCAATCCTGCCTATTGTCCAAAGGATCATACATGATCCTTAATCCTAAAACCTATTGTTCGAAGTACAAACCATGAAATTGTTTTAAACATCACAACCATCAAACTAAAAAAATTGGGCTCCGGCCTTGGCACATATATCCATCATCGCCCAATTGTGCAGCCTATACCTTTGCTGCATCCTCTTCTCTTCCAGCTGCGGTATCCTTCACCTGATCCTTCCCACTGCCACTTGCTTCAATCGCCAAAACCTCAGTAGCCTCCTCCTCATCATCCTCAAGATCAGCCAATCTTGCCTTCCAACCCTCAACATCCCAGCTGTTTGTATCAAAGCTAGGATCTTGAGCTTCCTGGGCCATCTTCAATTTTGTCTGGTACATCGTAATGGCGGCAGAGACCTTAGCATTTTCAATAAGGTCATGCTTTTCATAATCAAAGTTGATCAGAAGTTTGGCTGTCTTAGTCTTCTCATCTAGGAGTTCCTTCCGAGCATCAGCAAGTGCAAGATCCTTGAGCACAGCAACCTGTTGGAGGTCGGCAATCTTTTTATCTTGATCCTCAACGTGGCCCACATAATCCTCAATCTCAGCAAATTTCTGCAAATGAAAAGGATAAAAGCAGTTCAAGACCAAGTGATCCTCATGCGATTAGGATACATAGGCAGAATAAAGGATCCTTACTTCATTGAAGTATTCAAGGAACTGGTGGCGGATCAGTGGTAGACCTTGAAGATCCTCAGCATCAGAAGTTTTCCTCTTCTTGACACCTTTTCCTTTAGTGGGTGCCTTTGGAATGGAAATGCTAGGACTGCTGGTGGATCTCTTCCTTCTGGGTCGTACGACATCAAGGTCAGCCGTGTTGAATTGGGATGCAGGCTTGGCAGATTTTCCAGCACCTACACAATTAAAGCAAGATAAGTATCTTTTCCTAGTTCATATTTCACTATATATTTAAATCTTAAACAAGGATACTTACTTGACATTGTGACAGAGCCTGAGGAGACCTCCTGTGAATCTTGGGTTGTTGTCTTGAAAGTTCTTGTCTCAGGATCAAGTCTCTTGAAAGCGAGGAGCCTTTCCCTAGCAGCAGGGGACAGGTTGAGGTGTGAAAACGGTGATAGCTGCATAACAAGAAAGCAAAAGTATCAGTTATCCTTACATCAAAAGGAAGTTCCTGGTGATCCTTCTCAGGATCCTCCATCCTACCATGGGTAGCCCATTTTTTAGGAAGATCCTTTCCATCCTGGATGGAATCTCTCTTGATAAAAAAGAAGCGCCGTTTCCAATTAGCATCATTCTTGGTGGCTTTGAAGATCGGGTGTTCTTCACCAGGTTTACGTTTGAACAAATAACGGTGAGAGCCAAAGGTGGTAAGATCATACAGTTCTCCCAGCTCTGCCATTCCTAGATCTATTCCTTCTTTATCGATGATCCTTTCAAGGGTGTGCAAAACCCTCCAAATCATCGGCATGGCTTGGATATAAGAGATGCCGGTTAGGGAAAAGAAAGATTGGGTGAATGCTGGAAAAGGATATGTATAGCCTATGGTGAAAGGAGTGACGGGGAAAGCAACCCACTTATCGGAGATATGATCGCTCAAGGCATTGGGGTCAAAAGGCCTGAATTCGGTGTTCGCCGGAAAACAGTAGCGAATCCTATCTATCTGAGCATCATTGAAGCAGCAGCGTTCTTTAATGGAATCTTCAATGATCCCCTGGCTTTTCGGAGGACTGTTCTTTGGGTGATCCTTGCCCGGTGAACTTCGAAGCAACATTTTCGTACTGACGGAGATAGAGGTAGAGAAACAGAGTAAGAAGGAAGAAAGAGGAGAAAGAATTACCTGGTTGCTCGTCGACTGAGAATTTAAAGGGAGTCTCTTTCGAATTTGAATGCATGATGATCCTATCTATATCTCTATTTATAATTATGATTCTGCAGGATTGTCACTTCCGTGACATCATCATCGCAACGGCTAGTTCTATTTTAACGGCTATATATCCGTTAGTTTGTTACGGATAAGATCAAGAAAATATAACTCGCCAATTTTACAAATTACTCCTTATATTTTGGGGGCAATTGTTAGGGGAGGATTTTCTAACAATTAGTGATCCTTATTCGTTATCCTAACTAGTGATCCTTACTTCTGTGACAGGTGGTGATCCTCAGAAGAGCTTCAGGATCAGGATCATGGATCACTTTAAGGATCCTCGTACTGACGATTGTTTACTTATGTTTTGTAGCATTTCGCAGGTATATTGAGCTTGACCAAGTCTAAGCGACATTCCTGGAGAATATTCCTGAACTATTCTGCACGTGCCTGACCGAAAGTAGACGTTATGGAGAACGTGGAGGCTTGGCATGAAAGTCGGATAGTTAGTTTAGGTGGTTTTTTCTATTTTAAAATGGAGTAACGAGCTAGTAGAACACACTTAGCCATTTTTCAGTTACACACACTCGTACAAACGCTCATACAAGCTCTCGTTCAATCACTTAGCAATTTCATACACTTTTTACACATTTCATCGTAGTGATCCTTGTACCTAGCTCGTTACTATCCGAAGTTGTAAACATTTAACCATTTATTTTAGCTTGGTGATCGGTAGTTTCCATCACCCGGGGTTTTTTGTGCCGGAGATCAACTCTTGATCAAGGGCTTTTTCCCCGTATAAATCCTTGTGTTGTTTGTGCATTTTACATTGAAGTGATCCTCATCGCTGTTACATATTTAAAGCATCATTCCCCTAAATAAAGAGTTTGGTTGCAATATCCTCATCAGATTTTTTGACCAAAACAGAAGTGATATCCTTTATTAAAAGAAATATTATTACCAGATTTGGTATTCCTTCTGAAATTATTTGTGATAATGGATCCCAATTTATTGGGAGTAGAACTACTAACTTTTGTGACAGCTGGGGGATTAAGATGATAACATCAACACCAGTCCACCCACAAGCTAATGGTCAAGCAGAATCATCCAACAAGATCATCATCAACAACTTGAAGAAAAAGCTTGGATCCAGGAAAGGAAAATGGGCAGAAGAGCTACCTTATGTACTATGGGCTGATAGAAAAACCCCCAAGAATGCTACTGGTCAAACTCCATTTTCTTTAGTGTTTGGAGCAGAATCAGTGATCCCTACAGAGATGGTGATTCCTACTGCAAGAACGAGCATCCGTGATCCTGAAGGAAATGCTGAAAACGTGGTTCAAGACTTGGATACCATAGAAGAACTCAGGGATTTGGCAAGGATAAGAATGGCTAGTTATCAACAAAGGATGGCTGGAGCTTATAACAAAAATGTCAGGATCAGGAAGTTTCAAGTTGGTGATATGGTGTTGAGGAAAGCATTCCAAAATACCAACAATCCTGCTGATGGCAAGTTAGCACCAAAGTGGGAAGGTCCCTATCTTATTGAAGCTGAGGCAGGAAAGGGGGCATATCGATTATTAATAATGGAAGGTGATTTGCTACCAAGAGCTTGGAATGCTGTCCACTTAAAGAGATACTTCATGTAATAAGGATCCAGGATCCTTAGCTATTTCCGTGTCCGATGTCCAGGAAGGATCCTTAGAAGATAGATGATCCTCATTCTGGTAATGATCTAACCTCAATTTATCCACTTCTTTAATTAACTTATTTACTAGGAGAAGGATCCTGGATCCTTTATCCTTCTTTCACTTAATTCTGAGCTTTGCAGAAGATTGATATATCCTTAACAAAGGATCAAGTATCCACATAAGTCTCCTAAGTCTTTTGGGCTTGTCCCCAGTTTATTGGGCTTGTCCCCAGCTTTTGGGCTTGTCCCCAGTTTCACTAGTAGCGCACGATGATCCTGGAGCAGTTCAAGGAAATGGGACCAGTACCCGCTTTAGGGGCTGACAATTTCATTGTACTGGCTGTATTCAGGATCCTACGTATAATGGTAGATATACCATACATCCGTTCCTAAGGTTTCTAACATTTTCACGTTAGCTAAGGTTTTGGCATTTTCATGTCACTAAGTTTGGATAGTCGCAAGTGAGGGCCATACTCCAGTTTACACAAGATCCTTTGGGCTTGTCCCCAGTTTTTTGGGCTTGTCCCTAGTTTTTTTGGGCTTGTCCCCAGTATATTGGGCTTGTCCCCAGAATTGTTGGGCTTGTCCCCAGTAGCTAACCTTTATCTTATAGTGGCTTAGTCCCAAGTTATATTCTATTTCAGGTTTTCAAAGCTGAACAATTAAGGATCCTTGATCCTAACCTTTTACCAAGGTTTATCTTTTGGTTATCTTGATTGCAAATATTAAGGATTTAGGATCCTAACTTGGATTCTCAGGTATGATTCTTATTTACCTTCACTTTATTCTTAATTTGTTTAAGTACCCTTATTCTTTGACAACAGGATCCATGATCCTTAAATTACATCACTTTTTTGAACTCTTCGATTATAGGATATTTGATCCTTGATCATATCCTAAACTTTTTGACATAATCTGATATACATTTTTAGCCTCAACTTATGAATTCAAAGAAATTGTATTACAACAGTTGGAAGGTAAAGTATTCACCGAAATAACAACACAAGATAAGCCAAAAGATTAAACTTTTATTTATTTAGCAAAAGGTTAACCCTCTAAAAGTTGTCAAAATTACCTACCCCAAGCATCTACCAGCAATCCGAGGCCCGTCCGCTGGGGTAGGTAATGGGTGTCCATGATGATAAGTTCTAAATAAGTGCAGGTAAAGAAAGACGGCAGGATCACAATGGCTTCATCCCCCCAAACAGATGATCCATCCACCATTTGTAATCCTACCTATTGTTCAAAGGATCAGTGATCCTTAATCCTAAAACTACTGTTTAAGTACAGACCAGCATTGTTCACCATCAAAACATCATCAAAAAAACAAAAACTACCAAACCATAAAAAATGGGCTCCGGCCACATCTAGAAATTTCCATCATCGCCCATTATTGCAGCCTACACCTTCGCTGCGTCACCTCCAGCCTCTGCCTCCTCAGTCTGATCATTCAGCCCGCTGCTACTAGCCTCGATTGCCAGAACCTCTTCAGCCTCCTCTTCATCATCTAGCTCAGCTAGCTTGGCCTTCCAGCCTTCTTGGTCCCAGGCAGTCCTGTCAAAGTTAGGATCCTCAGCTTCCTTAGCCATTTGGAGCTTGATCTTGAGTATAGCAATGGTAGCAGACAATTTGGCACCCTCCATCACTTCAGCCTTCTCTTGATCAGATGTAATGTGGGCCAGGACTAGCTCCCTCTTCACTAAGTTGACTTCGTTCTCGAGGGAGGCAATCTTCTGATCCTTCGCCAGGTACATCTTCTGGAAGTCCAGCTGCTTCTGCTCAGCCTCATCAGCATAGGAATCCAAGAGCATCTGGATCTCGGTGAATTTTTGCAAAAAAGAATGACACATGTCAGGATCCGTTATCCTCCATATGGGCAGAACAGACCTAAGGATCCGGGATCCTTACCTCAGAAACATACTCATCAAATTGGTGCCGGATGAGAGGCAGGCCTTCAAGAGTGTCAGCGGTTTTTCTCTTCTTTCCACCCTTGCCCTTGGTGCTGACAGCCTTAAGAGCTGGGATGCTGGGACTAGCAGCAAGTTGTTTCTTGCCGGACCGGGAGGATGCAAATGCGTCAAGATCGCTGACACTGAAGCGAGAGGCTGATTTTGAAGACTTTCCAGCACCTACAAATGGCAAACAAAAGATAAGTATCCTTATTCTACACCTATTTGAATATTTAATCATACATATATATGAATACTTACTTGACATGGTGACTTTACCAGAGGATACTTCTTGTGAATCCTTTGTTTTGGCCTGAAACGTTCTAACAGCAGGATCAAGGTTCCAAAAGGCAGCGATTCTTTCTTTTGTTGCAGGGGACTCAATGAGATGAGAAACTGAGATAGCTGCATAATAGAAACAGAAAAGGATCAGTTATCCTCAACAGAAACAGAGTCATCCTATGATCCTTCTATAAGGATCCTATATCCTACCATGGGTGGTCCACTTTTTGGGGAGATCTTTCCCATCTGGGATAGAATCCCTCCTAACAAAGAAGAATCGGTTTTTCCAGTGGGTATCGTTTTTTGTGGTCTTGAGGATTGGGTGAGGATCACCAGGTTTGTGCTTAAACAAGAAACAGTGTGAACCATGGCTGACAAGATTATACAACTCGGCCAACTCAGACATTCCCATCTCTATACCCTCTTGCTCGATGATATTCTCTATGGTATGCAGGACTCTCCACATCATCGGCATGGCCTGGATATAGCACATGCCGGTGAGTGCAAAGAAAGATTGAGTGAAGGCAGGGAAAGGATAAGAGAATCCTGTCAAGAATGGAGTGGCCGGAACAGCAACCCAGGTATCGGAGATGCAGTCACTCCTCGCAGAAGAATCGAAGGGTTTAAAAACAGCATCCGCCGAGAAGCAATGGTGGATCCGATCAATTTCAGGATCGGTAAAGCGGCAGAGTTCTGATGAAGGATTCTTGATAATGCCTTGGCTTTTTAAGGGGATGTCCTTCTTTAGATCCTTGACCGGTGAGGATCGAAGAACCATCTTCGCTATGGATGTTCAGAAAATTAAAAATCAGAATAAGCAAATGAAGGGAGAAGGAGGAAGAGAGATACCTGATCAGTCTTCGGATAAGGATTTAAAGGGAAGTAACACACGAATTTAAATGCCTCTTGATCCTTATCTCTAATTTCGAATTTATAATGATGATTTTGCAGGTGGTCATGTCGCTAACATCAAGGTTACAACGGCTAGTTAAATAATAACGGCTATATTTACGTTATTCAGTTTGTTAGCCATAAGGCAGAAAATATGACTCATTAACTTGTGTTTTACTTCTCATATTTTGGGGGAAATTGTCAGGGATGGATTTTCCAAACCAAAGGATCACGGATCCTTAGAAGACTTTGCAGGTTTAAGGATCCAGGATCCTCATTGTTATCCTTACAACTAACGGTTGTTTCCACTATGTTTGAACTTGATTTGCAGGAGTATACGAGTAAAACTTGGTCTTGCCGATATTCTTGGGGAATATGCTCCAATATTCTGCACGTGCATAGCTTGAATGACCATTATGGAAGTCATGGGTAGCTAGCACAATTTGCGTGTTGGTGCATACGTCTGTCGACTTCGTCTTGTATCGAGTCTTGTATTTGTATAGATAGATCAGGGCACGCAAAATGAGAAAACATGTTCAAAGGCTAATTTCGCACGAAATTGGACAGGTAATTTTGCACGAAATCTGATTTCGTGTGAATTGTTCATGCGAAATTAGCAGCCTATAAATACCCTTAGTGTCTTGTCTTTTGGTACGAAATTACGAAGGTGTATTCCGCCTTTCATATTGAGTAGAACACCTCTGAACGACTCGTTTCGGTCGGTAAAACGATCCTACATGTGGTATCAGAGCTCAGGAGGAAGAGTTCTTACCGTATTCAGCTTGATTTCATCGATTTTCTGACTTCTACACCTTCTTTTCAAAATTTAACAAGTATTAACGGTTAAAATGGTTTGAATTTCACACATTATATGCGAAATTGTGTTTTAACAAAGCCTTGAGAAAATTGGACCAAAATTCGAGCTAAAACCTGATCAATTTGACAAAGTTTGACCGAAATGATGACATCAGCATAATTTCGCATGGAATAGCATCATAATTTCGCACGGAATTACATTTTGAGATTAATTTCGTTTGAAATTGCTGCCAATTCCGCACGGAATTAGTATTTCGCTTGAGATATTCCATACGAAATTACAATTTCATTTCAAAGTTGTGATTTCGTTTGTAACTGTGTGTAATTTCGTACGAAATTAAATTTCGGTTGGACAGTTCGAACGAAATTACTATTTCGCTTGAAAAATTCTGATTTCGTTTTAGTGTTATTTCGTTTGAAAGCTTGCAGGTTATTTCGCTTGAGGAGGTTATTTCGTTTGAAGTGATAATTTCGTTTGAAAGTGACTGTGTTGTGAAAAATTTGTCGAAACATGGAAGAAGAGTTTTATAACGCGTTTGCTACAGCCCCGACTACTCAAGCTGCCATAGCTCAAAGCATGAACATGGAAAATGAAACTGGAACTATGCAAAAACCCCCGAAGCTAATGGGCATTGAAGAGTATTATGGTTGGAAAGATCGGTTTGAAAACTGGGTTCAAGCTAATCATTTGAGATCTTGGGAATGTGTTGAGAAAAAGTATGTTCTACCACGTACAGATTTGGGAGTTGAGAAAAAGATTTATGAATTTACGGATAAAGAACGAGACATGTACAAAGCAGAAAAGATGATGACCAGTTTACTCTAGCAAGCTATTAAAGAAGATATATTCACATTGCTTCAACATGATAAGACTTCACGCTCAATTTGGGAAGCACTTCGGATTAAATTTGAGGGAAGTGAGAAAATGATCAAGAGTAAAAAGGCATTGTTAAAGAAAGAATTTGATTTATTCACAAGTTTGCCGGGAGAAGATACAAAGAAAGTGATTGAAAGATATTGTCACTTAGTACGATCAATGTCATTGTTAAACATCAACAAAGATCGAGAAGAATGGGTTGACAAATTAGCTGATGCTTTACCTCAGAAAGAATGGGGTACATTTTTGATGATATTAAAGAATACTGGAGAATATGATGGTTTGACAATCTCTCAGTTCATTGAAAAGATTGAAGGACAAGATCTTGAGCAACAAAAGATTGCAAGAATGAACAATTCTAGTGCACAACAAGATGTTAAGATGTACTACAAAGGGAGTGTTCAGAATGTCGAAGCAAACCCGAAAATCCAAACTGCTTTCAGTGTAGAAAACTCATCCGGATCAATCAATCAAAGTCCAAACAGCAGCAGTGGATTTTCATCATACCCAAGTGTTAATCCGAAGGAATCAACTTCATGTTACCAGTTCCAAAGTTCAAATAGCAGTAATGGTCAAATTTTGCATTGCAACATCGCGTTGTATCTTCAGAATGGTCAAAATTTTTCTGAAGAGGTGGCTAAAAGTCATATGTCGTTACTTGCTACAGTATTAGAATCATATGAAGGGTTGGTTGCAGGAAGGATCAGAAATCCTATGTTGATGAAAGAGGATTACGATCAGATTGATACTGAGTAAATGGAGCTGATGGATATCAAGTGGTGTTTAGCGAGTGTTTTGAGAAGAGCTGAAAAATTTAAGATAATTACAGGGAGAAATGATTTTCTGGATGCAAATGTATCTACTTTGTGTTTTGATAAATCTAAAGTTACTTGTTTTTGATGTAGGGAGAAAGGTCATTTCAAGAGAGAATGTAAAAATCGAGAAGCAAGTGGAGCACATAATCCATTTGGTGGCAATGATTACTATCGGAAAGCTATTTATCAATAAGTTGCTCATCAACCGTATCAACAAAAGGAACCACAAACTGCACATGCTAAAATGATCGAAGAAGCAAATAAGAAATCTTATTTTGGTATAATCGATCAAGATGATGAAAAAGTGGCAGAAGGTTTCAGTTGGGATAAGTATATTCCACCTGATTCAAAAGTAGTAGCTCTCATTGCAAAAATAGTTCAAAAGCCAGATTTGATGACAGAATGGATGAAAGTGTTTGCCAGTGATGAGAAAAGTCAAGATGAAGAGTTTGTATCTTCATATGATAGTTCAGAACAAACAACAGTCTTTGATCAATCACCATCTGATTCTGTTTCATCAGACGATAGTTCTGAAAAGACAATAGTGTTTGATCAATCACCAACTGATGACAGTAGTGATGATGAGGAAGAAATGCATATTAATATTGCAAAAATTCATTTATCTCCTGAAAGTTTCCAATTTTATTTTTCAGATCGTCTGGAAAAGCTTAAGGAGAAAAGAGCTACAAAGAATCAGAAACAAAGTAAAGGAGTTAAAGTTGCTGAAAAAGAAGTCCAAGTTGATGAAAAAGTGATTGAAGTTGAGAAGGTAGCTGAGAAAGTTGTTGAAGTGGAGAAAATAATCGAAGTTGAAAAGATTGTTGAGGTTATCAAGCCGTGTGTTAAATGCTTGGAATCTTGCAAGAAATGTGAAGAAAAAGATGTGAAGTTGAGTGAGCAAGAGAAAATGATAGAGAAATTATTGTTCGATCTCAATTATGTGAAAGAATCGTACGATGTGTTGAATAGAACGGTAACTGGTCTACAAAAGACAAATTCTGAAAGAGAAGATGCGTTGACTATGCTGAATGCTATGATGATGTCAAAGCAGAAAGCTATCAATTTTTACATTGAAGAAAGTGCAAAGTGGAAGCAAGAGTTGGAAACCGAAAAGATTGAGAATGAGAGAATCAGACGGTTATTACAAAGTTATTCCAGTTCTGATTATTTGATTGATCGAATTTATCCAACTGTTGCAGGTATGGAAGCATTTCAAGATGAAGAGCCTAAAAAGAAGGATACTGGTAAGAAACAGAGTGTTAGTTATAACAAGTGTCCGCCTCCGATTTGGGAAGGGTATTCGCCTAGAAAACCAAATGAGGAACAAGTTAAAAAGGCTGTCAATATAAAGTTAAAGTCCGAAACAACCAATGAGTTACCAGACAATATTGACAACACATTCACAGCGTCTGATACTGATCATGAGTCCGAGTTAATAAAAAAGGTGGTCGATCAGGTGTTGGATAAAGATGAGGAGTCTGAGTCAAAGTCCGAGTCTGGAAATTCAAGTTCGTCTGTCAAAAGTTCGTCGGTCAACAGTTCAAAGACATCGAAAAAAAGGGTTTATAATAAAGAATTCTTGTTATCAAAATATAATTTGAATGATGAACCAATCAAAGTGGCATATACTTTGAATGATTCAGACAAATTATATTATGATAAAGAATTTCCAATAAGAGGTGTTAAACCAGAAATAATAAAAAAGGTTTTTAAACTAATAGAAATTAATATTTCTGAAATAAAAGATGAAAATCTTTCTGAAAAACCCAAACCTTACACCTCAAGAGTTCAAAAAAAGTTAAACAAGAAAAAGGGTTACAGTTCTGGTTTTGGTTTTCAAAAGAAACCAAACCATAACAGTAATTTCAAAAAGAAAGGACTTGGTTTCATTCCTTCAGAAAATCATAAAAATGAGAAAAATTCTAAAACGAATACAAAATTTGTTTCAGGGATAAGCTGTGAAGAGGAATCAAAGAGTTCTTTCTGGAACAATCAAACCGAGAATTTCTTGCCAAGAAGCAAGAGAAAATGAAGAATAGAGCTTATCAAAGAAAAGAGACAAGAACCTGTTACAGATGCAATGAAATTGGTCACATTGCATGGAACTGTCCTCAAGCAACAAAAACAAAATAAGGAGTTTCTGAAAAACTCAAAGAAAAAGTTGTTGATAAAACTGAACCGCCAATTGAAAAGTTCAAAATTTTCAAAAACTCTACATACGAAGTTGGTGAATGTTCGAAAAGATTTTACAAAAGAAGGGTGAATTCTGACACCCAAACATGGGTTGTTAAGAAGTCTGAGGTGAAATCTGGCGATGAATCCGATTCCACAAAGTCAGAGGAGCCACAAATTGTTCAAAAAGGAGAAAATTCAGTTCCGCCATTGGATGATGTTAATTTTCCACCATTGCAGACTGAAAATTTTAAACAAAAATATGGAAAGGTTGAGATCTCGAATCAATTCTATTCTGAGAAGAAAGAATTTGATGTGGAAAAAGCTTTTAATGGAAATGTGAAAAAGATTTTTGGAAAAATGGTCGAGGGGAAGGCCAAAGGGGTTAAAGATTTTTATGCAACATAGAAGGCAACTTATAACCCGACTGAAGAAGAGTTAAAATCACCCAAGGCTGGTCAGGCTTGGGTGGATGTATTCTTTAATTGCAAAATCTGACTTGCCGGAGCTCCCAAGTTGGTAATCGTGGAGCAGGAATCGACATCTTTCTTGAGAAAGTCACATTTGTGATATTTCGACTTACAAGTGGTAAATCAGGGACATTAAGTTGTACTTGATTTTCTACAAGTGGTATTTGTTGATTGAACTTAAAATTGTTAAAATTTTCAAATGGTTAATGAAAGAACAATGTGATTAATGAAACCCCTAACCTACAAGTGTGAAAATCAACAAAACTTATTTTCCGGAGAAACCATTTCGATTAAAACAAACTTAAGTGGTTTGAAATCTTAATGGGAAAATAGTTTGTTGTAAGGGGGAGTTCTGATTGTTTATGCCAAATGGATGGCGAATTGAGGCGATTTGATATCATTTTGTCACTTTATCTTGTATAGTTTGTTTTCAAATTTTTTAAAATGATTTTGAATTTTAGGGGGAGTAAGAAATTTAAGAAAATCCAAAAACATTTGAAAAAGTAAAAAACATGATAAAATCAAAAATGAGTTTTGTTGTGAAAAAGAGGAAATGATAGTACATCAGCGGACATTCACAGCATGCTAAAGAATTGGAAAATCAATTGTGATAAACGGTCTCACTGATGATGTGCCAGTAGGTTTTTGCTTATTTAGTAGATTGTGTCGAGATATAAACCTAAATTTCAAACTTACTTATCTCGTGGGGAACATCTCTCTGATATATATGGGTAACCCCCAAAATCTTGTTTGAAAGGTCCCTCTTTCTGAGATACTAGGTCTTTATGCTTAGTGATATCTGGGGTATTTTCCCGGGACTTCTGATTTTGCGGAAGCAATGGCCTAGTCCCCGTATAATACTTTTCGCTTGCTTGAAATATAGCCCACCCTCAGCATAAAAATGATGAAACATTGCAAAATGCTAATCATGTGTTGTTGAAGAAAAGATTCTCTAAAGGGAACACACCAAAAGTCTCAAGCCGTCATCTCTCCGATTTTGCGGAAGCAATAGCCTGAGCTCTCACGGCCCTCGCATTTAACCCTTTACAGATATCATCTAGGTATACTCACCTGTAAGACTGAATATTGGGATCTGGATATGGGAGTATATTCTGAGGTGGGACACGCGAATAAGTTTAAGTCTATTAAAACATTAATCTCGTATCTCGAAACAGTTGAAATTTGTGTGAAGATTTAAGTGGATCAGTATACTGACAATCTAAGTGAATCGTTTAGAACTTAAAATGTTTAAAGCTTAACGGTGTTGGTGTTTTGTCTCAAAAACTGATATGATCCTCTTACATAAATTCACAAAAAATGTTTCTGTAAATATTTCTTTACTGCATTTCGTTTTAAATCCAAAATTCCAAAAAGATTTTCAGTGTGTTTTAGCCAAAATTTTGAAAAATACAAAAAGATTTTCGACAGCTGATGTTGGAAAGCTGATTTTCAAAATTCCAAATGCTAGACATGAAGACTTCTGGGTTGGGAGAATAAATTTGAAAAGAAAATTATTTTTACAAGTGGTTCATCAGAATTTAACATTGTAAAATTATTCTTTGATTGATGTTGTGTTTACAAGTGGTTTGCAGAGAGTAAATTTGTCAAATTTTAAATTTGTGAAATTTATTGTGAGGTAGAGAATGTGCAGGATGTGAAAGTCAGACTACGATCCCGGTACAACTTAAGGGGGAATCTGTTAGAAAGAGAGAGTCGGTAGATGAATAGAGTCAGCTCCAGAATCTGAAGATCAACATCCGAGGGGAGGTTATCTGTTGGTGCTGATATTCAAGAAAGAAAAGAGAAGATTGAAGGAAGAACCCAAAGACTGATAAAGAGTGAAGTTTGTGAAGACTCGACACTGAAGACTCGTCAACATCCGAGGGGGAGTCTGTTGGTGCATACGTCTGTCGACTTCGTCTTGTATCGAGTCTTGTATTTGTATAGATAGATCAGGGCACGCAAAACGAGAAAACATGTTCAAAGGCTAATTTCGCACGAAATTGGACAAAGTAATTTCGTACGAAATACTAATTTCGCACGAAATCTGATTTTGTGTGAATTGTTCATGCGAAATTAGCAGCCTATAAATACCCTTAGTGTCTTGTCTTTTGGTGCGAAATTACGAAGGTGTATTTCGGAGCCGAAGTGCTTCCGAAGTGTCGTTTCGCTGTAAAACTTTGTCAAATCAATCAGAAAGACATTTAAAGTGAATATCTAGCTGAATCGAACTCGATATGTCTGTTTCCGCCTTTCATATTGAGTAGAACACCTCTGAACGACTCGTTTCGGTCGGTAAAACGATCCTACTTTGCGGGATGTTTGTTATTTAGTTTATTTCTATTTTTAAAGGGGATAACAAGTTTGATAGTTAGAACATTCAGCAACACTCACACACTCGAAAGCTCTCTACAACATTTTGGAGATTATACACATATTACACACTAGTGATCCTTGTAACAAGCTTGTTATCATCCCGATTCGTAACCTTTATTTATTCAATATAGTTGGTGATCGGTAGTTTCCATCACCCGAGGTTTTTTATACCGGAGATCATCTCTTGATCAAGGGCTTTTCCTCGTATAAATCCTTGTGTCACTTGTTCATTTCATTCGAAGTTTGTTCATACATTTGCTAGTCAATTCAAGTATCACACCTCACAAAATAAGATTTGGTTGCATTATCCTAGTCTGATTTTTGACCAAAACAGTTTGGCGCCCACCGTGGGGCCATTGGTGCTTCATCTCTGAGAAATTTTGTTCATTGTGATCATTTCGGTCTATCATCTTCAACCAGATGGTTTCTTCAGCAAAGAACACTTCAAGTTCCATGCCGGCAGTCACTTCTTCACAGGGCGTTCCACCTTTGCCTCCACTACCTTTTGGATCCCAGAAGAATGCTATTAATTCTGCGAAGAAACAAAGCCCTGTTTTCTCAAAACCACCAACTTCTGCTGTTTCTTCTAGCCCTTCTAACAGTGATTTTTATTCTTTGATTTTGCAGATGAGGGATTACATGCAGCAACAGGACAAAACCAATGACAGGATCCTTCGAGAAATTGACGATATGAAGAAATTGAAGAGATCAACGGAGGATCACTCTCCATTGGTGCCTAGATCACTGGATTTCGACACCCCAGCCATAACTGCCCAACAAACTGCAGTCCTTGATATCCAGCACCAGGGTGGATCATTGGGAATGCGTTATGGATCAACAGCAATAACTCAGGCTCTAGGATTCTATTTCCAGCCTTTAGGATCCTCCTTCCAGCATCAGGGATTCTTCAATAGCTCAGTGTAACATCTGTGTCTGAAATCATTGTAAACAATTCAGTTATCAATAAAACAATGTTATTTGATCCCAATGTTTGTTTGGTTGTGTTTTACATTTTTCATGTTTTGACTTTTATTCAATTTCAAACTCTATATCGCTTTCTGGAGAGTTATACGCAAACTGGTGCGTAAACGTAATCAGTTTAATGCGACAAATACTACGGAACATCAACATATACTTAACATACCTTAAATAACCTTTACATAACTTAGAAATAAGTTTTGAAGGCTTTGGTATGGCAAAAGCAAGTTAATTCGCTTACAGGGACTAAACTTGACAAACTTCGAAAGTATGCCAATTTGAACTGTAACTAACATTCCGGAATGTGACCATAAGTTAAACACACCTTAAATATCCTTTATATAGCTTAAAAATAGGCTTTGAGGGGTTCGGTGTGCTAAAATAAACTTTTGGGTCATTCAGGGACTAAAAGCGTCAAAAAGTGCACAAGTTTGCATTTTCGCGCATAACTTACGGTCTGAATACCTCCGGACATCCAAAAATTTATGTAAGCACTAAAACATTGTATTTTAGTGTTTGGCATAAGAAAAATCCATTCGTCGCGTCATTTGGATCGTTTTTCGCGCTTATGCGCATTCAGTCGTAATTAAGCGAACATCGCGATCGTACGACCAAACGAACCAACATCTGGCATATTTTTTAGCATGTTTCATGTCCACAATGTTTAGGCATAATTTTAGGGCCTTAACGTTGGCTTAACGGGCCTTAAACGTGTCAGAAATGGCAATAAAACACAATAGGGACCAAAACTGTCATTTCTGAAAGTTGCTTGCTGATCAGACAGGCCAGGCGGCCCGCGTAAACCCAAGGTGATACCTTACGCGGCCCGCATCAGGCTCCCAGACCAGATTCAATGTATTAACAGCCTTTCAAACACCCCAAAGGCCAATGCCACATGTCAAACTCTTGTGGTGGGGGCAAAATGAGGTACCACAACATTCCGACAAGTGTACGGGTGAGATCAAGGCACGTTATCCAAAAAACGATCCTAACGGTGGTCCATTTACTATAAATACCCACCTCAACTTCACTCATTCCTCACAAAAATCTGATCTTAGAAGCTCTAAGTTGAAACCATTGTTTCATACCTGAGCTACTTGGATCAAGATAACCATTGTTCCTTCGTTCTTTTATTGCTTTTCGAGTCCGAAAGTCAAACTTTGTATGACTTTCTGCATTGACCAGTTTATGGTCAATGCGAAGTTCGTTTGAACTTCGCAACAATATTGTAATCACGATGGTTATAGTCCCTTGTGACTATGCCTACTGATTACCACGTTGTCTAGGGTCGTAAGGGTAAGCGATCTAATAAATCGCTTATACCTTCGAACCCGACCCATTTGGTCGATCATTAGGATCCGACCAAACACATTAGGTGACCATAGTATATAGGGAATAACCTTCCGAGGTCATACCTTATGGTCGCTTCGTTTAAGTAGTTGTATGATAGGTAGTTTATATGCCTTAGGTAAATTACCAAAATGCCCTTTTTACGCCAAAATTCATTTTAAGCATATGTAACATAACTTTTGGTATCTAAACTGATTTGGTAACAATATTAGACATGTTAAGGCATATTTTACTTATCATAGGACTAGTTAGGCGTTCCGAACGCGTTTCACGCGAACGACGCGTTAAAGTAGCATAAGCTACCTAAACGGGTCGTAATGGGTCGTAAGCACTTAGGTTAGGTTTCATTTAGTATGTAGGCTTTGTTAAACCATATTACATGAGTTCTCATACTCATTTGGTTTACAAGCCCTCATTCTATCCGATCTTCCGATTTAGGTCCGGTTTATTAATGTAGTTACCTATATTAGGTGCCGTTTGATATCCGTGATCTCTAGCATTGTTTGGTTGATACTCAAGGACTACTAAGCAATCTCAAGTGAGTACATAGACCCCTCTTTTACTATTTTCCAAACGTTTTGGGGTGGAACACATGTGCCTACTTGTTACTTTCATGCTTTCCTGTTTTCACATCATATACCTGCTATGTTTGTTAGTACATTATAGTACACGATTTCATTACATTTCATGCTATGTATGCCCATTGTGTGCGTACTTAGTACATCATTTTACATTACATTTCATGCTATGTATGCCCATTGTGTGCATACTTAGTACATTGTTTACTTTACACTTCTGCTATGTATGTTAACTGATAGCATGCTAGCACATTGATTTACAAGACTTTTCTAATTTGTATGTTAACTTTGCATACTTAGTACATTGTTTTCATATGACATGTATACAATTGCTATAACATTTGGTTTGTAGAAACGAGACTTATATACGTTCATTAACATTAGCTACGCCGCTCGGTAGTAAGTACTGGTACCATAGGACTTGACAAATCCCATTCCTGACAACTCGGGTTTGTTTGGATGTAAGGAATGACTGAATCCGGAAACATTTCTTTTGATAACCTTGACTAAAAGGGTTATCCGACTGTCTCAAGGCTTGAATGTACGTGTTAACTTACCACATAAATGTCTGTATCAATGTAACATGCATTACTTTGCAAAATATAACTTTTTGATATATTCAAAATACTTTGTTTTGTACATTTATACATTTGGATTATGTGACAACACTTTACTTACAATACATAACATTTGTTACACATTACTTGACTACTTTTGGACTTCTTAACATTTGACATGGTTTATACAAGGACTTTTTGACAATTGGTCTAAACATAGACTTTTTACATTGGTGGTTTGTTTAAGTGACTTAAGTAACGAGATGTGAGTAATATGATACAAGCATGGTGGATATGCCGTTGGTACTTCCTACATATAAGTGTTTGTATTATATTACATATCATAGCGTTATTTAAATCATTCAATTTGGACTTATACATTTTACACAAGTAACACGATTTTCACAAGACTTTGGTTTACAAACAATTTACTTTATACAACTCATTTTACTTGGTTATACATTTAACCATAAATTATACTTTTATTTATACATATCATTTGATCTTATCTCTTTTTAAGTGACTTACAAAACAAAACAATTTACAAGGTTCATGACTGACTTTTACTAAACAACTTTTTCTTAAACTTAAGTCATGAATCCTATTTTCACAAAACCTATGTATCTCACAGGCATTTTTATGCTGACGTACCTATTTTCACATGTGTTTTCAGGAGCTTTTGCGTAGGATGATGATCGTGACACTAGGGCGGACCTGTGCCTTAGAGACATAAAACGAAGATAGACTTAGTTTAATTATGTTATGTACTCTTTGTTTCCTATTTAAGACAATGTAACTCTTATGTTGATAAATAAAGTACAACTTTGAATGCCATGGTTATGAAACAATTAATTCTGTTACAACACTCCCCGACGTTTTCCGCCACGTTTTGTATGTTATACGTGTTCGGGGTGTGACAGAAGAGTTGGTATCAGAGCCAATGGTTATAGGGAATTAGGTTATTAGTAATGCTTTGACCTAGACTATAACCTTTCTAGGACCCCGACACAAGTTATCTTGTGTTTAGATTTTAAAACATGCACTTCACCTATCCTTAGGTGATAACCATAACGGGAACATCAAGTTCGAATCCGCTTTGAAAATTAATCATCTGTTTTTGGATGATTGATTACTAGGTTTTGAACCCTCTGTTGTAAGGTTTTGAACCCTTCCAGTTTGATTTTTGGCCTTGTACCTTTCAAAATTTTCAAAATCTCGTCAAAGTTTTGGGTTCTAAATAGTGTGAACACGTGCAAACTGGAAGAGTGAATGCCTGTACCCTGGGTTTGCTGTCTAAGGCTAGAGTGTTCGTACAAATCCACATAATCGGACCAGTCACTCTTACCTGGGAACTCTTGGGGTGAGTGTTCACTTATAGGCGAGCATGTCTTCGCGATACATTATTTTTGACCCATTTACTTTGCTTAGTCACTGTGTGTCATTTGTTTGCTTTGTAATGCGAACAAATGACCACCATCTTTGTTGTTGTCAATTTTTGTTTCATCTCATTCTTTTCATCCAATCATCTCACTCGTTTCCTTTCATGTTTTCCTCTTTTAGAATGCCTCCTCGACGCGAAAACCAGATAGCGACTGCCGAACTGGCAGAAATCATTGCGCAGCAGATGGCTGCTCAATTCCCAAACCTCTTTGCTCAATGGAACCAAGCCAACAACAACAACAATGCTCCATGAAAATTCAAGGATTTTAACTCGGCTAAACCACTCAAGTTTAGTAGTTCTGAGGGAGCGACTGGGCTTCTTCAATGGTTTGAGAGCATTGAGAATACTTTCCGCCACGTGCAGTGTCCTGATAATCGCAAGGTCGAGTTTTTTTCAAGTGTGTTTTAGAAGAGGGCTCTCACATGGTGGAACGGGGTTATGAGAGACCGTGGTGCAGAAGTTACTCTAGCACAGACATGGGCTAAACTTAGGGCCCTTATGATGAGGGAGTTTTGTCCTTGTCATGAACAGCGAGCTTTGGAGAAAGAGTTTGATGACTTGAATCAAGACAGTGGCGAGCACAGGGCATATACTGATAGATTTGAGGAGTTGAGTCTGCTTTGCCCAACAATGGTTACCCCACTCGACAAGGCTATCGAAAGATACATCGACGGCCTACCTGACTTTGTGCAAGACATCATTACTGGTAGTAACCCTGCCACACTCCGTCAGGCGATCGCGTTAGCAGCGACATTGACTGTGTCGCAGGTTCGAAAGGAAAAACTGCACAAAAAGGGTGACAAGGGTAAGAAGCAGGCATCTGACAAAGAAGATAGCAAGAAAGGTCAAAACAAGAAGGGAAAGAATTCTGGTTCCTCAAAGAGTTCTAGGAAGCGAAAGGCTTCCCAAAACTATGCCGTTACTGCACAGGCTCAAGCTGCACCAAATCAGCCTGCGCAACCACTAGCCAAGAAGCCATATCTTGGTACTGCGCCTTTGTGCAACAGGTGTAACGGCCATCACCTAACACATCTCCAATGTCGTCATTGCACTAACTGTGGGAGAATTGGCCATCCTGCCGCTACTTGTCGCATTCGTGTTAACCAAAATCAGGCAGTTTAGAACCAAGCCCAACAAGTTGCTCAGCCTCTTGCTCAGCAACAAGGTCAAGCTGCACGACCTCATTTTCCTCCTGGTTCTTGCTACAATTGCGGGGATCTGACCCACTACAGAAACCGATGGCCAAGGCTAGCCAACCAGAATCAGAACCAGAATCAGAATCAGGCTCAGGCTCGAGGTTGAGTCTTCAACATGAATGCTCAAGAGGCACAAGCAGACAATGAAGTGGTGAATGGTACGTTCTTTATTAATAAACATCCTGCATCTGTTCTTTTTTATTCGGGTGACGATAAGAGTTTTGTGTCATTATCTTTTGAGCCATTGCTTCGCGTGTCTAGAACAAAACTAGGTAAACCTTTGACAGTAGAGGTTGCTAGTGGTGAACCCATTGTTCTTGATTCTGTTCTTCGCAACTGCCAGTTGAACCTTAACGATCATCTTTTTCCTATTGACCTCACGCCGATGCAACTTGGAAGCTTCGACGTCATTGTGGGTATGGATTGGTTAGCCAAGCATCGCGCAGAGGTAGTTTGTTTTGAGAAGATTGTTCGTGTGCCGCTTTCGACAGGTGAGATCCTACAGGTTCAGGGTGAGAAACCTGCTGGTGGTCTCAAACTCATGTCTTGTTTTAAAGCTCGGAAGTATCTGCGAAAGAACTATGTGGCCTTCTTGGCACATGTTACAGCAGATAAAGGCAAGGGTAAGTCTATTCAAGATATTCCTATTGTTCGGGATTATTTTGAAGTATTCCTTGAAGATTTACCTGGTCTACCTCCAGCACGCCAAGTCGAGTTCCGTATTGATCTCGTACCAGGTGCAAATCCCATTGCCAGAGCTCCATATCGTCTTGCACCGTCTGATATGCAAGAGTTATCTAAGCAGCTTCAGGAGCTCTCTGACAAAGGTTTTATCCGTCCTAGCTTTTCACCTTGGGGTGCTCCCGTTCTTTTTGTCAAGAAGAAAGACGGATCTTTTAGGATGTGTATCGATTATCGTGAGCTTAACAAGCTTACCATCAAGATTCGATATCCCCTACCTCGCATCGATGATCTCTTTGATCAGTTACAGGGCGCTTCTTATTTTTCAAAGATTGATCTGCGATCGGGATATCATCAACTTCGGGTGCATGAAGAAGACATTCCCAAGACAGCGTTCCGCACTCGTTATGGGCATTACGAGTTCACAGTCATGCCATTCGGTTTGAGTAATGCTCCTGCTGTTTTCATGGACTTAATGAATAGGGTCTGCAAGCCTTATTTGGATCAGTTCGTCATTGTTTTTATTGACGACATCTTGATATATTCTAAGACGCGAGCTGATCACGAGCAACATCTTCGTCTTACTCTGGAACTCCAAAAGAAAGAGCAACTTTTCGCCAAATTCTCCAAGTGTGAATTCTGGCTTAAAGAAGTTCAATTTTTAGGACATATTGTCAACGAACAAGGTATTCACGTAGATCCCTCCAAGATCAGTGCGATTAAGGATTGGGATACGCCTACTACTCCTACTGAGGTTCGTTCTTTTCTTGGACTTGCGGGTTATTATCGCCGCTTCATTGAAAACTTCTCAAAGATTGCAGTTCCTCTAACTGCTCTAACTCAGAAGAACAAACCCTTTGATTGGGGATTCAAACAAGAGGAAGCGTTTCTGACTTTGAAACAAAAGCTTTGCGGCGCGCCTGTTCTGACTTTGCTTAAGGGCAATGATGATTTCGTCGTTTATTGCGATGCATCTAAATTGGGTCTTGGTTGTGTTCTGATGCAAAGGAACAAAGTCATAGCATATGCATCGAGGCAGTTGAAGATACATGAGAAAAACTATACCACTCATGATCTTGAGTTAGGTGCAGTTGTCTTCGCTCTTAAGATATGGAGACACTATTTGTACGGTACAAAATGTGTGGTTTTCACGGACCACAAAAGTCTTTAGCATATCTTCAATCAGAAAGAACTCAACATGAGGCAACGACGTTGGGTTGACCTTCTAAACGACTATGACTGCGAAATTCGCTACCATCCTGGTAAGGCGAATGTCGTAGCCGATGCATTGAGTCGTAAGGAACGTACTAAGCTTCATTGTGTTCGTGTTCAATCTGTTATTCAAGCTCGATCCGATATCCAAGCACGCATTTCTCAGGCTCAACAATCTTGTGTTTCACAGGGTTTGATGGTTAAGGAATTTCCCTATCACATAACCCCTGATCTGGAACTGAAGGACAATGGATCGTATTACTTCATGGACCGTTTGTGGGTCCCAAGCCAAGATAACCTTCGCACCTTGCTTATGGATGAAGACCATAAGTCTCGTTATTCTGTTCATCCTGGCTCAGATAAGATGTATAAGGATCTTCGTATTCAGTATTGGTGGCCTGGTATGAAGAAAGACATTTCCTTATATGTATCAAAATGCCTTACTTGTCTTAAGGTTAAGGCTGAACATCAACGTCCTTCGGGTTTATTAGTGCAACCAGAGATCCCAGTTTGGAAATGGGAAAACATTACTATGGATCTCATTACTAAACTTCCGCGCACAAAGAAGGGTCATGATGCCATCTGGCTAGTCATTGATTGTCTTACTAAGTCAGCGCATTTCTTGCCAATCCGTGAGGATTTTTCTGCTGACAAACTTGCAAAAATCTATGTGGATGAAATTGTAGCTCGACATGGTGTTCCTTTGAACATCCTTTCTGACAGAGATGCTCGTTTCACTTCTCATTTTTGGAGAACCATGCAATCTGCTATGGGGACCCAACTTAACCTGAGCACAGCTTATCATCCGCAAACGGATGGTCAATCTGAAAGAACAATCCAGACTCTGGAGGATATGCTTAGAGCTTGTGTGATCGACTTTGGAGGTAGTTGGGATTCACATCTTCCGTTAATTGAATTCTCCTGCAACAACAGTTATCACACCAGCATCAAAATGGCTCCTTTCGAAGCTCTCTATGGTCGAAAATGTCATTCACCAGTCTGCTGGAATGAGATCGGCGAGGCTCAGCTTACTGGACCTGCCCTCATTTTAGAGACAACTGATAAGATTAAGAAAGTTCGTGATAACCTTCAGACAGCTAGAACCGTCAAAAGAGTTACGCGGACCCAAAACGCAAGCCCTTGGAATTTCAAGTCGGAGATCGAGTATTACTTAAGGTCTCACCTTGGAAAGGTGTGATCAGATTTGGAAAGAAAGGAAAACTTGCACCTAGATACGTTGGACCATTCAAGATCGTCGAAAGAATCGGTAAGGTAGCCTACAGACTTGAGTTACCTCCTGAACTTGGAAATGTTCATCCAACCTTTCACATGTCCAATCTCAAGAGGTGTTTAGCCGATGAGAACCTCCACATACCGCTTGACGAAATTCGTGTTAATAAAACACTGAAATTTATTGAGAAGCCAGTGGAAATCATGGAACGAGAAGTCAAGTGGCTCAAACGCAAGCGCATTCCTTTGGTCAAGGTCCGCTGGGAATCTAAACATGGACCTGAGTTTACTTGGGAACGCGCAGATCAAATGAAGGCGAAATATCCGCATCTTTTCCCGCGAGTTTCCTCTAAATAAAGTTCGGGACGAAATTTCCACAAGTAGGGGAGACTGTAACATCTGTGTCTTAAATCATTGTAAACAATTCATTTATCAATAAAACAATTTTATTTGATCCCAATGTTTGTTTGGTTGTGTTTTACATTTTTCATGTTTTGACTTTTATTCAATTTCAAACTCTATATCGCTTTCTGGAGAGTTATACGCAAACTGGTGCGTAAACGTAATCAGTTTAATGCGAAAAATACTCCGGAACATAAACATATACTTAACATACCCTAAATAACCTTTACATAACTTAGAAATAAGTTTTGAAGGCTTTGGTATGGCAAAAACAAGTTAATTCGCTTACAGGGACTAAACTTGACAAACTACGAAAGTATGCCAATTTGAATTGTCACTAACATTCCGGAACGTGACCATAAGTTAAACACACATTAAATATCCTTTATATAGCTTAAAAATAGGCTTTGAGGGGTTCGGTGTGCTAAAATAAACTTTTGGGTCATTCAGGGACTAAAAGCGTTAAAAAGTGCACAAGTTTGCATTTTCGCGCATAACTTACGGTCTGAATACCTCCGGACATCCAAAAATTTATGTAAGCACTAAAATATTTTATTTTAGTGTTTGGCATAAGAAAAATCCATTCGTCGCGTCATTTGGATCGTTTTTCGCGCTTATGCGCATTCCGTCATAATTAAGCGAACATCGCGATCGTACGACCAAACGAACCAACATCCGGCATATTTTTGAGCATGTTTCATGTCCACAATGTTTAGGCATCATTTTAGGGCCTTAACGTTGGTTTAACGGGCCTTAAACATGTCGGAAATGGCCTTAAAACACAACAGGGACCAAAACTGTCATTTCTGAAAGTTGTTTGCTGATCAGACAGGCCAGGCGGCCCGCGTAAACCCAAGGTGATACCTTACACGCCCGCGTCAGGCTCCCAGACCAGATTCAATGTATTAACAGCCTGTTAACAGCCTTTCAAACACCCCAAAGGCCAATGCCACTTGTCAAACTCTTGTGGTGGGGGCAAAATGAGCTACCACAACATTCCGACAAGTGTACGGGTGAGATCAAGGCACGTTATCCAATAAACGATCCTAACGGTGGTCCATTTACTATAAATACTCCCCTCAACTTCACTCATTCCTCACAAGAATCTGATTTTAGAAGCTCTAAGTTGAAACCATTGTTTCATACCTGAGCTACTTGGATCAAGATTAACATTCGGGGACCCTTTGTAAGTGTTCCTTCATTCTTTTATTGCTTTTCGAGTCCGAAAGTCAAACTTTGTTTGACTTTCTACATTGACCAGTTTATGGTCAATGCGAAGTTCGTTTGAACTTCGCAACGTGATTCTAATCACGATGGTTATAGTCCCTTGTGACTATGCCTACTGATTACCACGTTGTCTAGGGTCGTAAGGGTAAGCGATCTAATAAATCGCTTATACCTTTGAACCCGACCCATTTGGTCGATCATTAGGATCCGACCAAACACATTAGGTGACCATAGTATATAGGGAATAACCTTCCGAGGTTATACCTTATGGTCGCTTCGTTTAAGTAGTTGTATGATAGGTAGTTTATATGCCTTAGGTAAATTACCAAAATGCCCTTTTTACGCCAAAATTCATTTTAAGCATATGTAACACAACTTTTGGTATCTAAACTGATTTGGTAACAATATTAGACATGTTAAGGCATATTTTACTTATCATAGGACTAGTTAAGCGTTTCGAACGCGTTTCACGCGAACGACCCGTTAAAGTAGCATAAGCTACCTAAACGGGTCGTAATGGGTCGTAAACACTTAGGTTAGGTTTCATTTAGTATGTAGGCTTTGTTAAACCATATTACATGAGTTCTCATACTCATTTGGTTTACAAGCCCTCATTCTATCCGATCTTCCGATTTAGGTCCGGTTTATTAATGTAGTTACCTATATTAGGTGCCGTTTGATATCCGTGATCTCTAGCATTGTTTGGTTGATACTCAAGGACTACTAAGCAATCTCAAGTGAGTACATAGACCCCTCTTTTACTGTTTTCCAAATGTTTTGGGGTGGAACACATGTGCCTACTTGTTACTTTCATGCTTTCCTGTTTTCACATCATATACCTGCTATGTTTGTTAGTACATTATAGTATATGATTTCATTACATTTCATGCTATGTATGCCCATTGTGTGCGTACTTAGTACATCGTTTTACATTATATTTCATGCTATGTATGCCCATTGTGTGCATACTTAGTATATTATTTACTTTACACTTCTGCTATGTATGTTAACTGATAGCATGCTAGCACATTGATTTACAAGACTTTTCTACTTTGTATGTTAACTTAGCATACTTAGTACATTGTTTTCATATGACATGTATACAATTTCTATAACATTTGGTTTGCACAAACGAGACTTATATACATTCATTAACATTAGCTACGCCGCTCGGTAGTAAGTACTGGTACCATAGGACTTGACAAATCCCATTCCTGACATCTCGGGTTTGTTTGGATGTAAGGAATGACTGAATCCGAAAACATTTCTTTTTATAACCTTGACTGAAAGGGTTATCCGACTGTCTCAAGGCTTGAATGTATGCGTTAACTTACCACAAAAATGTTTGTATCAATGTAACATGCATTACTTTGCAAAACATAACTTTTTGATATATTCAAAATACTTTGTTTTGTACATTTATACATTTGGATTATGTGACAACACTTTACTTACAATACATTACATTTGTTACACATTACTTGACTACGCTTGGACTTCTTAACATTTGACATGGTTTATACAAGGACTTTTTGACAATTGGTCTAAACATAGACTTTTTACATTGGTAGTTTGTTTAAGTGACTTAAGTAACGAGATGTGAGTAATATGATACAAGCATGGTGGATATGCCGTTGGTACTTCCTATATATAAGTGTTTGTATTATATTACATATCATAGCGTTATTTAAATCATTCAAATTAGACTTATACATTTTACACAAGTGTTAGGGGAGGATTTCTTAATGACCTGTGATCCTCAATTATTATCCTGCTTGGTGATCCTTACTTCTGTGTTAGTTAGTGATCCTCAGAAGTGCTTCAGGATCAGGATCATGGATCATCCTAAGGATCCTTATACTAATGATTGTCTGCTTTGAATTCGATATTGTTTTGCAGGAATACTGGTTTGGACTTAGTCTTGGTAACGTTCCTGGAGAATATTCCACGCTTATTCCGCACGTGCTTGACCATGGTGAACGTTATGGAGATCGTGGGGAGAAGGCATGAATTGCGGATAGTTAGTTATTTAGATATTTTACTAAATTTAAAAGGGGTAGCGAGCTAATTAGACAACACTTGGCTATTTTTTGGCTACACACACTCGTACAACTGCACTCACCAGCTCTCGGCAAAACACTTAGCATTTTTTCATACATTTCTACACGATACACTAAAGTGATCCTTGTACTTAGCTCGCTATCATCCGAAGTTGTAAAAAGATTATTGTTTAATTCGAGTTGGTGATCGGTAGTTTCCATCACCCGAGGTTTTTTATGCCGGAGATCATACATTGATCAAGGGCTTTTTCCTCGTATAAATCTTTGTGTCCCTTGTGCAATTCATTTCATAGAGATCCTCATTGTTGTTTACCAATTCAAGCATCATACCCCGTAACAGAGAGTTTGGTTGCATTATCCCCGTCTGATTTTTGACCAAAACAGTTTGGCGCCCACCGTGGGGCAATTGGTGCTTCGTTCCTAAGAAATTCTCATTTTTGTGATCATTTCGGTTCGTTACATCCAAGCAGATGGCTTCATCATCGAAGAACACTTCCAGTGCGATGTCTGCAGTCAATTCGTCCCAGGGCATTCCACCTTTGCCTCCACTACCTTCTGGACCTCAGAAAAATGCCGAGAAGAAACCAACTCCCATTTTCTCAAAACCTCCAACTTCTTCTGCTTCTTATACTCCTACTACTAGTGACTTGTTTACTCTGAATTTGCAGATGAAGGAGCATATACAGCAGCAGGACAAGACCAATGAAAGGATTCTTAGAGAAATTGGAGACATCAAGAAACATAAGAGATCGGCAGAGGATCATTCCCCACTGATGCCCAGATCTTTGAATTTCGATACTCCGGTTATAACTTCTCAGCCTTCAGTGGTTCCAGACGTTCAATATGTGGGAGGACCAAAAGGAGTGCATTACGGATCATCAGCAATGACTCAGGCTTCAGGGTTACACTTCAAACCAGCAGGATCCCATCCTCAGCATATAGGATCCTTCGCAAGCTCAGGAGGATACTCGGGAGTGCAGCAGATTCAAGGGTTCTGGCCGTTTCAAGGATCCTCCCAGGTTCAAGGATCCTCCTATGTTCCAGGATCCTCCCAGGTTCAAGAATCCTCTCAGGTTCAAGGATCCTCCCAGGTTCAAGGTGTGACACCTGGGTCACTGTGACCATCAAAAAAATTCCAAGCCAATGAAATATTGTATTTCATACTTGGGATCTGTATAAATATGTGTATCTTTTGCACATATCAATTCTTGTTCGATTTCAAGCTCTAAATCTCTTTTTGGAAGGTTATACGCGCACTGATGCGTAGATATAACCAGTTTAATGCAACAAACACTACGGAATAGTGAAATAGGCTTTACATACCTTAAATAACCTTTACATAACTTAGAAATAAATTTTGAAGGCTTTGGTATGGCAAAAACAAGTTAATTCGCCTACAGGGACTAAACTTGACAAACTGCGAAAGTATGCAAATTTGAACTGTAACAAACATTCCGGAACATGACCATAAGTTAAACACACCTTAAATATCCTTTACATAGCTTAGAAATAGGCTTTAAGGGGTTCGGTGTGCTAAAATAAACTTTTGGGTCATTCAGGGACTAAAAGTGTCAAAAAGTGCACAAGTTTGCACTTTCGCGCATAACTTACGTTCTGAATACATCCGGACATCCAAAAATTTATTTAAGCACTAAAATATTTTATTTTAGTGTTTGGCATAAGAAAAATCCATTCGTTGCGTCAGTTGGATCGTTTTTCGCGCTTGTGCGCATTCCGTCGTAATTAAGCGAACATCGCGTTCGTACGACCAAACGAACTGACATCCGACATATTTTTGAACATGTTTCATGTCCACAATGTTTAGGCATCATTTTAGGGCCTTAAAGTTTGCTTTACGGGCCTTAGAAGTGTCAGAAATGGCTTAAACACGTGCAGGGACTGAAACTGTCATTTCTGAAAAGTTTGTTCTGATCATACAAGGCTAGGCGGCCCGCCTGAGCTTGTGTGTATCCTGAAGCGGGCCACATTAGGCTCCTAGAATAGATAAGATCATCTAATCAGCAGATTTCAGCTGATTAACTCACAACCACACATTCTAACTTGCCCTTTCAGCTCATGGGGGACCATTTTTTAGTTACCACAACATTTTGACAAATGTACGCACAAGATTAAATCACGTTATTCAAGAAACGATCTTAACGGTTCGAGAAATACTATAAATACCCACCTACCCCAACTTCATTTCTCACTAGAATTTGATCAATTGTGCTCTAAGTTGAAACCTTTGTTTCATACCTGAGCTATTTTGATCTAGATTAGCATTCGGGGACCCTTCGTAAGTGTTCCTTCATTCTTTTATTGCTTTTCGAGTCCGAAATTCAAACTTTGTTTGACTATCTGCATTGACCAGTTTATGGTCGATGCGAAGTTCGTTCGAACTTCATAACGTGAGCGTGATCACGATGGTTATGGTCCCTAGTGACTATACCTACTGATTACCACGTTATCTAGGCTCAGTGACGAGCCGTAGTTTCGGTCAGAATACGTATTCTTGCGTATTTTGCAACCAAACTACTTATGGGTATCAAAACCGTATGTTTTGGTACCAAACCTGTTTTCTAAACTTAGTTAAGCATGTTTTAGCATGCTTAGCTCGTCACTTTTAGTTTAGTGCTTATATAGGGTCGTAAGGTAAGCGATCTAAACAATCGCTTATACTTTCGAACCCGACCCATTTGGTCGATCTTTAGGATCTGACCAAACACTTTAGGTGACCATAGTATATCCGAGGTTATACCTTATGATCGCTCCGTTTTAGTAGTTGTATGATAGGTAGTTTATATGCCTTAGGTAAATTACCAAAATACCCCTTTGATGCCAAAATTCGTTTTAATCATATGTATCATAACTTTTGACATCTAAACTGATTTGACAACCATATTAGACATGTTAAGGCATATATTACTTGTCATAGGAATAGTTAGGCGGTCCGAACGCGTTTTACGCGAACGACGCGTTAAAGTAGCATAAGCTACCTAAACGGGTCGTAATGGGTCGTAAGCACTTAGGTTAGGTTTCATTTAGTATGTAGGCTTTGTTAAACCATACTACATGAGTTCCCATACTCATTTGGTTTACGATCCCTCATTCTATCCGATATTCCGATTTAGGTCCGGTTTATTAATGTAGTTACCTATATTAGGTGTCGTTGGATATTCCGAGATCTCTAGCATTGCTTGGTGGTTATCTTAGGACTTCTGAGCAATCTCAAGTGAGTACATAGACCCCTCTTTTACTGTTTTCCAAACGTTTTTGGGTGGAACACATGTGCCTACTTATTACTTTCATGCTTTCCATGTTTTCACATCATATACCTGCTATGTTCGTTAGTACATTATAGTACATGATTTCATTGTGTTCATGCTATGTATGCCCATTGTGTGCATACTTAGTACATCGTTTTACATTACATTTTATGCTATGTATGTCCATTTAGTTCATACTTAGCACATTGTTTTACATTACACTTATGCTATGTATGTCCATTGTGTGCATGCTTAGTACATTGTTTTACATTGCATTTCTGTTGCATATGCTCATCCAGCATGTGAACACATTATACTACATTTTGAACCGTTGTAACCTTTTGACTATGTGAACCGTCGTAACCGTTTAATTATATGAACCGTTTGTAACTATTGAACCGTGTGAACCATTTGTATCTGTTGACAGGATTTACATTTGACAATAGACATTTGACTATACATAAACATTTCTACAATTGATAAACATTACATCTTGGTGGTTTGGTTTGACTATGTGATTTAAGTAACGAGGCGTGTGTAATATGATACAAGCATGGTGGATACGCCGCTGGTACTTCCTATATATAAGTGTTTGTATGGTATTACATATTGTGGCGTTATTTGAATCATTTCAATTTGAGACATATAACATATTATACAAATAACATACTTTTCACAAGACATTGTTTTACAAACAACTTATCTTATACAAACTCATTTTACATGGTTATTCATTTAACTATACATTATTCTCTTATTTATACATATCATCTGATCTTATCCTTTTTCAAATGATTTACAAGACAAAGCAAATTACACGGTTCATGACGAAACATTTTCTCAAACTTAAGTCATGAATTCTATTTTCACAAAACCTATGTATCTCACAGGAATTTTTATGCTGACGTACCTATTTTCACATGTGTTTTCAGGAGATGATGCATAGGACTTATCAAGACATACTTAGGCGGACCTGTGCCTTAGTGACTTTAAACGAGACAAGAACTAGTTAATTTATGTTATGTACTCTTTGTTTCTTGTTTAAAACATTGTAAACTCTCATGTTTGATTAATAAAACGAATCTTCAATTGCCATGGATTTGAAACAATTAATTCTGTTACAACACTCCCCGACGTTTCCGCCACGTTTGGTTGTCCTACGTGGTCGGGGTGTGACAGAAAAGTTGGTATCAGAGCCAATGGTTATAGGGAATTGTCACACCCTGACCACGTAGAACATTCAAAACGTGGCGGAAACATCGGGGAGTGTTGTAACAGAATTAATGTTTCACAACCATGGATATTGAAGTTTCGTTTTATTCATCAAACAAGCGAGTTACATTGTCTTTAAACAAGAAGTAAAGAGTATACAACAAAATTTAACTAGTTCTTGTCTCGTTTTAAGTCACTAAGGCACAAGTCCGCCTAAGTATGTCTTGATCAATCCTATGCTTCATATCCTGAAACACATGTGAAAATAGGTACGTCAGCATAAAAATGCCGGCGAGTACATAGGTTTTGTGAAAATAAGATTCATGACCTCTGTTTAAGAAAATGTTTAGTCATGAACCTTGTAATTTGCTTTGTCTTTGTAAATCATTTGAAAAACAATAAGTTCAGATGATACGTATAAATAAGAGAAATAATGCATGGTTAAATGAATAACCATGTAAAAATGAGTTTGTATAAGTTAAGTTGTTTATAAATCAATGTCTTGTGAAAAATATGTTATTTGTATAAAATGTTCTATGTCTCAAATTGAAATGATTCAAATAACGCTACAATATGTAATATCATACAAACACTTATATATAGGAAGTACCAACGGCGTATCTACCATGCTTGTATCATATTACACACGCCTCGTTACTTAAATCACTTACCCAAACAAACCACCAATGTAAATTGTCCATGTATAAATGAATTTGTCAAATGTATTGAGTAATATGTCAAAATGCATGATCAATGTAAATCATGTAATGTGTAACCTAAATGATATGTATGGCTAGTGAAAACGCATCAACTAAACCATAGGTGAAATGCACAAAAACAAAGTATTGAAGTAAAACTTGGTTTAAATCAAAGCTATGTTTTGTGTAAATGCATGATCAATGTAAATCATGTAATGTGTAAATGCATGATCAATGTAAATCATGTAATGTGTAACCAAACTGATCTGTATGGCTAGTGATAAATATCACTAAACCATATGCACAAGAACATAGTATTGAAGTAAAACTTGGTTTAAATCAAAGCTATGTTTTGTGTAAATGCATGATCAATGTAAATCATGTAATGTGTAAATGCATGATCAATGTAAATCATGTAATGTGTAACCAAACTGATCTGTATGGCTAGTGATAAATATCACTAAACCATATGCACAAGAACATAGTATTGAAGTAAAACTTTGTTTAAATCAAAGCTATGTTTTGTGTAAATGCATGATCAATGTAAATCATGTAATGTGTAACCAAACTGATCTGTATGGCTAGTGATAAATATCACTAAACCATATGCACAAGAACATAGTATTGAAGTAAAACTTGGTTTAAATCAAAGCTATGTTTTGTGTAAATGCATGCTATACTGATACGAACATCTATACGGTATTGTTATAATGCATACATCCAAGCCTTGAGACTGTGGCGATAAACCCTTAAACGACTTAAAGGATTATCTGTGCTTATGTATATCGAATTCGGTCATTCCTTTCATCCCCTTTCCCTGGGATGTCCGGAACGGGAGTTGTCAATTCCTATGGTACCACTACCTACTAACGAACGGCGTAGCTAATGTTAATGAATGTATTGTTCCATTGTAAACAACCCAAATGTCATAACAAAATGTAAGCATGTGATGAAAACCATGTACTAAGTATGCACGCAATGGACATACATAGCATAAAATGTAAATGTAAAACGATGTACTAAGTATGCATGCAATGGACATACATAGCATAAAAACAATGAAATCATGTAAAACAATGTACTATAAGTGTACTATTGAACATAGCATGTATATGATGTGAAAACATGAAAGCATGAAAGTAACAAGTAGGCACATGTGTTCCACCCCAAAACAGTTTGGAAAACAGTAAAAGAGGGGTCTATGTACTCACTTGAGATTGCTCAGTAGTCCTTGAGTAACAACCAAACAATGCTAGAGATCGCGGATATCAAACGGCACCTAATATAGGTAACTATGTTAATAAACCAGACCTAAATCGGAAGATCTGATAGAATGAGGGTTCGTAAACCAAACGAGTATAGAGACTCGTGTCATATGGTTTAACAAAGCCTACATACTAAATGAAACCTAACCTAAAAGCTTACGACCCATTACGACCCGTTTAGGTAGCTTATGCTACTTTAACGCGTCGTTCGCGTGAAACGCGTTCGGACCGCCTAACTAGTTCTACGACAAGTGTTATATGCCTAAACATGTTACATAATCAGTTATGTGACAAAAGTTTAGGTTACATATGCTTAATTACCAATTATACATGAAAAGGGTATTCTGGTAATTTACCTAAGGCATATAAACTACCTATCATATAACTACTTAAACGATGTGACCATAGGGTATAACCTCGGAAGGTTATTCCCTACCTACTATGGTCACCTAATGTATTTGGTCGGATCCTAATGATCGACCAAACTGGGTCGGGTTCGAGGGTATAGGCGATTTATTAGATCGCCTACCCTACGACCCTAGACAACGTGGTAATCAGTGGGCATAGTCCCAAGGGACTATGACCAACGTGATTACACTCACGTTGTGAAGTTCAAACGAACTTCGCACTGACCATTACTGGTCAATGCTGAAAGTCAAACAAAGTTTGACTTTCTGACTCGAAAAGCAATAAAATAAGGAAAAGAACGAAAGAATACTTACGAAGGGTCCCCGAATGCTAATCCCGATTCAAGAATCTCAGGTATGAAACAATGGTTTCAACTTAGAGGTTCTCAAATCAGAATTCTTGTAATTTTGAAGCATGGGGGGTGGGGTATTTATAGTAAAAGGTCCACCGTTAAGATCGTTTCATGGAAAACGTGCCTTAATCCCACCCGTACAAGTGTCGGGACCTTATGGTGACTAAAATGTGATCCTTATCAGATGACTAGACAAATGAGAATGTGTGGTGGTGGATCAAACAGCTGCAATCTGCTGTTAGAAACATTTAACCTGGTCAGAAGGTCTGACGCGGGCCGCCTAAGGATGTTAAGATCCTGAGGCGGGCCGCCTAGGAGTCACAGATCATAACAAAGTTTCAGAAATGTCAGTTTCAGTCCCTGCACGTGTTTAAGGCCATTTCCGACACTTCTAAGGCCCGTAAAGCCAACTTTAAGGCCCTAAAATGTTGCCTAAACATTGAGGACATGAAACATGCTCAAAAATATGCCGGGTGTTGGTTCGTTTGGTCGTACGAACGCGATGTTCGCTTAATTACGACGGAATGCGCATAAGCGCGAAAAACGATCCAAATGACGCGACGAATGGATTTTTGGCAAGCCAAACACTAAAGTATAATATAGTCATGCTTACATAAATTTTTGGATGTCCGGATGTATTCAGAACGTAAGTTATGCGCGAAAATGCAAACTTGTGCACTTTTTGACACTTTTAGTCCCTGAATGACACAAAAGTTTATTTTAGCATACCGAACACCTCAAAGCCTATTTCTAAGATATGTGAAGGATTTTTATGGTATGTTTAACTTATGGTCATGCTCCGGAATGTCTGTTACAGTTCAAATTGGCATACTTTCGCAGTTTGTCAAATTTAGTCCCTGTAAGCGATTTAACTTGATTTTGCCATACCAAAGCCTTTAAAACTTATTTCTAAGTTATGTAAAGGTTATTTAAGGTATGTTAAGCCTATGTCACTATTCCGGAGTGTTTGTTGCATTAAACTGGTTATATTTACGCATCGGTGCGCGTATAACCTTCCAGAAAGCGATTTAGAGTTTGAAATTGAACAAGAATTGATATGTGCAAATGATACACATATTTTTACAAATCCCAAGTATGAAATATAATATTTCATTGGTTCGGTATTTGTTTGATGGCCGTGGAGGCACAGGTGTTAGAGTCTCCCCTACTTTAGGAAATTTCGTCCCGAAATTTATTTAGAGGAAACTTGTGAGAGCTTGAAAACATGAAGTTGAAAAGATCAAACAACATTGATTAGGGTTCTGAACTTCTAGTAACTTTAATAACATCACGTTTGCAATGTAAGAGGGATACTTATATACAAGTATATGAAGCTTCATTGGTTTGTCCACCGTACCTCCATTACATTGTTCTCATTTTGTTATTGTTGTCGCTATCGGTTCTTACACATAATAAATCTTACTGGGTTTCTGTGCACCAAATTTCATAATTATGTACGCGTCCATAATTAGACAATTCCTTGCATAGTTTACTCAGTCTATTTTATAATGTGTAGGGAAAAACCAAATGAACAATCCTGTGATGAGTGTGACTAGACCGCCATAGAGTCCTTTTAAATAAATAAATAAATGATCTAAATAGACTATCAAGGGGTCTGTTCAGCTACATCACTAGATGTCGTTCTTTAACCAAATTGTGAATCAATCTTTTTTACTAGACCACTAAAGGTCTCTTATGAATCATGGAGTGGTACTATATAATCCAAGGGTCTTAACTATTACATAGAAGCCCATTAAGGATTTAAGGTAATACCTTTTTGAATATCCTACTACGAATCCCTCATATGAAGATATGAAAGATTCTTCGAGGATTTGGATAACGAATATCCAGAGTATACAAAAACACAAATTGCATAAAAGAAAACATAAGATGAATAAACACATAGTCACTTAACCACAAAATTGTTTGTTAATTTGTTCTGCTAACAGAGCACATGTATTTAAAGCACACTAAGAATCCATTTCTTGGATTTCATTTGGTACTTTAAACATTATGAAGAATCTGACTATAAAGATAGAAAGATTTTTGAAGAGAGAAATCGACTTTGATTATAAGAAACCGAAATGTTTGAATTTAGGTACGCAAGGAATCCAATTAAGGATTCTGATTTGTATGATGATCATCCACAAGGATCTAATTGTGAAGATAAAAAGATCCCATGTGGATTTTTTTTTTTAGAAGTTGAAGATGTTTTGAAACCTTGCACGGGATGTGCTTATGTCAAAACATAAAGTAAAATGTTTATGAAGTTGAGATGCTTGATATGTCAAGGCGACATATGAAGCAGAATTTGAAGGTTAAGTCAATGTATGTGGAAAATATTTTTGAAAACTATGCATGGGGTTCTTTTAAGAAAAATGTGTTTATCGTTTTTGAAACCTTATATATAATACTTTTGAAATCATAAAGTAGGTGTATTAGATAGATATATTTACAAAAATGTTTTAAAATCATGCAAGATGAATTTTGAAATTATGTATAAGGTTTTTGAAGGACATGAATGATGCTTTTCAAAATCATGCACTTGATAAGAAAATGTATTGTGTTAATATTGTCTTCAGACTATATGAAATATTTTGAAATTAGGAAGGTTGGTTTTGATAACATGGCCAATGTTTTTGAAATAACATAGACAATGCATCTAGAAAAATTGTTTTCAAACTATATGAAATGTTTTGAGATCATGAAGATTGTTTTGAAATACTTGTACTGTGTATGTTGAAAAATCAAAACGTAATGGGTATGAGATTTGAAAATACCCTTAGTTATCTAACCAAGGATTTAATGGCACAGATGTGCAGAAGCATGATCACTCATAATGTCACTTTATTTTCTGTACTTTGTTTCTTAGAATGAAACAAGTACTTAAAATTTTTGAGGGAATCATGAGCGATCATTTGAAAGAGAGAAATCACAAGAGTAGTTTGTAAGGAATATAGTTCCTTGATGTAGGTATCATAGGAAAATCCTACACATATGTAACTACAATTGTACATCAGAATCTGTGAACAACAACTTTTATTTATGAACGAGACAGATTGTTTCACAATCAAGAAAATGAAAGAAACAAAAGCATAAGATAGCAACATCTTCTACTCGGCCAACTGCTCATCCATGGGTCAGATTTGCCTTAGCAAGCTTTGGGCAATCCCTTTGGAAATGGCCCATCTCGCCACAGTTGTAGCAAGACCCTCGTGAAAAACGAGCTTGAGCAGGAGTGTCGCCAGCTTGATTTGGTACAGCTACAGCTGGGCAAACCCTTGCTGTATGACCTATAAGTCCACAAATCCGACATTTGCGGCACCTCACACTAGGGTGATGATGAAGGTTACATTGGTTGCACAAGGGTGCAGTTCCATTGTATGGCTTCCTAGCAGGGGGTTGAGCTGGTTGGTTGGGGAAGGCTTGACCATTGTGAGCGACCACGGCGAAGTTCTGAGAAGCCTTTCGCTTCTTTGACTTCTTAGGGGATCGTTCATCCATGGTCTTTGATTCCTCGATTGGTTTATTGGCTGATGGTGTTGTCGCCTGACTAGGTCCTGCGTGTCTTGGTGACTCTAGAGTGGCTTCATCCTGGAGATGATACATGGCAGTAGCTAATTCAACAGTCTTAAGGACTACTTCGCCTATTCGCTGAGCGAATTTAGCAATCTGCTTGGATATCTGGTCGTCATCGTGATGAAGAGATATTTTAAAAGAAAGTGAAAGACATAGGAAGAAACAAGTGAAAGTTTATTGGATAATCAATACCGAATGGTAACGAATGAAAATTGTGATCATTTGTTTGTTACCTAAGGCAAACAAATGAGATGGTGACAAATCAAAGTAAATGGGTCAAAAATAATGTATCGCGAAGACATGCTCGCCTATAAGTGAACACTCATCCCAAGAATTCCCAGGTAAGCACAACTGGTCTCGCGTCTGATGAGATGTATACGAAGTGCTTGTCTAGACAGAAAACCCAGAATACAGGCATTCACCCTTCCAGTTTGCACGTGTTCACATTATTTAAAACCCAAAACCTTGACGAAATTTTGAAAACCCAAAGGGGTTCAAAACCATATAATAGAGAGTTCAAAACCTTACAATAGAGGGTTCAAAACCTAGTAATCAATCATCCTAGAACAGATGATTAGTTTTCAAAGCGGTTTTGAAATTTATGTTCTTGTTGTGGTTGTCGCCTAAGGATAGGTGACGGTATTGTTTTATGACTAAACGCAAGTAAACTCGCGTTAGGGTCCTAAGAAGGTTATAGACTAGGTCAAAGCATTACTAATAACCTAATTCCCTATAACCGTTGGCTCTGATACCATCTTTTCTGTCACACCCCGACCACGTAGAACATTCAAAACGTGGCGGAAACATCGGGGAGTGTTGTAACAGAATTAATGTTTCACAACCATGGATATTGAAGTTTCGTTTTATTCATCAAACAAGCGAGTTACATTGTCTTTAAACAAGAAGTAAAGAGTATACAACAAAATTTAACTAGTTCTTGTCTCGTTTTAAGTCACTAAGGCACAAGTCCGCCTAAGTATGTGTTGATCAATCCTATGCTTCATATCCTGAAACACGTGTGAAAATAGGTACGTCAGCATAAAAATGCCGGCGAGTACATAGGTTTTGTGAAAATAAGATTCATGACCTCTGTTTAAGAAAATGTTTAGTCATGAACCTTGTAATTTGCTTTGTCTTTGTAAATCATTTGAAAAACAATAAGTTCAGATGATACGTATAAATAAGAGAAATAATGCATGGTTAAATGAATAACCATGTAAAAATGAGTTTGTATAAGTTAAGTTGTTTGTAAATCAATGTCTTGTGAAAAATATGTTATTTGTATAAAATGTTCTATGTCTCAAATTGAAATGATTCAAATAACGCTACAATATGTAATATCATACAAACACTTATATATAGGAAGTACCAACGGCGTATCCACCATGCTTGTATCATATTACACACGCCTCGTTACTTAAATCACTTACCCAAACAAACCACCAATGTAAATTGTCCATGTATAAATGAATTTGTCAAATGTATTGAGTAATATGTCAAAATGCATGATCAATGTAAATCATGTAATGTGTAACCTAAATGATATGTATGGCTAGTGAAAACGCATCAACTAAACCATAGGTGAAATGCACAAAAACAAAGTATTGAAGTAAAACTTGGTTTAAATCAAAGCTATGTTTTGTGTAAATGCATGATCAATGTAAATCATGTAATGTGTAAATGCATGATCAATGTAAATCATGTAATGTGTAACAAACTGATCTGTATGGCTAGTGATAAATATCACTAAACCATATGCACAAGAACATAGTATTGAAGTAAAACTTGGTTTAAATCAAAGCTATGTTTTGTGTAAATGCATGATCAATGTAAATCATGTAATGTGTAAATGCATGATCAATGTAAATCATGTAATGTGTAACCAAACTGATCTGTATGGCTAGTGATAAATATCACTAAACCATATGCACAAGAACATAGTATTGAAGTAAAACTTGGTTTAAATCAAAGCTATGTTTTGTGTAAATGCATGATCAATGTAAATCATGTAATGTGTAACCAAACTGATCTGTATGGCTAGTGATAAATATCACTAAACCATATGCACAAGAACATAGTATTGAAGTAAAACTTGGTTTAAATCAAAGCTATGTTTTGTGTAAATGCATGCTATACTGATACGAACATCTATACGGTATTGTTATAATGCATACATCCAAGCCTTGAGACTGTGGCGATAAACCCTTAAACGACTTAAAGGATTATCTGTGCTTATGTATATCGAATTCGGTCATTCCTTTCATCCCCTTTCCCTGGGATGTCCGGAACGGGAGTTGTCAATTCCTATGGTACCACTACCTACTAATGAACGTCGTAGCTAATGTTAATGAATGTATTGTTCCATTGTAAACAACCCAAATGTCATAACAAAATGTAAGCATGTGATGAAAACCATGTACTAAGTATGCACGCAATGGACATACATAGCATAAAATGTAAATGTAAAACGATGTACTAAGTATGCATGCAATGGACATACATAGCATAAAAACAATGAAATCATGTAAAACAATGTACTATAAGTGTACTATTGAACATAGCATGTATATGATGTGAAAACATGAAAGCATGAAAGTAACAAGTAGGCACATGTGTTCCACCCCAAAACAGTTTGGAAAACAGTAAAAGAGGGGTCTATGTACTCACTTGAGATTGCTCAGTAGTCCTTGAGTAACAACCAAACAATGCTAGAGATCGCGGATATCAAACGGCACCTAATATAGGTAACTATGTTAATAAACCAGACCTAAATCGGAAGATCTGATAGAATGAGGGTTCGTAAACCAAACGAGTATAGAGACTCGTGTCATATGGTTTAACAAAGCCTACATACTAAATGAAACCTAACCTAAAAGCTTACGACCCATTACGACCCGTTTAGGTAGCTTATGCTACTTTAACGCGTCGTTCGCGTGAAACGCGTTCGGACCACCTAACTAGTTCTACGACAAGTGTTATATGCCTAAACATGTTACATAATCAGTTATGTGACAAAAGTTTAGGTTACATATGCTTAATTACCAATTATACATGAAAAGGGTATTCTGGTAATTTACCTAAGGCATATAAACTACCTATCATATAACTACTTAAACGATGTGACCATAGGGTATAACCTCGGAAGGTTATTCCCTACCTACTATGGTCACCTAATGTATTTGGTCGGATCCTAATGATCGACCAAACTGGGTCGGGTTCGAGGGTATAGGCGATTTATTAGATCGCCTACCCTACGACCCTAGACAACGTGGTAATCAGTGGGCATAGTCCCAAGGGACTATGACCAACGTGATTACACTCACGTTGTGAAGTTCAAACGAACTTCGCACTGACCATTACTGGTCAACGCTGAAAGTCAAACAAAGTTTGACTTTCTGACTCGAAAAGCAATAAAATAAGGAAAAGAACGAAAGAATACTTACGAAGGGTCCCCGAATGCTAATCCCGATTCAAGAATCTTAGGTATGAAACAATGGTTTCAACTTAGAGGTTCTCAAATCAGAATTCTTGTAATTTTGAAGCATGGGGGGTGGGGTATTTATAGTAAAAGGTCCACCGTTAAGATCGTTTCATGGAAAACGTGCCTTAATCCCACCCGTACAAGTGTCGGGACCTTATGGTGACTAAAATGTGATCCTTATCAGATGACTAGACAAATGAGAATGTGTGGTGGTGGATCAAACAGCTGCAATCTGCTGTTAGAAACATTTAAACTGGTCAGAAGGTCTGACGCGGGCCGCCTAAGGATGTTAAGATCCTGAGGCGGGCCGCCTAGGAGTCACAGATCATAACAAAGTTTCAGAAATGTCAGTTTCAGTCCCTGCACGTGTTTAAGGCCATTTCCGACACTTCTAAGGCCCGTAAAGCCAACTTTAAGGCCCTAAAATGTTGCCTAAACATTGAGAACATGAAACATGCTCAAAAATATGCCGGGTGTTGGTTCGTTTGGTCGTACGAACGCGATGTTCGCTTAATTACGACGGAATGCGCATAAGCGCGAAAAACGATCCAAATGACGCGACGAATGGATTTTTGGCAAGCCAAACACTAAAGTATAATATAGTCATGCTTACATAAATTTTTGGATGTCCGGATGTATTCAGAACGTAAGTTATGCGCGAAAATGCAAACTTGTGCACTTTTTGACACTTTTAGTCCCTGAATGACACAAAAGTTTATTTTAGCATACCGAACACCTCAAATCCTATTTCTAAGATATGTGAAGGATTTTTATGGTATGTTTAACTTATGGTCATGCTCCGGAATGTCTGTTACAGTTCAAATTGGCATACTTTCGCAGTTTGTCAAATTTAGTCCCTGTAAGCGATTTAACTTGATTTTGCCATACCAAAGCCTTTAAAACTTATTTCTAAGTTATGTAAAGGTTATTTAAGGTATGTTAAGCCTATGTCACTATTCCGGAGTGTTTGTTGCATTAAACTGGTTATATTTACGCATCGGTGCGCGTATAACCTTCCAGAAAGCGATTTAGAGTTTGAAATTGAACAAGAATTGATATGTGCAAATGATACACATATTTTTACAAATCCCAAGTATGAAATATAATATTTCATTGGTCGGTATTTGTTTGATGGCCGTGGAGGCACAGGTGTTACAGGAATTAGGTTATTAGTAATGCTTTGACCTAGTCTATAACCTTCTAAGGACCCTAACGCGAGTTTACTTGCGTTTAGTCATAAAACAATACCTTCACCTATCCATAGGCGACGACCACAACAAGAACATAAATTTCAAAACCGCTTTGAAAACTAATCATCCGTTCTAGGATGATTGATTACTAGGTTTTGAACCCTCTATTGTAAGGTTTTGAACCCTCGGTTATATGGTTTTGAACCCCTTTGAGTTTTCAAAATCTCGTCAAGGTTTTGGGTTTTAAATAATGTGAACATGTGCAAACTGGAAGGGTGAATGCCTGTATTCTGGGTTTTCTGTCTAGGCAAGCACTTCGTATATATCTCATCAGCGTGAGACCAGTTGTGCTTACCTGGGAATTCTTGGGATGAGTGTTCACTTATAGGCGAGCATGTCTTCGCGATACATTATTTTTGACCTATTTACTTTGATTAATCACCGGGGTTGTTTGTTGCTTTGTAGTAACAAACAAATGACCACTATCCTTGCTTTCATCAGATTTGTTTCATCTCATTCTTTTCGTCTAATACTCTCACTCGTTTCCTTTCATGTTTCCTCTTTTAGAATGCCTCCTCGACGCGAAAACCAGATAGCGACTGCCGAACTGGCAGAAATTATTGCACAGCAAATGGCTACTCAATTCCCAAACCTCTTTGCTCAATGGAACCAAGCCAACAACAATGGTCCATGCAATTTCAAGAGTTTTAACTCGGCTAAACCACTCAAGTTTAGTGGTTCTGAGGGAGCGACTGGGCTTCTTCAATGGTTCGAGAGCATTGAGAATACTTTCCGCCACGTGCAGTGTCCTGACAATCGCAAGGTCGAGTTTTCTTCGAGTGTGTTTCAGAAGAGGGCCCTTACATGGTGGAACGGGGTTATGAGAGACCGTGGTGTAGAAGTTGCTCTAGCACAGACATGGGCTGAACTTAGAGCTCTTATGATGAGGGAGTTTTGTCCTCGTCATGAACTGCGAGCATTGGAAAGAGAGTTTGATGGTTTGAAGCAAGATAGCGGTGAACATCGAGCCTACACGGACCGTTATGAGGAGTTAAGCCTGTTATACCCAAACATGGTCACGCCGTTGGATAAGGCAATCGAAAAGTACATTGATGGCCTCCCTGACTCAATACAAGACATTGTGACTGGTAGCAACCCTACTACAGTTAGGCAGACCATTGAGCTAGCTGCAACCTTGACTGAATCTCAGATCAGGAAACGTAAGATTTTCCGAAAGGGTGACAAGAAACCGGTCGAGGAATCGAACCCAATCGAGGAATCAAAGACCATGGATGAACAGACTGGATCCCCTAAGAAGTCAAAGAAGCGAAAGGCTTCTCAGAACTTCGCCATGGTTACTCACAATGATCAAGCTATCCCCAACCAACCAGCTCAACCCCCTGCTAAGAAGCCATACAATGGAACTGCACCTTTGTGCAACCAATGTAGCCTCCATCATCATGCCAATGTAAAGTGCCGCAAATGCCAAACTTGTGGACTTATAGGCCATACAGCAAGAGTCTGCCCAGCTGCAGCTGCACCAAACCAAGCTGGCAATAACCCTGCTCAAGGTCGTTTTCTACCAGGTTCTTGCTTCAACTGTGGCGAGATGGGTCATTTCCGAAGAAATTGCCCAGAGCTTGCTAATGCAAATCCAGCTCAGGGATGAGCATCTGACCGACAACATCGCTTAGAAAAAAATCACGTCTTATGTATTATTTTCTTTTGTTGTCATGGTCCATGAAACAGTTGTTATCATTGTTTACAAATAAATCTTTTATTTACATTGCAATGTATTTATGTGGTTGTATGTATAAACAACACATCTCTTACAATACCGACAATCAAGGAATCGTATTCCTTATAAAGCAAACTACCCCCAAATTTTTTCCATCTTATGATCTCTTACGTTTCCACGAAATTCCTAAGTACCCATTTGTTCTAAGGAAACGAAGTACAAGGCGCAAGTTACAACACGAGACGAATACCCAAAGTACCACTATAAATCCTTAATAAGGGTACTTAAGGACATTTCCGTAAATCCTAAATTTTTCGTGTTCCTTAATTCGAATATTACGTTTCTTTGAAAACAAAATCGAATTTTTGGGAGATATTCCTATCTTTTCAGATAGATCCCAGAGGACATTGAAGTCCATCGACTGGTTTCCATATCCATTCTCAATCGATAACAAATTAATAACAAATTAATAACCAAGTTAAACAACTATGTGATTATGTGCTTATGTGTTCCTTTATGTGTTTTTGTGTAATCCAAGTTTTGTTATCCAAATCCTCGTAGAACCTTTCATATCTTCATATGAGGGATTCGTAGTAGGATACCCAAAGGTACTACATAAAATCCTTAATGGACTACTACGTTGTAGTTAAGTCCCTTGGATTATAAAGTACTACTCCATAATTAGACCCCTTGAGTGGTCTAGTTAAACAGATTGATCCAAAAATCTGGTTAGGAACATCATGTGATGATATATTTGAAAGGACTCCTTGGTGGCCTAATTAAAAGGATCATTTGTCGATCTAATTAAAAGGACCCTATGGTAGTCTAGTCACACTCATCACAGGTTTGATTTTCCTCCCCTAAACATTACAAGACAAACTGTGCGGACTATGCAAGGAATTACGTAATTATGGATGCATACATAATTATGGAATTTAGTGCACAGAAACCACAACAAGCTTTGTCATGTGCCTAGAAGTTAACTCTATTCATTTCTGTTTCTGAGGAAGCACCCGTTGAAAATGACTCCGTTTGTTCATTTTCGTTTCTGAAGATTGTCCGTTGAGGAAATGAATATTTGTTTGTCTATCATTTTCATTTCCGTTTCTGAGGAAGCAACCGTTGAAAATGACTCTGTTTGTTCATTTTCGTTTCTGAAGATTGTCCATTGAGGAAATGAATATCCGTTTGTCTATCCTTTTCATTTCCATTTCTGATGAAGCACCCGTTGAAAATAACTCCGTTTGTTCATTTTCGTTTCTGAAGATTGTCCATTGAGGAAATGAATATCCGTTTGTCTATCATTTTCATTTCCATTTCTGAGGAAGCACCCGTTGAAAATGACTCCGTCAGTTCATTTTTCGTTTCTGAAGATTGTCCGTTGAGGAAATGAATATCTGTTTGTTTCCCCTTTTCATTTCCATTTATGAGGAAGCACCCGTTGAAAATGACTCCGTCAGTTCATTTTTCGTTTCTGAAGATTATCCATTGAGGAAATGAATATCCGTTTGTTTCTCCTTTTCATTTCCATTTCTGATGAAGCACCCGTTGAAAAAGACTCCGTAAGTTCATTTTACGTTTCTGAAGATTGTCCGTTGAGGAAATGAATCCCCGTTTGTTTATTCCTTCATTTCCGCTTCTGAAGAATACTCGTTGAGGAAAATGACTCCGTCTGTTCATTTTTCGTTCTGAAGGATGTCCGTTAAGGAAATGACAGGATTATGCCTTACATATCTCTGGTGGTTATTTGACATAAAGTCATAAATAGACTCTTACGAATAAATTTCGGGACGAAATTTCCTAAAGTAGGGGAGACTGTGACACCAGGGTCACTGTGACCATCAAACAAATGCCGAGCCAATGAAATATTGTATTTCATACTTGGGATCTGTATAAATATGTGTATCTTTTGCACATATCAATTCTTGTTCAATTTCAAGCTCTAAATCGCTTTCTGGATGGTTATACGCGCACTGATGCATAGATATAACCAGTTTAATGCAACAAACACTCTGGAATAGTGAAATAGGCTTTACATACCTTAAATAATGTTTACATAACTTAGAAATAAGTTTTGAAGGCTTTGGTATGGCAAAAACAAGTTAATTCGCCTACAGGGACTAAACTTGACAAACTGCGAAAGTATGCCAATTTGAACTGTAACAAACATTCCGGAACATGACCATAAGTTAAACACACCTTAAATATCCTTTACATAGCTTAGAAATACGCTTTAAGGGGTTCGGTGTGCTAAAATAAACTTTTGGGTCATTCAGGGACTAAAAGTGTCAAAAAGTGCACAAGTTTGCACTTTCGCGCATAACTTACGTTCTGAATACATCCGGACATCCAAAAATTTATGTAAGCACTAAAATATTTTATTTTAGTGTTTGGCATAAGAAAAATCCATTCGTTGCGTCATTTGGATCGTTTTTCGCGCTTGTGGGCATTCCGTCGTAATTAAGCGAACATCGCGTTCGTACGACCAAACGAACTGACATCTGACATATTTTTGAAATATTGTATTTCATACTTGGGATCTGTATAAATATGTGTATCTTTTGCACATATCAATTCTTGTTCAATTTCAAGCTCTAAATCGCTTTCTGGATGGTTATACGCGCACTGATGCATAGATATAACCAATTTAATGCAACAAACACTCTGGAATAGTGAAATAGGCTTTACATACCTTAAATAACCTTTACATAACTTAGAAATAAGTTTTGAAGGCTTTGGTATGGCAAAAACAAGTTAATTCGCCTACAGGGACTAAACTTGACAAACTGCGAAAGTATGCCAATTTGAACTGTAACAAACATTCCGGAACATGACCATAAGTTAAACACACCTTAAATATCCTTTACATAGCTTAGAAATAGGCTTTAAGGGGTTCGGTGTTCTAAAATAAACTTTTGGGTCATTCAGGGACTAAAAGTGTCAAAAAGTGCACAAGTTTGCACTTTCGCGCATAACTTACGTTCTGAATACATCCGGATATCCAAAAAAATTATGTAAGCACTAAAATATTTTATTTTAGTGTTTGGCATAAGAAAAATCCATTCGTTGCGTCATTTGGATCGTTTTTCGCGCTTGTGGGCATTCCGTCGTAATTAAGCGAACATTGCGTTCGTACGACCAAACGAACTGACATCCGACATATTTTTGAACATGTTTCATGTCCACAATGTTTAGGCATCATTTTAGGGCCTTAAAGTTTGCTTTACGGGCCTTAGAAGTGTCAGAAATGGCTTAAACACGTGCAGGGACTGAAACTGTCATTTCTGAAAAGTTTGTTCTGATCAGACAAGGCCAGGCGGCCCGCCTGAGCTTGTGTGTATCCTGAAGCGGGCCGCATCAGGCTCCCAGAACAGATAAGATCATCTAATCAGCAGATTTCAGCTGATTAACTCACAACCACACATTCTAACTTGCCCTTTCAGCTCATGGGGGACCATTTTTTAGTTACCACAACATTTTGACAAATGTACGCACAAGATTAAATCACGTTATTCAAGAAACGATCTTAACGGTTCGGGAAATACTATAAATACCCACATACCCCAACTTCATTTCTCACTAGAATCTGATCAATTGTGCTATAAGTTGAAACCTTTGTTTCATACCTGAGCTATTTTGATCTAGATTAGCATTCGGGGACCCTTCGTAAGTGTTCCTTCGTTCTTTTATTGCTTTTCGAGTCCGAAAGTCAAACTTTGTTTGACTTTCTGCATTGACCAGTTTATGGTCGATGCGAAGTTCATTCGAACTTCATAACGTGAGCGTGATCACGATGGTTATGGTCCCTATTGACTATACATACTGATTACCACGTTATCTAGGCTCAGTGAAGAGCCGTAGTTTCGGTCAGAATACGTATTCTTGCGTATTTTGTAACCAAACTACTTATGGGTATCAAAACCGTTTGTTTTGGTACCAAACCTGTTTTCTAAACTTAGTTAAGCATGTTTTAGCATGCTTAGCTCGTCACTTTTAGTTTAGTGCTTATATAGGGTCGTAAGGTAAGCGATCTAAACAATCGCTTATACTTTCGAACCCGACGCATTTGGTCGATCTTTAGGATCCGACCAAACACTTTAGGTGACCATAGTATATAGGGAATAACCTTCCGAAGTTATACCTTATGATCGCTTCGTTTAAGTAGTTGTATGATAGGTAGTGTATATGCCTTAGGTAAATTACCAAAATACCCCTTTGATGCCAAAATTCGTTTTAATCATATGTATCATAACTTTTGACATCTAAACTGATTTGACAACCATATTAGACATGTTAAGGCATATATTACTTGTCATAGGACTAGTTAGGCGGTCCGAACGCGTTTTACGCGAACGACGCGTTAAAGTAGCATAAGCTACCTAAACGGGTCGTAATGGGTCGTAAGCACTTAGGTTAAGTTTCATTTAGTATGTAGGCTTTGTTAAACCATACTACATGAGTTCCCATACTCATTTGGTTTACGAGCCCTCATTCTATCCGATCTTCCGATTTAGGTCAGGTTTATTAATGTAGTTACCTATATTAGGTGCCGTTGGATATTCCGAGATCTCTAGCATTGCTTGGTGGTTATCTTAGGACTTCTGAGCAATCTCAAGTGAGTACATAGACCCCTCTTTTACTGTTTTCCAAATGTTTTGGGGTGGAACACATGTTCCTACTTGTTACTTTCATGCTTTCCATGTTTTCACATCATATACCTGCTATGTTCGTTAGTACATTATAGTACATGATTTCATTGTGTTCATGCTATGTATTCCCATTGTGTGCGTACTTAGTACATCGTTTTACATTACATTTTATGCTATGTATGTCCATTTAGTTCATACTTAGTACATTGTTTTACATTGCATTTCTGTTGCATATGCTCATCCAGCATGTGAACACATTATACTACATTTTGAACCGTTGTAACCTTTTGACTATGTGAACCATCGTAACCGTTTGATTATATGAACCGTTTGTAACTATTGAACCGTGTGAACCATTTGTATCTGTTGACAGGATTTACATTTGACAATAGACATTTGACTATACATAAACATTTCTACAATTGATAAACATTACATCTTGGTGGTTTGGTTTGGTTTGAGTAAGTGATTTAAGTAACGAGGCGTGTGTAATATGATACAAGCATGGTGGATACGCCGCTGGTACTTCCTATATATAAGTGTTTGTATGGTATTACATATTGTGGCGTTCTTTGAATCATTTCAATTTGAGACATATAACATATTATACAAATAACATACTTTTCACAAGACATTGTTTTACAAACAACTTATCTTATACAAACTCATTTTACATGGTTATTCATTTAACCATACATTATTCTCTTATTTATACATATCATCTGATCTTATCGTTTTTCAAATGATTTACAAGACAAAGCAAATTACACGGTTCATGACGAAACATTTTCTCAAACTTAAGTCATGAATTCTGTTTTCACAAAACCTATGTATCTCACAGGCATTTTTATGCTGACGTACCTATTTTCACATGTGTTTTCAGGAGATGATGCATAGGACTTATCAAGACATACTTAGGCGGACCTGTGCCTTAGTGACTTAAAACGAGACAAGAACTAGTTAATTTATGTTATGTACTCTTTGTTTCTTGTTTAAAACATTGTAAACTCTCATGTTTGATTAATAAAACGAAACTTCAATTGCCATGGATTTGAAACAATTAATTTTGTTACAACACTCCCCGATGTTTCTGCCACGTTTGGTTGTCCTACGTAGTCGGGGTGTGACACAAGGATCCTCCTATGTTCCAGGATCCTCCCAGGTTCAAGGATCCCCTCCGTTTCAAGTATCCTCCAAGGTTCAAGGATCATCCTATGTTCCAGGATCCTCCCAGGTTCAAGGATCCTCTCAGGTTCAAGGATCCTCCCAGGTTCAAGGATCTTCCTACGTCCCAGGATCCTCCTAGGTCCAAGGATCCTCTCAGTTTCAGGGATCCTTCCAGGTTCCGGGATCCTTAAGGAGTTTGCAATCAGGGAGTTCCGATATCCATCAGGGAGATTTTATTCCAATGCAGACCATTGCTTCTACTGGTCCATCGGTCATTCCAGAGCCCCAACAATATGGATTCACATCTGCTCTTCCTAATTTGAATCCAATGGGAGGTAACACTTTCAATAATTCTTATACCACTAACCATGGCCTTATGCAGGATATAGAAATTAATCATGCCATGGCCAGAGAATTGCAAAAGTTAAAGGATATGATATCAAGTATCCCAGGAGTGGTCAAGCCTATCCCGGAGATTGCAGATGGGAGCCATAAGATATCTCGTTTTGCACCACCACTCTGTGATGCTGAGATACCCAAGAGGTTCCATGTGCCTACCATGAAGTTGTATGATGGTTCAACAGATCCTGAAGAACACATGGCACAGTACAGGGAAAGGATGGAGATTAATCCCATCCCAGAAAGGTTAAAGGAAGCGTGTCTGTGCAAGGGATTTGGATCCACTCTTACTGGATCAGCTCTTAAATGGCTGCTAAGTCTTCCCCCTTACTCTATTACCTCATTTGCTAATCTAGTTAACCTATTTAATAACCAGTTTTCTTGTAGTAGAAAATTTGAGCGTTTAACTAGTGATCTGTATAGGATAACCCAAGGTCATAATGAATCATTAAGGGATTATATCACTAAATTTAGTAAAGAATCCTTATATATCCCTAACCTGGATATAGCTACGGCTGTTGAAGCCTTTAAAATGGGATTGCTTAGGGATTCATTATTCTATGATGATCTTGTTATGACACCATGCAGGAATCTAGATGAGGTAAGAACCCGGGCCCTTAGGTTCATCCGACTAGAGGATGACAAAAGGATCCAGGAGAGGTTAGCAGGATCCTCAAAGCAAGAGAAGCAAGGATCCTCATTCAAGAACAACAAGTTCAGATCCTATAACAAATCTGATAACCAGAATGTGCATGCTGTTGAATAAGAAGAGGATGATGAGGATTATCCTCCAGTTTCTGAATATTGTTTTTCTGTTGATAACAATGAACTAATCCTTGCGATGCAGAATTTAGGTGATAAAGCTAGATGGCCCAGGAAAAATGACTGACCAGCTGCAACTAAAGAAAAGTCAAAGTGGTGCGCATATCATGAAGATTTTGGGCATCTCACAGAAGAATGCATCACACTGAGAAAAGAAATTGGATACTTGTTGAGCAAGGGGCACTTGAAAGAATTATTGGGGAGAAAGAAGTCAAGGATTCAGGATCCTGAAAGGATCCCAGAGAAAGCTCCAGCCCCTCCAGTAGATGCACAAGTTATAAACTTTATTTCTGGAGGATCAGACATTTGTGGAACATCCTTCTCTGCAGCTAAGAGACATGCAAAGGAAACCAAGATGGATAATGGAGATAGACCCATTCGAACATCCATTGTCTCCGAAGGAAAAGTTATAACTTTTGATGAGGATGATCGCGTTGACATTCAGGATCCTCATCATGATGGTTTGGTTATCACTCTTTTTATTTCTAACCATTTTGTTCGCAGGATCCTTATAGACGGAGGAAGCTCTGTGAACATTATCCAGCTTGATGTCCTCAAGAAGATGAATATTCCTGAATCTGATATCATACCAAGATCCTCTGTGCTCGTGGGATTCAGTGGCGAGACTAAGAATACTCTGGGGGACATTAAACTCCCAATCTATATCGAAGGCCTACATTCTTACCAAAAGTTTTGTGTTATTGACTGTTTATCTTGTTGTAATGTTATCCTTGGCAGGCCTTGGATACATGATATAAAGGAAGTCCCATCCACTTATCATCAATGTGTGAAGCTTCCTAGTCCTTGGGGAATAGTGAAGATTGATAGTGATCAGCAAGAGGCTAAGAACTGCTACACCTCATCAACGAAACCAGCATCAAAGTCAAGGGAGCAATAGCAATTAAAGCGTCCTCCAAGGGATGTCTTGGAGGCAAGAGAACAGGATGTAGTAGAAATCCTTATGGATCCTGATGATCCTGAATCTAAAGTTTATATAGGATCAGGGATCCTTGGTGAAATAAAGGAAGACCTCATATACTTCCTCAAAAGGAGAAAGACTACCTTTGCATGGAAACACGAAGACATGACAGGTATATCTAAAGATATAATCACTCACAAACTTGGCATTGATAGGCCCTTCAAACCAATCCATCAAAAGAGGAGGAAATTTGCACCAGAAAGAAATGCCATTATCCAGGAGGAGGTAGAGAAATTACTCCGAGCAGGTATGATTAGAGAGGTCAAGTATCCAAGATGGTTGGCCAATGTGGTTGTTGTTCAAATGAAAAACGGAAAGTGGAGGGTATATGTCGATTTCACCGATTTAAATAAGGCATGTCCCAAGGATCCTTTCCCATTACCCCACATTGACTCCATGGTGGATGCAACTGCGGGTCATGAACTGTTAACTTTTATGGATGCTTCATCTGGATTTCAATAAATTCAAATGGAACCATCCGATCAAGAGGATACAGCCTTTATGACTCCAACTGGTATATACTGTTATATTGCTATGCCATTTGTACTAAGAAATGCAGGTGCAACTTATCAAAGGCTAGTGAATATGATGTTCAAGGATCAGATTGGACAGACTATGGAGGTTTACATATACGATATGGTGGTAAAATCAAAAAAAGGCTGAGGATCACCTAAGAGACTTGGAGGAAGCATTCAATATCCTTGACAAATATAACATGAAACTTAATCCTTCAAAATGTCACTTTGGTGTTAAAGCAGGTAAATTCTTAGGATATATGGTGACGAAGAGAGGCATCGAAGCCAGTCCAGAACAAATCAAAGCCATAGTAAACATCAAGTCCCCTACCAATGCTAAGGATGTTCAGAGGTTAACAGGCAGGATTGCAGCTTTAAACAGATTCATATCCAAATCCTCAGAAAAGTGCAAGGAATTCTATGATATCCTAAGGAAGAACAAGAAATTCGAGTGGACTGAGAAGCATGAAAGTGCCTTAAGAGCTCTTAAGGATTACCTATCCTCGGCCCCGGCCTTGATGAAACCAGAAAAAGGAGATGTGTTATCCTTATATCTCGCGGTATCCTCAAAAGCAGTAAGTGCCGTCCTTGTTAAGGATCACGAAGGTACACAACATCCTGTCTATTATGTAAGTAAGAGTTTACTTGATGCTGAATCCAGGTATTCACACTTAGAAAAACTTATCCTTGCATTAATTATGGCATCTACTAAATTGAGACATTATTTTGAAACTCATGCCATTATCATCAAAACTAATTTTCCAATTAAGAATGTCCTCAGGAAACCTGAAATGTTAGGAAGGATGGCTAAGTGGGAAGTGAAGCTTAGTGCATATGATATAAGATATGAGCCCAGGACAGCCATTAAATCCCAAGCATTAGCCGACTTTGTGGCAGATTTCAGTAGTGATTTGCAAAAGGAAGCTGAGTTAGAAGTTCAGCAGCTAGAGGAGACCAAGGATCCTTGGATACTCTACACTGATGGATCCTCAAATGTCAAAGGAACAGGGCTTGGAATACTACTAAAATCGCCACAGGGGGACATAATACCCCACTCTATAGCTTGTGAGTTCCAAACCACTAATAATGAGGCTGAATATGAAGCCTTGATTGTTGGCTTGCAAATTGCTAAGCATATGAGGATCAGGTATCTTGAGGTACATGTAGATTCTTTGTTAATCACTAATCACTTTAATGGATCCTATGCTATTAAAGGTGAAAAGCTAATCAAATATTTGGAGATAGTCAAAGAATTGGCATTCTCTTTTGTATCCTTTAGTTTGACACATGTACCAAGGGAAGAGAATGCAGAGGCAGATGCATTAGCCAATTTAGGATCATCCTTGAAGATCCCGGAGGATATCAAGATCCCTATTATCCATATCCTGACCCCGGCTATCGAGGATCATGTGGCTATGGAGATAGGAGAGGATTCTGCAATCATCCCTAGTGATGATAATCAATCTCATTTAGGATCATGGATCCTTCCAATCATGAGATACATACAACATGGAGAGATTCCTACAGGAGAAAACCCTAGGGCTTTCAAAATTAAGGTATCTCAATTCACAATTTTAAATAATATTTTGTATAAACGATCTCTTGCAGGACCATATTTAAGATGCATTGAGGATCCTAAAATCCAAGAAGTTTTAAAAGACTTCCATGAAGGAGATTGTGGAAACCACATTGGGGGCAGGGCATTATTCTCAAGGATCCTGAGGACAGGATACTATTGGCCAACTATGAAGAGAGATGCTGTGGAGTATGCTAAGAAGTGTGATCCTTGTGAGAGACACAGCAATATCCTTCATCAACCAGCTAAATTATTGCATCCTATATCCTCCACTTGGCCATTCATGAGATGGGGCATGGATATAGTTGGTAAGCTCCCTAAGGCACCTGGTGGAAAAGTGTTCATGCTTGCTATGACTGATTACTTCTCCAAGTGGATAGAGGCTAAAGCTTTTTCCCAAGTCAGAGAAAAGGAAGTTATATCATTCATTAAAAGAAATATTATAACTAGATTTGGTATTCCTTCTGAAATTATATGTGATAATGGTTCCCAATTCATTGGGGGCAGAACTACTAACTTTTGTGACAGCTGGGGGATTAAGATGATAACATCAACACCAGTCCACCCACAAGCTAATGGTCAGGCAGAATCCTCCAATAAGATCATCATCAACAATTTGAAGAAGAAGCTCGGATCCAAGAAAGGGAAATGGGCAGAAGAACTACCTTATGTGCTTTGGGCTGATAGGACAACTCCTAAGAATGCTACAGGCCAAACTCCATTCTCTTTGGTATTTGGGGCAGAATCAGTGATCCCTACAGAAATGATGGTTCCAACTGCTAGAACAAGTATTTGTGATCATGAGGAAAATGATGAGAACTTGGTTCAAGACCTGGATACTATAGAAGAAATCAGATATTTGGCAAGGATAAGGATGGCCATTTATCAGCAAAGAATGGATGGAGCCTACAACAAAAATGTCAGGATCAGGAAATTCCAAGTTGGTGATATGGTACTAAGGAAAGCATTTCAGAATACCACCAGTCCTGCTGATGGAAAGTTGGCACCAAAATGGGAAGGACCTTACTTGATTGAAGCTGAGGCAGGAAAGGGGGCATATCGATTGCTAACAATGGAAGGTGAATTGCTACCGAGAGCCTGGAATGCTGTCCATTTGAAGAAATACTTCATGTGATAAGGATCCATGATCCTCACGTGATAAATATCCTTAAAGGATCCTTAAAGCACAGATGATCCTCATTTTGGTAACATTCTAATCTTAAACTATTTCATTTCCTTACTTTCTCCCATAAGGATAAGGATCCTGCATCCTTTATCCCCATTTCACATGATTTTGAGTTTTGAAGGTTCAGGTACTCTTAGCAAAAGGATGATTATCCACAAAAGCAACCAGTTACTTGGGTTTGACACCAGTTATTTGGGCTTGACCCCAGTTCCGCCAGTAGCGCACGATGATCCTGGTATAGTTCATGGCAGTGGGACCAGTACTCGTTTTAGGGGCTGATAATTCCATTGTACTGGCTATACCTAGGATCCTATGTATAATGGTAGATGTACCATACATCCGTTCTTAAGGTTTCTAACGTTTTCACGTTAGCTAAGGTTTTGGCATTTTCATGCCACTAAGTTTGGATAGTCGCCAGTTAGGGCCATACTCCAGTTCACACACGATCCTTGGGCTTGTCCCTAGTTATCCTTGGGCTTGTTCCCAGTTATCCTTGGGCTTGTCCCCAGTTATCCTTTGGGCTTGTCCCCAGTTGCTAACTTTTATCTTATAATGGCTTACTCCCAAGTTATGTTCTATTTCAGGTCTTCGAAGTTAAACAACCAAGGATCCTTGATCCTTACCTCTTACTAAGGTTTGTCCTATGGTTATCCTGGTCATAGTATTAAGGCTTAGGATCCTAACTTGGATCCTCAGGTATGATCCTTAACTGTTTTGATTTTATTCATTGATTATTTGAATAACCCTAATACTTTGACAACCGAACTCATGATCCTTAAGATATACTATTTTTTGGAAATTTTCAACTATAGGATATTTGATCCTAGATCGTATCCTAAACTTTTTATCTAATTTGTTCAACTTTTCTTATTCAGACAAGTGTACATCAAAACAATTGAAAATTAAAAGGACAAAAAAGGATAATAACACAAGATAAGCCAGAAAAGATTAAAGTTATTTTATTAACAAAGGTTTAAACGTCGAAGGTTGTCAAAATTGCCAACCCACGTTTCTACCAGCAAAACGTGGCCCGTCCACATTGGTTGGCAACGGGTGTCCATTGTTAATGCGGTTATAGAAAATGCAGGAAATCAAAAGGCGGCAGGATCACAATGGCTTCATCCTCCAAACAGAGGATCCCTCCTGTAATAACCATAAATTTAAAATCGTTATTTTAAAAATAAAAGAATAATAATTATTTATAATATACTAACACTTATCTTATCAACCAAAACTATTATTATTGTTCATAAATTATCCAATAGGAAACCCTAATTAAGACACCCAAGTGATTCTGCACAAACCCTACAAATTTCAGAACAATCAGAATCGGGATCAGGGTCCCTAAAACTCAGGGGGGGGGGGGTATTCCCTATTGACGATTATCCTAAAAACTCGCTGTCCAATTCGAAATTTCAGAAAGTATTGACTCAGCTGAGCTAGTCCCACACGTGGCAACCATATGAAAAATTCATGACCCTTACGGACCGTAAGGTTATTTGTTACGGTCCGTAAGGGGTGGCAAAATTCGACTATAAATAGAGGACATTGGCACTTGAATCTGGGCGCTGAAACGACGAAAGAATTCGTAATATGCTTCGAGTTATCGTCTGTTTACTACAATTAACACACACGAAACACTAATTAGTATAGCGGGGTGCTGCAGAACAGGGTATTAACTCAATCGCTACTACGATTCAATGTCCGATTGATTGAAATCAATCCAATGGATGTTTAAGTGCTGCTCAAATTTGGGGTTATGCTTTGTCATTAATCGTGATTCCGATGGATGTTTAAGTAATTTCACTTTGTCATTAGTTGTGATTCCGATGGATGTTTAAGTGTTTACACTTTGTCATTCGTTGTGAATCCGACGGATGTTTAAGTGATTTCACTTTGTCATTAATTGTGAATCCGATGGATGTTTAAGTATCGCACTTTGTCATTCGTTGTGAAGTTTTTAATCTCGTGAGTTATCGTAAATGCTGTATTAAGTTACTAACCTAGTTTGTGTGCATGTTATTTAAATTAGGTTAAAAGCTTAATCAGTAGTCTAAACTCTGCCCGTATAAATCTGAAATATTATCACAAGGTAGCATCACTTTGGAATTATTAAGGTACGGATCCTTACCCCACTCCTTATTGCTTCATATTCAAATTGTTATAAACCCATTAAATTAGTACACTCCTCATGTCTTTGATTATCGATTCATTTGACAGTCCGTTGAATTCCTATTCTAAACTTTGGATTTAGCTTTTATGTCATGCGATAGTTTTCTGTTAGTTGTACTCATTATCGCATGTTCCAAGATATGTTACGTCTTGTTATGAAAATATTTTTGATAAGTTATGTGAATAAGAACATTTGTACTCTGATACCCTGAGTATCGCTTCTCGTGGAGTGTCCCACGAGCATGTTGTTGCGGCATCGACACCGTGTGCTCCATCCGTGACGGAGAGATCAGTTCACAGCCTCTCTTAAGTACAAGTGTGGTACATAAGGCTATTAGGAGGCATATGGATCGATCCTAGGATTTAAGTTAAGGAGGTGGATAACGGGTATGCCAATTCGCCATCTCATGTGATAATTATGCAGTAGTAGCTACCTGTGTATTGTCACGTTTTAAGTTTGCTCATGGGTACATCCAAAAGATATGATTATGAAATTATGTTCTTGCATCGTATCATTTTCACATAAAATTCCATTCGGATAACATTTCATATAAAGCGTTATTTGTTATTTGAGCCTATTATTCCGTACTGAGCATTCGGCTCATTCCGTAAACTTTTTGTATATACAGGTCCGCATGTTACTTTGGGCGGGGAAAAGAGAGAAGAATAAAGCATAGGAATAAATCTGAAGATGTTAGTTAATTAAGTCGAATGTCTCCACTTGTATATTAACCTTAAAGTTTAGTTGTTGTGTGGTTGTATCCTTGTCCAATAAATAAATGGAATTATGACTTTTGTTTATGATACTACTGTTATTGTGACACGTCAGCCCTTCCTGGTTGGGGTGTTACAGCTATGGTATCAGAGAAAAGGCTCTTTCCTATAGAAAACTTGACGATAGTAATTAAAACCTGTGAGGAATGGGTAGATATCTATGATAGGATTTAACTTGATCTCTTATTTGGTTTAACTCCTATGTCTATTCGTATAGATATGCCTCCTCGTCGTCCGCTACGTAGGAGTACTCGTACTAACCATGTGCGTAACAACACTTCTTCGAATGAGACTCCAGTTGATCCAAACGTAATTAATGCTATCAACCAGGCTGTTGCCGGGTTGCTTCCAAACCTTGTTGCTCAAACAGCTGAGGCCGTTATTCAACAAACTCGTCATCCAGAACGTAATAACACGAATCCAATATCTGGTGAAGAAATTCGTGAGAATACCACGGACCATACTACCTATAGTATAGACATATGGATCGCTAAATTCCAAAAACAAAAGCCGAAATCCTTTAGCCACGCTACTAATCCAGTCGATGCCAGAAACTGGATAGCTCATGTTGAAAAGATCGTTGGAGTTCTTGGAGTTCCGGAGCAATACAAAGTTAGATTGGCTACCTACAAATTCGAAGATGACGCACAAACTTGGTGGGAAGGATATAAGCAATTCAAAGGAGGGGATGATTTTGACGCTAATCTTTCATGGGTCGACTTTCGTACCATCTTTTACGACAAGTATTTTTCGACCGCTGATAAAGAAGCTTATATCAGGGAGTATGCAGTGATTCGACAGGGGAGTGATGAACCAGCCTCTGAGTTCATTACTAGATTTGCAAGGTTGGCTAGTATTGTAGGAGACGTTGCAGGATCAGCAGAAGCCCATGCAGAGAAATGCAAGTGGGCAGTCAATGATCGAATTCAGAAGTCGATCATGTACATGAAATTTAAGGATATCACTAAAGTTGCCAATGCAGTCAAAACTTTTGAGTTCAAGAGGAAAGAATTTTTATCTCGAACTGAGGATAATAAGAAGAAAAACAGGGAAGGACAATTTAAGCAGGCAATCGGCCAATCATCCACTACGCCACAGCATCAAGACCGCAAAGTACAAGGAAATCAAAACTCTGGAAATCAGGCACGCCCATGGCAACCTAGACCACAAAACCCGAGGCCCGCTCAAAACCAGATTCAGTTGTATGCAGAACCTATTAGAGCTCAACCACTGAATCAACCTCTAAACCTGAATCAAATTACATATCCTCTATGTAATACTTGTGGTAAGCGACATCAGGGCGTATGTCACCGAAGTACAGGAGCATGCTTTAGATGTGGCCAAACTGGACACATGATGAAGGAATGTCCTAAGAAAGACACTAAAAAGAATAACCGACCTAACATTGCACCACCCAATGTTGGAGGAAGAGTTTTCGCACTTTCTGCTACTGACGCTGCTAATGCCCCAGGTACTGTATCTGGAACCCTTCAGCTTGGTGAACGTAGTATCTATGTGTTTTTCGATACAGGAGCGACCCATTCTTTAGTATCCCACTCGTTTACTAAGTACCTTTCGATAAGACCAACTCTCTTAAATCATACTTTAACCATTTCCACTCCCATGGAAAATTCATCCGTAATCACTTACGTATATAAAGATTGTCCAATCCGTATTGAATCTATTGAGTGTAAGGCAGACCTATTTCCAATACATATGTGTGACTTTGATGTTATTCTAGGGATAGATTGGTTGTCTCGACATCACGTAACTATAGATTGTCACTTCTGCCGTGTTATTTTCGGTAATCTTCATCATCCTGATATTATATATCAGGGAACTCAAGCTCATAAATCTCTTAAAATTATCTCTGCGCTCAAAGCTCGAAAATTCATATCAAACGGATGTGTTGGATTCCTAGCATCAATTAAGGATACTTCTACTAGTGTTAAGAGTATTGATAACCACTCCGTTGTTCGTGAATATCCTGATGTATTTCCGGATGAACTTCCGGGATTACCACCCGACCGTCAGGTAGAATTCACCATCGACTTGATCCCTGGTGCCGAACCTATTTCTAAAGCTCCATACCGTATGGCCCCGATGGAACTGAAGGAGTTGAAGGAACAATTGCAAGAATTGTTAGATCTAGGATTCATAAGACCCAGTGTTTCACCTTGGGGTGCTCCGGTCTTATTTGTGAAGAAGAAAGACGGTAGTATGCGTTTATGTATTGACTACCGAGAGTTGAACAAGATTACTATTCGTAATCAGTATCCACTGCCTCGCATTGATGATCTCTTTGATCAACTTCAGGGGGCTCAGTTATTCTCAAAAATCGACCTGAGGTCCGGGTACCATCAGCTAAAGGTCAAAAATGATGATGTTCCCAAGACCGCCTTTCGTACTCGATTTGGTCATTACGAATTTTTGGTTATGCCCTTTGGGCTAACTAATGCACCCGCAGTCTTCATGGATTTGATGAATCGCGTATTTCACAAATTCCTAGACAAATTCGTTATTGTCTTTATCGATGACATTCTGGTGTATTCTAAGAGTCACGAAGAGCATGAAGCACATCTACATGCAGTACTTGGAACCTTGCGGCATGAAAAGTTGTACGCGAAGTTTTCCAAATGTGACTTTTGGCTTAGCCAAGTGACATTTCTAGGTCATGTCATATCAGCAGAGGGAATTATGGTAGACCCAACAAAAGTTGAAGCTATTACCAAATGGCCAAGACCCACTTCTATTACCGAAATACGAAGTTTCTTGGGTCTTGCTGGCTATTACCGAAGATTTGTTGAAAGATTCTCGGTAATTGCTTTACCACTCACAAAACTCCTAAGGAAAGGGGTGAAGTACTCATGGAATGAGGAACAAGAGAAAAGTTTTGAAGAATTGAAGAAGCGACTTGTATCCTCTCCGATACTCACTCTCCCTTCTGGATCAGGAGGTTACCAAGTCTATAGTGATGCCTCAAAGAAAGGATTAGGTTGTGTGCTAATGCAACATGGGAAGGTTATAGCTTATGCCTCCCGTCAGTTGAAGCCTTATGAAGTTAACTACCCTACACATGATTTAGAACTAGTCGCAGTCGTCTTTGCACTTAAGATTTGGCGACACTATCTATATGGTGAGAGTTGTGACATCTTTACCGACCACAAGAGCCTCAAGTACATATTTACGCAGAAGGAGCTAAATATGAGGCAAAGAAGGTGGTTAGAACTTTTAAAAGATTACGACATAAATATTCAATACCATCCAGGCAAAGCCAATGTTGTAGCTGATGCATTGAGCTGAAAGAATTCTGGGACTATATCTTGCTTACAAATTCAGCCTCATATTAGGAGGGATCTCGAAAGGATGAACATTTGGCTTCAGGTTAGTAAATCTGATGGATATCTAGCTAGAATGCAGATTGAACCCGACCTCATATCACGAATCAAAGATGCACAGAAGCAAGATGGAGAACTTTGGGCAATTGTGCAAAATCTTGAGGTGGGTAAGCAATCTGAATTTCGGATAGACCATCATGGGGTGATTTGGTGCGGTAAAAGACTTTGTGTACCCGATGACTCCACCCTTCGTGAGTCATTGTTATCCAAAGCTCATAGCTCACCATTTTCAATTCACCCAGGATCTACCAAGATGTATCGAGACTTAAGACAGAACTTCTGGTGGAATGGCATGAAGGAAGACGTTGCTCGATACGTAAGTAAATGCCTCACTTGCCAACAAGTGAAAATTGAACACAAACGAGCAAGTGGTCTGTTACAGCCATTGGATATTCCCATATGGAAGTGGGATGAGATCACAATGGATTTTGTCACCGGTTTACCTAAGACATTTAAGAAGAATGATGTTGTATGGGTTGTTGTCGATAGATTGTCAAAGTCAGCGCATTTCTCCCGATTCAGCAAGGATTTTCGGTTAGTAAGTTATCCAAAATATTTCTTCAAGAAATTATCCGACTCCATGGCACACCATCTTCCATTGTTTCCGATAGAGACCCACGTTTCACCTCACGATTTTGGAAAGGTTTTCAGGCAGCTTGGGGTACACGACTGAAGTTTAGTACGACTTTCCATCCACAAACAGATGGGCAGTCAGAACGTATGATTCAGACCTTGGAAGACATGCTCCGAGCATGTGCACTTGAATGGTCTGGAAACTGGGATGAATATCTATGCCTTGTTGAGTTCGCTTACAACAATAGTTGGCAAGCAAGTATTGGCATGGCACCTTTTGAGCTATTATATGGTCGCAAATGTCGAGCACCGATATGCTGGGATGAAGTTGGAGAAAAGATTATTGAAGGGCCAGAACTAGTTCAGATTACAAACGAAAAAGTCACTATGGCACGAGAAAAACTGAAAGAAGCTCAGAGCAGACAAAAGAGCTATGCAGATCAAGATAGACGACCACTCGAATTTAAAATTGGTGACCACGTATTCTTAAAGGTATCACCTTGGCGTGGAATTCGTAGATTTGGAATTAAAGGGAAGCTTAGTCCTCGTTTCATAGGTCCGTTTGAAATCCTTGAAAGAATTGGAGAAGTATCATATCGACTAGCTCTACCGCCTCAACTCTCGCGCGTTCATAACGTTTTTCATGTCTCCTCGTTAAGAGGATATAATTATCATCCACTCCATGTCCTTAGTTATCCGTTACTTACAATTCACGAAGATTTGTCCTACGAAGAAGAACCAGAAGCCATCTTAGATCGACAAGAAAGGGTTATGCGTAGGAAACTAATTCCGTTTGTTAAAATCCTCTGGAAAAATCACTCTGAACGCGAAGCAACATGGGAATCTGAAGAATCAATTCGCTCTCTATACCCTAATCTATTATCGCAATAGAATTTTAGTCAAGATAACGGTGAACCTTGATCTTTGATCTGTGTTCATTTGTTTCTGCTTATGGTCATTCATGCTTTGCCTTATGTGAATATATCTTAGTTATGATTAAGCATGTTTATGTAGGAGATATCAGTATCAATAGTCACTCTTGTTATCTGCAAGTCTATGTTGATTTTCTGCATGATTAAATATGTTATTAAGATACTTAGAGGAAGAACCATTAGGACATGGTAGTAAGGTAATTAACAATTATGGTCATGAACGTAAATATGAATTTCAGATACACATGTGTGTTTAGGAGATTCTTGTTATATAAGTTAGTAACCCTACTATGAAAGTTCCGTTTCCGTTACTTATGCGATATGTTATATTTGAAAATTTTCGTGGACGAAATTTCTTTTAAGGGGGTAATAGTTGTAATAACCATAAATTTAAAATCATTATTTTAGAAATAAAAGAATAATAATAATTTATAATATACTAACACTTATCTTATCAACCAAAACTATTATTATTGTTCATAAATTATCCAATAGGAAACCCTAATTAAGACACCCAAGTGATTCTGCACAAACCCTACAAATTTCAGAACAATCAGAATCAGTATCAGGGCCCCTAAAACTCAGGGGGAGGGGGGGTATTCCCTATTGAGGATTATCCTAAAAACTCGCTGTCCAATTCGAAATTTCAGAAAGTATCGACTCAGCTGAGCTAGTCCCACACGTGGCAACCATATGAAAAATTAATGACCCTTACGGACCGTAAGGTTATTTGTTACGGTCCGTAAGGGGTGGCAAAATTCGACTATAAATAGAGGACATTGGCACTTGAATCTGGGCGCTGAAACGACGAAAGAATTCGTAATATGCTTCGAGTTATCGTCTGTTTACTACAATTAACACACACGAAACACTAATTAGTATAGCGGGGTGCTGCAGAACAGGGTATTAACTCAATCGCTACTACGATTCAATGTCCGATTGATTGAAATCAATCCAATGGATGTTTAAGTGCTGCTCAAATTTGGGGTTATGCTTTGTCATTAATCGTGATTCCGATGGATGTTTAAGTAATTTCACTTTGTCATTAGTTGTGATTCCGATGGATGTTTAAGTGTTTACACTTTGTCATTCGTTGTGAATCCGACAGCTGTTTAAGTGATTTCACTTTGTCATTAATTGTGAATCCGATGGATGTTTAAGTATCGCACTTTGTCATTCTTTGTGAAGATTTTAATCTCATGAGTTATCGTAAATGCTGTATTATGTTACTAACCTAGTTTGTGTGCATGTTATTTAAATTAGGTTAAAAACTTAATCAGTAGTCTAAACTCTGCCCGTATAAATCTGAAATATTATCACAAGGTAGCATCACTTTGGAATTATTAAGGTACGGATCCTTACCCCACTCCTTATTGCTTCATATTCAAATTGTTATAAACCCATTAAATTAGTACACTCCTCATGTCTTTGATTATCGATTCATTTGACAGTCCATTGAATTCCTATTCTAAACTTTGGATTTAGCTTTTATGTCATGCGATAGTTTTCTGTTAGTTGTACTCATTATCGCATGTTCCAAGATATGTTACATCTTGTTATGAAAATATTTTTGATAAGTTATGTGAATAAGAACATTTGTACTCTGATACCCTGAGTATCGCTTCTCGTGGAGTCTCCCACGAGCATGTTGTTGCGGCATCGACACCGTGTGCTCCATCCGTGACGGAGAGATCAGTTCACGGCGTCTCTTAAGTACAAGTGTGGTACATAAGGCTATTAGGAGGCGTATGGATCGATCCTAGGATTTAAGTTAAGGAGGTGGATAACGGGTATGCCAATTCGCCATCTCATGTGATAATTATGCAGGAGTAGCTACCTGTGTATTGTCACGTTTTAAGTTTGCTCATGGGTACATCCGAAAGATATGATTATAAAATTATGTTCTTGCATCGTATCATTTTCACATAAAGTTCCATTCGGATAACATTTCATATAAAGCGTTATTTGTTATTTGAGCCTATTATTCCGTACTGAGCATTCGGCTCATTCCGTAAACTTTTTGTATATACAGGTCCGCATGTTACTTTGGGCGGGGAAAAGAGAGAAGAATAAAGCATAGGAATAAATCTGAAGATGTTAGTTAATTAAGTCGAATGTCTCCACTTGTATATTAACCTTAAAGTTTAGTTGTTGTGTGGTTGTATCCTTGTCCAATAAATAAATGGAATTATGACTTTTGTTTATGATACTACTGTTATTGTGACACGTCAGCCCTTCCGGGTTGGGGTGTTACACCTCCACCATTTGTAATCCTACCTATTATCCAAAGGATCCTAGATCCGTAATCCTAAAACTATTGTTCAAATACAGACCATCATTGTTTTAAAACAGCACAACCACAAAATAAACTACTACCGAATTTAAAAAATTGTGCTCCGGCTACGTCTAGAAATGTCCATCATTGCCCAATCGTGCAACCTACACCTTCGCTGCATCTTCATCCCCTCCAGCTTCGGTATCCTTCACCTGATCCTTCCCACTACCTCCAGCCTCGATCGCCAAAACCTCCTCAGCCTCCTCATCATCTTCCAGATCAGCTAACCTCGCTTTCCAGCCCTCAACATCACAGCTGCTTCTGTCGAAGTCAGGATCTTGAGCCTCCTGGGCCATCTTCAGTTTTGTCTTGTACATTGTGATGGCAGCGGAGACCTTTGCACCTTCTATGAGATCATGCTTCTCGTAGTCGATGTCGATCAAGATTTTAGCTGTCTTAGTCTTGGCGTCTTGAAGGGCTTTTTCGAGATCAGCAATTTTAAGATCTTTGAGCACTGCAACTTGTTGGAGGTCAGCAATCTTCTTATCCAGCTCCTCAATGCTCCCCAGGTAGTCTTCAATCTCAGCAAATTTCTGCAAAAGAGACAGAGCAGTTCAAGATCAGATGGTCCTCAAATAAGTAGGATATCTAGGCAGAATTGGTGATCCTCACGTCATTGAAGTATTCAAGGAATTGGTGGCGGATCAGTGGCAGGCCTTGTAGGTCCTCTATCTCAGAGTTTTTCCTCTTCTTGCCACCCCTTCCTTTAATGGGTGCCTTGGGGATGGAGACACTAGGGCTGGCAATGGCCTTCTTCTTTCTGGATCGAACAGTGTCAAGGTCGGCCATGTTGAACTGGGAGGCAGGCTTGGAAGCTTTTCCGGTACCTACACATTCAAAGCAAGATAAGTATCCTTATCCTATTTCTATTTAACTATTTATTTCAATCTTTAACTATATAAAAAGCAGGATACTTACTTGACATGGTGACTGAGCCTGAGGATACCTCTTGAGAATCCTGGGTGATTGTCTTGAATGATCTTGTTTCAGGACCGAGTCTTCTAAAAACAGCAAGCCTTTCCTTAGTATCAGGAGACGGTATGAGGTGTGAAACAGTGACAGCTGCATAACATAAAACAAAAGGGGGTTAGTGATCCTATCACAAGAGCAAGATTACCTGGTGATCCTTCTCAGGATCCTCTGTCCTACCATGGGTGGACCAGTTCCTTGGTAGATCCTTTCCGTTTGGAATGGTATCCCTTCTGACAAAGAAAAAGCGTCGTTTCCAGTTTGTATCCTTCTTGGTGGCTTTAAAAATGGGATGTTCTTCGTCGGGTTTTCGTTTAAACAGATATCGGTGGGATCCAAACGTCGTGAGATCATACATCTTTGCCAGTTCTGGCATTCCTAGATCAATCCCTTCCTGCTCTATGATCCTTTCAAGGGTATATAAGACCCTCCAGATCATCGGCATAGCTTGGATGTAGGAGATGCCGGTAAGGGAGAAAAAGGATTGGGTAAAAGCTGGAAAAGGATAGGTGTATCCTATGGTGAATGGGGTAACAGGAAAGGCAACCCATGTCTTAGAAATGTAGTCGCTCAGAACAGTGGGATCGAAGGGTTTGAAAAAGGTGTTCGCCGGAAAGCAGTGCCGGATCTTATCTATTTGCGGATCAGAAAAGCAACACCTCTCATTCGCTGAGTCTTTGATGATCCCTTGACTCTTCAAGGGGCTATCCTTCTGGTGATCCTTGGCGGGGGAGGACCGGAGCATCATTCTTAACGTGATGTTGGTAAAGAAAGAAAAACAGAGTAAGAGAAGGAGAAATAGGAAAAGAGATACCTGATTGATCTTCGGCTGAGAATTTAAAGGGAGTTTCTCTTGAATTTAAATGCAAATTGATCCTATCTCTAACTCCTATTTATAATGATGATTTGCAGGATTGTCACTTCAGTGACGTAAGGTTTGCAACGGCTAGTCCGTCTTCAACGGCTAGTTATCCGTTAGTTTGTTGCGGATAAGATCAACAAAATACAACTCGTTTATTTACAATATTACTCCTTATATTTTGGGGACAATTGTTAGGGGAGGATTTCTTAATGACCTGTGATCCTCAATTATTATCCTGCTTGGTGATCCTTACTTCTGTGTCAGTTAGTGATCCTCAGAAGTGCTTCAGGATCAGGATCATGGATCATCTTAAGGATCCTTATACTAATGATTGTCTGCTTTGAATTCGATATTGTTTTGCAGGAATACTGGTTTGGACTTAGTCTTGGTAACGTTCCTAGAGAATATTCCACGCTTATTCCGCACGTGCTTGACCATGGTGAACGTTATGGAGATCGTGGGGAGAAGGCATGAATTGCGGATAGTTAGTTATTTAGATATTTTACTAAATTTAAAAGGGGTAGCGAGCTAATTAGACAACACTTGGCTATTTTTTGGCTACACACACTCGTACAACTGCACTCACCAGCTCTCGGCAAAACACTTAGCATTTTTTCATGCATTTCTACACGATACACTATAGTGATCCTTGTACATAGCTCGCTATCATCCGAAGTTGTAAAAAGATTATTGTTTAATTCGAGTTAGTGATCGGTAGTTTCCATCACCCGAGGTTTTTTATGCCGAAGATCATACATTGATCAAGGGCTTTTTCCTCGTATAAATCTTTGTGTCCCTTGTGCAATTCATTTCATAGAGATCCTCATTGTTGTTTACCAATTCAAGCATCATACCCCGTAACAGAGAGTTTGGTTGCATTATCCTCGTCTGATTTTTGACCAAAACAACAAGTAACACGATTTTCACAAGACTTTGGTTTACAAACAATTTACTTTATACAACTCATTTTACTTGGTTATACATTTAACCATACATTATGCTTTTATTTATACATATCATTTGATCTTATCTCTTTTTAAATGACTTACAAAACAAAACAATTTACAAGGTTCATGCCTGACTTTTACTAAACAACTTTTTCTTAAACTTAAGTCATGAATCCTATTTTCACAAAACCTATGTATCTCACAGGCATTTTTATGCTGACGTACCTATTTTTACAAGTGTTTTCAGGAGCTTTTGCGTAGGATGATGATCGTGACACTAGGGCGGACCTGTGCCTTGGAGACATAAAACGAAGATAGACTTAGTTTAATTATGTTATGTACTCTTTGTTTCCTGTTTAAGACAATGTAACTCTTATGTTGATAAATAAAGTACAACTTTGAATGCCATGGTTATGAAACAATTAATTCTGTTACAACACTCCCCGACGTTTTCCGCCACGTTTTGTATGTTATACGTGATCGGGGTGTGACACTCAGGAGGATACATGGGGATGCAGACGGTTCAAGGATCCTCCTCTCAGCATCCGGGATCCTTATTTTAGGTTCATGGATCCTCAACTCAGGGTCAAGGATCCTCATCTCAGGTTCACAGATCCATGGATTATCCTCCAAGACCCCCAACTTTGATGCCTCAGGGATCCATCATCTTTCAGGATCAGGGATCCTTAAGAAGTGCAGAACCCAGAAGTTCAGAAGTTCACTTAGGAGACTTCATACCAATATAGACTATTGCTTCTTCTGGTCCCTCGGTTATACCAGAATCCCGTCAATATGGATTCACATATGGAATTCCAAACTTGAATCCTTCAGGAGGTAACCCTTTGAATAATTTTTATGATGCTGACCATGGTTCAATGCAGGATGCAGGTATCAACCAAGCTATGGCTAGGGAATTACAGAAACTGAAGGATATGATATCCAGTGTTCCAGGAGTGGTTAAGCCCATTCCTTAAATTTCAGATGGAAGCCACACGATATCTCGTTTTGCACCACCTATTTGTGATGCAGAAATTCCAAAGAGGTTTCAAATACCAACCATGAAGCTACATGATGGTTCAACGGATCTAGAAGAACATGTAGCTTATTACAGAGAAAGGATGGAGATCAATCCAATTCCTGAGAGGTTAAAAGAAGCATGTCTATGCAAGGGTTTCGGATCCACACTGACAGGATCAGCTCTTAAATGGCTGCTAAGTCTTCCCCCTTATTCTATTACTTCATTTGCTAATCTAGTTATTCTGTTTAATAGCCAATTCTCATGTAGTAGAAAATTTGAACATATAACTAGTGATCTATATAGGGTAACACAAGGTCAAAATGAATCACTTAGAGATTATATCACTAAGTTTAGTAAAGAATCCTTGGATATTCCTAATTTGGATATTGCTACGACTGTAGAAGCCTTCAAAATGGGTTTACTTAGTGATTCATTGTTCTATGATGATTTTGTCATGACGCCTTGCAGGAATCTTGATGAAGTGAGAACCAGGGCCTTAGATTCATCCGATTAGAGGATGATAAAAGGATCCAGGAAAGACTGGTAGGATCCTCGAAGCAGGAAAAGCAAGGATCCTACTTCAGGAACAACAAGTCCAAGTCTTACAACAAGTCTGATAATCAGAACGTGAATGCAGTAGAACAAGAAGAGGATGATGAGGATTGTCCTCCAATTTCTGAATATTGCTTTTCTATTGATAACAAGGAACTAATCCTTGCAATGCAGAACCTAGGTGAAAAGGCAAGATGGCCCAGAAAAAGTGATAAGCCAGCTGCAACAAAAGACAAATCCAAATGGTATGCATATCATGAAGATTTCGGTCATCTCACTGAAGGATGTATTGCACTGAGAAAAGAGATTGGTTACATGTTAAGCAAAAGGCACTTGAAGGAGCTGTTGGGAAGAAAAAAGTCGAGGATCCAGGATCCTGAAAAAGTTCCAGAAAGAGTTCCTGCTCCTCCTGCTGATGCACAAATTATTAACTTCATATCTGGAGGATCAGATATTTGTGGTACTTCCTTTTCAGCAACCAAGAGGCAAGCTAAGGAGACCAAGATGGATAACGGGGACAGACCCATCCAAACCTCTACTGTCACACAGGAGAAAGTTATAACTTTTGATGAGGATGATCGTGTTGATGTTCAGGATCCTCATCATGATGGTCTTGTTATTACCTTGTTTATATGTAACCATTTTGTTCGCAGGCTCTTGATAGATGGAGGAAGCTCAGTAAATATCATTCAGCTTGATGTCCTCAAGAAGATGAACATCCCTGAATTGGATATTGTACCAAGATCCTCGGTTCTTGTGGGATTCAGTGGAGAAACCAAGAACACATATGGGGACATTAAACTTCCCATTTACATAGAGGGACTTCATTCTTATCAGAAATTTTGTGTTATAGACTGCTTATCCTGTCGCAGTGTTATCCTTGGCAGGCCATGGATACATGACATGAAGGCAGTCCCATCTACATATCATCAATGTGTAAAGCTTCCCAGTCCATGGGGTGTGGTGAAGATTGAGAGTGATCAACAAGAAGCCAAGAATTGCTACACTTCATCAATGAAACCAGCCCCAAGACCCAGGGAGCAATAGCAATTAAAGCATCCACCAAGAGATGACCTGGAGGCAAAAGAACAAGATGTGAAAGATATCCTTATGAAAAGATTGACAGGGAGGATCGCAGCCTTGAACAGGTTCATATCTAAGTCATCAGAAAAGTGCAAGGAATTCTATGTCATTCTAAGAAAGAACAAGAAATTTGAGTGGACTGAAAAGCACGAAAATGCTCTCAAAGCCCTTAAGGATTACCTATCCTCAGCTCCTGCCTTGATGAAACTAGAAAAAGGGGATATATTATCCTTATATTTGGCAGTCTCTTCCAAAGTAGTAACTGCAGTCCTTGTTAAGGATCACGAAGGTACACAACATCCTGTCTATTATGTAAGTAAGAGTTTGCTTGATGCTGAATCTAGGTATTAACATTTAGAAAGAACTTATCCTTGCTTTGATTATGGCATCTACTAAATTAAGACATTATTTTGAAACTCATGCCATTATTGTTAGAACTAACTTTCCAATTAAGAATGTTCTCAGGAAACCTCAAATGTGTAACAATCCTCAATAAACCGACACCCTCATAATAAATTCCAACACCCTAGTATATTTTTAAAATATCCCAATATGTCCCAAAATACAACTCATACAAGAAAACGGGCCTCAAATATATTAAATAGTATTAAAAATAAATTAAAAATTTAAACTTAAGCTGAGGCGGGCCGCGTAGACCCACCCCAACCTTTACGCGGGCGGTATAGAGGTTTAAATCAGATTTCGTTGACTTATAAGTTGAGGCGGGCCGCGTGAACCCCACCTCAACCTTACGTGGGCCGCGTGAGATCAGAAACGTGGCGCATCCTGGGCCGCCACCTGGCCCAACACATGTCCAGCCTACATAGTGATCCGGATGGGCTATACGTTGACCCGGAGTCAACGCGGGCCGCGTAAGCCCTGCCCCTATGTTACGCGGGCCGCGACAAAGCCAGAATCAAAAACTATAAATAGATGGCCTCGGATCTTCAGTCTGTTCGTCCCATTTTCATTTCTTAATCACAATTTCTGAATAGAAGGCATAATACTCGGGTATTATACCTCCCCTAATTAGCGAAGTTCTACTCCGTTGTAAGTATTATAACCCCTGGATACGTATTAGATACGCTGCCCGATTGATCTAGGGTTCCGTAATGGCTGTCGTGGTTCTGCCCGACGTTGTCATTGGAATGCCGTCTCGGGGAGGGTATTGCTAATGTTAAAATGGGTTATTATACTAACGCGTGTATAATTGTGTAAATTATAGATTGTCACCAGGAATCCCTTACGAAAAACCTAAGACAGCAATGTGAGTAATCTCCTTTTTGTTAATAGTTTTTACAAAACCTTAACTATTTTATAATGCAATTTATCAGTGATTGAGTCTTTGTAATTCTTCAATTACTGCCGGTATGTTGGGGTTTTGTATATAAAATTTACTACACTGTGAGTAGTAAGTCGGGACGACAATACCATTGGACAATGAGTTAGCCAATGTGTAATATGACCTACAAGTCAGGATTGACAGTACTAATGGAGTAATTGTGTAGATATAAACATTGTAATCGCTCTCAATACTGTTTAAATTAAATTAATGTTCTTGATTAAACTGGGATTCACTCATCAGTATTTCCCACTGACAAATGTTTTTAAAACGCGTTTCAGGTAACACAATGTGAAAGCCAATTAGTAAAAAAAGCCAGCTGGAGAGCACTGACGGCTTGGGAAAAATGTGGCTATAAAAGTTACCTAAATAAAGAAGGCGTTTTAATTCAAATAAAATGGGATTTATCCCTGTAAATTAGTTTGTAATAAAAAAACTTAGGTTTCATCACAATATGTTTATTTATATATAAATGATGGTTTTACTCTGATAAACATTTCCTAACTACGGTCCTGTTGTAATTTCCGCTGCCAAATTAACAAACTGATACCACCAGAATTCTGAGTTCGCGTCCACCCGTTCCCGGGACATATAAGGGATCAGGGGTTGTGACAGAAGGTGGTATCAGATCCTAGCCACTGGTCTAAGCCAAAGAAGTGTTCTGCTGACACTTTGATTTTAAATTTTGTGTTAGGAAATAAATTACGTAAATACGTGTATAACTGTATTTATTTGTTATGTGTTATTTGGCTATCTGTTAGTTTACAGTATGAGCGACCAAGGACCATCTGACGCGTACCGTCAATTGTCTGGTTCGCCTAAAAGCGAAGGCACCTCCTCTTCTCAGCCTGCCCTATTAGGGTACTCTGCTGATACGGAAGAAGGAATCTTTGTATTTAAGGCTTAGTCAGAGGATCCATTTCCTCAGAAAAAGAGGGGATGGTTCAGTCGAGGGGCACACGAGCGTAGGAAGCATATGAAAAAGTTGCAAGACCAGAGAGCACTAGCAGCAGCCAAGAGAGAGACAGATTCCTATGCCCAGGATATGATAAATAGGAGTATAGCCAATATTCACATCTTAGCAACCACTGCAGCTGACCCAAATTTGGAGCAAATAATAGCACCCCAACCACAGCCACCAATCCCTGACCAACCAATGGAGATAGAAAACCCTGAAAACCAAGTAGAGATGCATGACTTCAATCCAGAAGAAATCCCTAGGGTACCAGCACCAAACCCCCTAGACCCAAATTACGATCCTTGGTGGGATGACGTTAGGGACTATGTGCAATGTTACCCAATACATGAAGACACACCTATGCAGAACATAGGAGCCTACCCAGGTATGGACCCTTTAGATCCCTATTACCACGACGATTATATTAGGGAGATCTTAGAAGATCCTTACCGATTTCAGGCACTTTCACCCCCATACCAGGAACCCGCACCCCAGATTCCGAACCCAGTCCTAGAACCTGCACCCCCAATGAGTGCAGAAAACGTACAAGAACTTAGGACTTTTGGGGAGGAAATTTTAGAAAGCAGTGAGAGAATGAGACAGGTGGGAGAGCGACTCGTATGGAAATACGATAAACGCAATATGGATTTTTGTATGAATCCATATCCGTGATGTGACGGAGGAGATGGCAATAGTAATAATAATATAATAATAATAAAATAAAAATAAAATAAAATATGTGTGTACGGATGCATATTACTATTAGTGTAATTCTATTTCAGTTGGGATTGTAATTTTTATTTCAGTACTAGTGTGTAATAAATGCATAATAGTATATGAATAGAGTAAAGTCGCAATGATCGACGTTTTTAGCTAAATTGCGTGTCATGTGATTGACTATATGAAATATTATTTTGTGATATTAATATGGGTTAAATGTTTAAAATTCAAATGGCCGACTAAGGAAATCAAGGAAATCAGAATAACGATAACCAGAGTAACATTAACGTGGTTAATGAGTATCCGAGCATCAATAACAATGGAAACCAAATGGATAATAGTGCAGTTCAACACATAGTGGCACAAGGAATCATAGATGCAATGCCATTTATTATTCAAACGATTCAAGAAGCGAATAATAAAAGTAAACATAGCAGTAAGCGACCAATTAAACCAGAACACAGCGTGAACAATGGCCCTGTACTTCAAGTGCCCATTCCCAAAAGAAGAAGAACCGTGTCTTACGGTTGTTCTTACAAAGAATTCTGGTCCTGTAAACCGATAGAATTCTCGGGCAATGAAGAACCCATTGCAGCTCTACGCTGGATAGAAAAAAACTGAGGCTGTTATGAAAATAAGTAAATGTATGGAAGAGGACAAGATAATGTTTGCTTCCAATCTATTTAAGAACTCAGCCCTGGAATGGTGGAACACTATCCTCCAATCAAGAGGAAGTGATAAGGTATACAATATGGAATGGGAAGAATTTAGGAACATGGTAGAAAGGAAGTTCTCCCCTCCTAATGAAAAAGAACAAACAGAAAACAAATTCCTAAACCTTAGGATGAATGGAGTGGATAGTAAGTGGTACACAAAGTTATTCTTTGAATATGCTAGAATAGTACCAACCCTTGTATCACCAGAGCCGGTATTAATCTCCCGTTACATCTAGGGATTAATCGGAGAGATTAGACATGTAGTCAAGGCAGCTAGACCGCAAACCATAGAAGAAGTTGTAGAATTAACAAACACCTTGACAGATGAATTAGTCCGTACTAGAGAAGAAGACCAGAGGAAAAATCTAGCACAGAGGCTTACTCAAGAATTCCGTTCTGGGAATTACAACCGTAGGAATATGGGTTCTACCTCTGCACCTTTCTGCAAGGTCTGCAAGAAAAAGCATTCGGGAAAATGCTCCACTCTTTGCAATTATTGAAAGATGCCAGGACACAAGGAAGAAAATTGTAGGAAGAAATCCAGTAATGGATTATGCTACAACTGTGGAGAAAAAGGTCATATCAGGCCAAACTGTCCAAAACTAGTCCCAGCTGCAAACAACAAGAACACTAAAAATGCTAGAGCATTTGTTCTAACTGCAGATGAAGCCAAGATGATTCCAGACGTCATAGCTGGTACGTTTTTAGTTAATGATGTTTTTGCTAAAGTATTATTTGATTCTGGTGCAAACCAAAGTTTTATTAATACTTCATTTTGCAAACTTCTAAATCAGTCATTAACTAAACTACCACAAGAATGTCTAGTAGAGACAGCTAATGGAGAAACTGTTAGGATTTCTGAAATCTTGCAGGGAGAAAGAATAGAAATTTTAAATCAAAAGTTTAAGGCAAACCTTTATCCTATGAATCTGACAGGATTTGATGTTGTATTAGGAATGGATTGGTTAATAGCCAATAAAGCCAGTATTTTATGTGATCAAAAGTCAATCCAAGTAAATTCACCAAAAGGTAAAACGATCACAATTAAAGGAAATAAACCATCTAGATCCACAAAATTCATCTCTGTGATGAAAACTACAAGTTATATAAGAAAAGGATCTATAGTGTATTTGATTTCTATAATCACTAACACTAAAGGAAAAGAATTAAAAGACATTCCAGTAGCGTCTCAGTTTTCAGATATATTTCCGGAGGAATTACCAGGACTACCACCGGATAGAGAAGTTGAATTCAGAATCCATTTAATACCAGGAACAACACCAATTGCTAAATCAGCTTACCGTTTGGCACCCGCAGAAATGCAGGAACTGAAGAAACAATTAGATGAATTGCTAGAAAAAGGATTCATACAGCCAAGTTCATCACCATGGGGAGCGCCGATACTATTCGTTAAAAAGAAGGACGGATCAATGCGTATGTGCATTTATTACCGTGAATTGAACAAAGTCACGATTAAGAATCGGTACCCATTACCGAGAATCAATGATATGTTCGATCAACTGCAAGGAGCTTGATTTTTCTCTAAAATCGATTTAAGGTCAGGATATCATCAATTAAAGGTACAGGAAGAGGACATTCCTAAGACTGCCTTCAGAACAAGGTATGGTCAATATGAATTTACTGTTATGCCATTTGGTTTAACCAATGCCCCAGCTGCATTTATAGACATGATGAAACGAATATGTAAGCCATATTTGGATAAATTCATAATTGTTTTTATAGATGATATTCTAATTTACTGTAAGAGTAAAGAGGAACATGCAAAGCATTTGCACGCACTTTTAAGTTTATTACGAAAGGAAAAGCTTTATGCTAAATTTTCAAAGTGCGAGTTTTGGTTAGAACATGTACAATTTCTTGGACATTTAGTGAACCATGAAGGAAGGAATTCATGTGGTTCCCACAAAAATTGAGGCGATTACCAAATGGAAAACCCCTGAGTCACCAACCGAGGTTAGAAGTTTCTTAGGATTGGCCTGTTATTATAGAAGATTTATTCAAGATTTCTCTAGAATAGCCATTCCTTTAACTAAGATAACTTGTAAATCCATTAAGTTTGAATGGGGACCAAAGCAAGAAGAAGCTTTTAGAATTCTTAAGCAAAGATTAACTAATACACCCATATTAGCGTTACCAGAAGGAACTGAAGACTTTGTAGTATATTGTGACGCTTCTAAATTAGGTTATGTATGTGTATTAATGCAACGCCAAAAGGTTATAGCCTACGCATTTAGACAACTTAAGAATCGTGAAGAGAATTATTCAACCCATGATCTAGAGTTAGGAGCTATAATTTTTTCCCTTAAGATTTGGAAACATTACCTTTATGGTAGTAAGTTTACCATATTCACTGATCATAAAAGTTAAGGTATGTTTTCAAGCAAAAGGAATTGAATATGAGACAAAGACGTTGGATGGAGATGCTTAGTGATTATGATTTTGATATCCAGTACCATGAAGGAAAAGCAAATGTAGTAGCGGATGCTTTAAGCCGAAAGTATCATGAAAAACCAAAAAGGGTACGTTCTCTTAAATTAAATCTACAAGTAGATTTAAATGATCAAATCAGAGAAGCACAAGAATCAGTAATCAAGGATGATACTGAAAAACTAAAAGGTATGATTAAAGAATTAGAACACGGAACAAATGGAATTTGGAGATTCCATAAAAAGAGAATGTGGATACCTAAATTAGGAAACTTACGCCATCGTATATTAGAAGAAGCCCATAAGTCTAAGTATACGATACATCCAGGAAGTGATAAAATGTATCAAGATTTAAGGAAAAATTTCTGGTGGATAGGAATGAAAAAGGACATAGCAGCCTATGTTTCTAAATGTTTAACTTGTTCACAAGTTAAAGCTGAACACCAGAAACCCTCAGGTTTGTTACAGCAATTAGAAATGCCAGTATGGAAATGGGAATTGATAACAATGGATTTTGTTACTAAATTACCCAAAACAAATAAAGGAAATGATACAATCTGGGTGATTGTAGACAGGCTAACCAAGTCAGCTCATTTCCTACTAATGAAGGAAACTTTCAGTATGGAACAGCTAGCTAAATTGTATGTAAATGAAATTGTTTCATTACATGGAATTCCTTTATCAATCATTTCTGATAGGGATAGTCGATTTACCTCTCATTTTTTGTCAAGTTTCCAAAAATCCATGGGAACCAAGTTGAATCTAAGCACAGCTTATCATCCTCAAACGGACGGACAAAGCGAAAGGACAATTCAAACAATGGAAGTCATGCTTAGAGCTTGTGTAATTGATTTCGGAGGTAATTGGGACGATCACTTACCTTTAATAGAGTTTTCTTATAATAATAGTTATCACACAAGTATCAATGTTGCACCATTCGAAGCACTTTATGGACGAAAGTGCTAAACCCCAGTCTGTTGGGCAGAAATTGGGGAAAAGCAACTATCTGGACCTGAGATAGTGCAAGAAACAACTGACAAGATTATTCAAGTCAAGGAACGACTGAAAGCAGTACGTGACCGACAGAAGAGCTATGCTAATAACCGACGCAAACCGTTGGAATTTCAAGTAGGAGATAAAGTATTATTGAAAGTCTCTCCTTGGAAAGGAGTGGTAAGATTCATCAAAAGGGGAAAGCTAAGTCCCAGATATGTTGGACCTTTTGAGATTATTAGAAGAATAGGACCTATAGCCTATCAGCTACAACTGCCAGAGGAAATGGCTGGAATACATGACGTATTTCGTGTATCTAATCTCAAAAAGTGTTTAGCTGATGAATCACTGGTAGTACCTCTTAAGGATATAAAGGTAAATGAATACCTCAAATTTGTAGAAAGACCTCTACAGATTGAAGACAGGAAAGTCAAGAATCTCAAGCATAAGAGACTAGTTCTTGTCAAAGTGAAATGTGACTCCAAAAGAGGACTTGAGTATACATGGGAGCTTGAATCTGAAATGCAAAGGAAATATCCGCACTTGTTCCAGGAGATCTCGAGGACGAGCTCTAAAACAAGGTGGGGAGGATGTAACAATCCTCAATAAACCGACACCCTCATAATAAATTCCGACACCCTAGTATATTTTTAAAATATCCCAATATGTCCCAAAATACAACTCTTACACGAAAACGGGCCTCAAATATATTAAATAGTATTAAAAATAAATAAAAAATTTAAACTTAAGCTGAGGCGGGCCTCGTAGACCCACCCCAACCTTTACGCGGGCGGTATAGAGGTTTAAATCAGATTTCATTGACTTATAAGTTGAGGCGGGCCGCGTGAACCCCACCTCAACCTTACACGGGCCGCCTGAGATCAGAAACGTGGCGCAGCCCTGGGCCGCCACCTGGCCCAACACATGTCGAGCCTACATAGTGATCCGGATGGGCTATACGTTGACCCGGAGTCAACGCGGGCCGTGAAAGCCCTGCCCCTATGTTACGCGGGCCGCGACAAAGCCAGAATCAGCAACTATAAATAGATGGCCTCGGATCTTCAGTCTGTTCGTCCCATTTTCATTTCTCAATCACAATTTCTGAATAGAAGGCATAATACTCGGGTATTATAACCCCTGGATACGTATTAGATATGCTGCCCGATTTATCTAGGGTTCCGTAGTGGCTGTCGTAGTTCTGCCCGATGTAGTCATTGGAATGCCGTCTCGGGGAGGGTATTGCTAATATTAAAATGGGTTATTAAACTAACACGTGTATAATTGTGTAAATTATAGATTGTCACCAGGAATCCTTTACGAAAAACCTAATACAGCAATGTGAGTGATCTCCTTTTTGTTAATAGTTTTTACAAAACCTTAACTATTTTATAATGCAATTTAGATGTGATTGAGTCTTTGTAATTCTTCAATTACTGCCGGTATGTTGGGGTTTTGTATACAAAATTTACTACACTGTGAGTAGTAAGTCGGGACGACAATACGTTACCGTTGGACAATGAGTTAGCCAATGTGTAATATGACCTACAAGTCAGGATTGACAGTACTAATGGAGTAATTGTGTAGATATAAACATTGTAATCGCTCTCAATACTGTTTAAATTAAATTAATGTTCTTGATTAAACTGGGATTCACTCACCAGTATTTCCCACTGACAAATGTTTTTAAAACGCGTTTCAGGTAACACAATGTGACAGCCAATTAGTAAAAAGCCAGCTGGAGAGCACTGACCGCTTGGGAAAAATGTGGCTATAAAAGTTACCTAAATAAAGAAGGTGTTTTAATTCAAATAAAATGGGAATTATCCCTGTAAATTAGTTTGTAATAAAAAAACTTGGGTTTCATCCCAATATGTTTATTTATATATAAATGGTGGTTTTACTCTGAAAAACATTTCCTAACTACGATCCTTATGTAATTTTTGCTGCCAAATTAACAAACTGATACCACCAGAATTCTGAGTTCGCGTTTGCCCGTTCCCGGGATAGATAAGGGATCGGGGGTTGCGACAAAATGTCAGGAAGGATGGCCAAATGGGTAGTGAAGCTCAGTGCTTATGATATAAGATATGAGCCAAGAACTGCCATTAAATCCCAAGCCTTAGCTGACTTTGTGGCAGATTTCAGTAGTGACTTGCAAAGGGAAGTTGAGTTAGAAGTCCAACAGCTTGAAGAGACTAAGGATCCTTGGATACTCTTCACAGATGGAGCCTCTAACATCAAGGGAACTGGACTTGGAATACTACTAAAATCGCCACAGGGGGACATAATACCTCACTCAATAGCTTGTGAGTTTCAAACTACTAACAATGAGGCTGAATATGAGGCCTTGATAGCTGGTTTGCAAATTGCCAAGCACATGAGGATCAGGTATCTTGAGGTACACGTAGATTCATTGTTAATCACTAATCACTTTAATGGATCCTATGCTGTTAAAGGTGAAAAGCTAATTAAATATTTAAAGATAGTCAAAGAATTGGCACTCTCTTTTGTTTCCTTTAGTCTGACACAGGTACTGTCACACCACGACCACGTAAAACAACAAACCGTGGCGGAAACGTCGGGGAGTGTCGTGGCAGAATTATCGTTTCATAACCATGGTACAAAAAGAGTTTCGTTTTATTGATAATATTAAACATTAACATTCACTTAACACATAACAAACAAGTTATATATCGACTATCACTGTTATTATGTCACTAAGGCCTTGTCCAGATCCTATGTGACGCATGCATCCTAGAAATCAATCAAGCAACAACACCTGAAACATATGTAAAAACAAAGTCAGAAAAGAAATGCTGGCGAGTACATAGGTTTTATAAGAGTATCGGAATCATGGCTTCGTTTACATGTTGCAGTACTTTATTAGACTTCAAGAGTCAAAAATACAAACCTCGTTTTGAAAAGTGTATTGCAACATAATTTAACCAACTCAAATCAAGTTGGTTGTATTTTATAAAATCTCGTAGCCATGATTCTTAACCCAAAAACATTTGTTTTAGAAAATCAATTTGTAAAACATCTCGTAAGAACTCGTTAATAAAACTCATGTGGTTTATATCTTTAAAAAAACATCGTTGTGTGACATCGTTTTGAAATTGTTTACCCAAGTGAAATAAATAACGCCACGGTATGTAATATGATGAAAACACTTATATATAGGAAGTACCAGCGGCGTATCCACCATGCTTTCATCACATTACACCCGTCCCGTTATCTAAACACTAACCAAAAACCAATCGTTTACCCAACTCGTTTAACTTGTTCAAATCGTTAACTCGTTTAAATCGTTTCCAAATCGTTTAACTCGTGTAAGTCGTTTAAATCATCCTTGTTTTAATTGTGAAAACTTATTTATGGTCTTCTCGCTAATAACATTCAAACCTTCGTGACTCGACTACCTCGTTTCTCGCTTCTCGCATTAACAAACCACCAAAGGGTAAGTTAACAATCACAGATTCAGTCGTTACCCACAACACCCACACATAACCATGGGTGCAGTACAATAACGGGATTTGTCAGATCCTATGGTACCATAACCTAATACTGGTCGGTTCGTACAAAATTAATGAATATCATTCGTTACGTAACTACAACCAACAAGTTCGTCCACATTATCGAAATCGTTATTAGTTTAGCATAACCCATCTTAATCGTTTTTGAAATCATCGTTATAATATCGAAAATCGTTTTGATACATATGAATCACCACAAAACAATTGAAAACAGTAAAATAGGGGAACTATGTACTCACATGAAGTGCAAAGTATCCTCAATCAATAGAACTTCAACAACTCAAGTAAACCAGAGAAATCAAGCAGCACCTAGTAGTCGAATCACTATATCAAACAATAGATGCCTAAATCGGAAGATCAGACAGAATGAGGTCTTGTAAACCAAATGAGTGTTGGAACTCATGTGATATGGCTTAACAAAGCCTACATCCTAAATCGGAACCTAACCTAAGTGCTTTCGACCCATCGCGACCCATTAAGGTAGCTTACGCTACTTGTAAGTCCCAAAACAACAACCGGATATCAAAATCACTAATCAAAGAGCGGAATACTGAGAAAAGTGACAAGAACAAGAAATGGATTGAATAAACAAAGTGCACACGGTTTCTAGGGAACCGTCAGGTACACCCACAAGGAATCAAAAATAATAATGAAGAATCTCTCAAAAATGTCTAACCTCTTAATGAACTAGGGTCACCCTATTTATAGTTACATAGGGTAACCTAGTTACAGACTGGGCCAGGCCCACATGCACAATATTACTAACCAAATAAGCCCAAATCACTAATTAGCCCACATGGCTTATTTCATTACTATCTAACCCACTACAAGGCTAAGCCCAATAGCCTATATTTGTGTTTGATAAAGATAGGCGTAAACCTACACCATTATAGGGCCTTACAATATCCCCCTAGGTTTATGCTGTCTTTATCAAACTGTTGTCAATATCATGTGTCTGTGGGAAGATACTTCATGTCTTCAACCTGAAGCTTGGGCTCTTTGTTCTTCTCTTTCACGATCAGCTTTCCTTGAAAAACTTGTTGAAAAGAATGCAAGTGGAGGATTCTCAGGAACTCTTTTCTTTGTCAATGACTTCTCTTTCAAGCAGGTTCACAGGTACCTCTTCAAATGTACTATCACTGTCAGACGATGACACGTATCTGGTTCTTCTGACTCAGGCACATCTTGTTGTTGTGATGCTTCATACTTTGTCAGCAGCCAATAGCAACTCAATCTTCAACAACCCCTGTTTCTTGATTTGAATCAAACTCTTCACATTCTCAGAAATTCATAAGCAAACATTTATGTGCAACAGAGGAAAGTACCACATGAACACTCGGTACATCCAAGTATTTGTACTTGGATTTCACAATTCAAATTTCATTCAATTTATGATGATCAATCAAATCTTCAAGAACGGTTAATATTTTTAATAAAACAAATAAGCACTCTATTTTTGGTTTTTTTGATTTTATAAAAACTAACAATATAAACTAAAACACCAATAAACAAAGAAACTAATATACAATTACAATTTGCAATGGGATCAAATCACCGTGTTTCAGGCCAGACTACACTTATCAACACTAATTTACTTTGGGTGATCCGAGCGATTGCCAGTATATTTGTCCACTTAAACTTATCTCCCTAGGCCTTTTTCAAGTGACGGTCTGCAACTGATTTATCATGTTTTATTTTATATTATATGAACACTCAATTTAATCACAATCAATTCCTGGAATTTTAATTCGAACACGCTATCATACGTGTAGTTTCCCTACCACATATTTCACAAGCCCGTTCTAGGATTCTGAAATCTTGACTGGGACTGGATTGAGAAGAGAAAAGAATAGATCAGCAGCAGAGATGGATATAATATACAGATCTAATGAGATTTTCTCAGTTTGATATAGGTTTTTTTTTTTAGGTTTCTTTTGGGCACTAAAGGGCCTCTTTCGGGTGTATTTGATCTATAGCACGACAACGTACAGCTAGGTCAACATCTATCTGGATGCAGCAAAAGCTGACGTTGCCTAGCATCTCCAGGTCTTTGCTCACGCAAAACAGAGGAGATACACGAGTTGGACAGAAAAGATTTCAGAACTAGAATGAAATTGTGTGTATCGGGACATCACACACGCATTCAAATAGCCATGTCCTAATTCCAAGTGACGTTCTTTCCTGAGGTCATAGAGTAATTTAGTGTTCTGCACAGAACTAGTCAAAGAATTCAGCCATCAGGATAAAGCCTACCAACATATCACTCTGGAGTCAGGCCATTTCAATATTGGTCTTACATGAGTCAGCCTTAATCCACATAGTGAAGTTATGTCATTTCCCATTTATGCAACAAAATATTTTTGAATTTTCTATTTTTCGAATGTTTTTGTTTTTTTTCTTTTTTTTTAAATATATTTACAGACAGATATCTCTAGATATCCCCCTAAATTTGTGCGTAAATCTTATGCACAAATTTACCTAACAACGAGAACGTATGTACAAAGAAAAACACAAAAGAAAATGAAAATATTTTTGTTGTTTTTGCCTAACCGTTCCATCATTAGACTCAAGACTAATCAACATTGAAATCAGAATATAAAATTCAAATTTGTACCTTTTAGCTGATCTTGTCTCACCTCTCTTATCTCCTTCAAACGAAACATATAAGCTGTAAAAGAATATACCTTTTTGCAACAGTGAGATGTTACCCATTATGTATCTGGAACAACCGCTATCAACATCCAAGGATTGTCAACAGCTCCTCCTTGGTTGTCCCTGAAAAGTAAGGAGATTAGTAAGACATTGGTACCCAGGCCATCGTGGTCCTGGGTATTCCTGAAGCATCAACGTAAGACACTTCTCTAAAGCACATGGTCCCTTTTGATTCAAGGACTGGTGATGTTGCTGCTTTATATTTTGCCTTCCAAACTTGTTTAGGCTTCTCTAATTTCATAGGAGCCTTGGGCAAAACATTCTGCTTTTCAACCTTTTTGTTTTTCAAAACTTGTTTTGGTTTCAAAGCTTGTTTTTGTTTTGTTTTAGCAGCATTCCAGTCCCCATCAGATGGTTTAACCTTGGGACTCTTATTCATCATTGCCTTAGGCTTTTCAACCTTCATCGACTTAGAATAAGATATGTCCCTTGGTGTAACCTTCTGATGTTGTGTATAGTATGGCACGTAGGGACGATGTGTGCAATTCCTAGCAATGTGACCGGGTATGCCACAGTTGTAGCAGGTTTGCTTTTTCACGTAAGGAGCATATCCCGATCCATTCCATCCAACTGATGCTGAATAAGAGTTATAAAATTGGTTGGATGATTTGTGTGCAGTTTGTTTAGTCTTTTTCCCTTGTTTCTTATGTCCCTGTTTACAACAGTTAGCACATTCATTGGATTTAACATTTTCATTTCTAACTGTTGGCTTTGGAGGCACATATTTATTTGTGGGGCCTCTCAAAGCTTGCTCAGAAACAGCCTTTTTCACATAAGGAAGAGCATTAGCAGATAAATTTGATGTTTTTAAACAAACATCGTCAGCTTTTTGACAAACAATATCATCCTCCTCAACCCAATCCTCTACTATTACCTCATCTGCACATGAAGTAGAAGCATCAGTAACGTTCAGTTTTTCACAAACGGTGGCAGGCGAAGCCATAGTAACATGGTCATTCTCGAGTGACACCGTTTGTTCAGTAGTTTCAGAATCATCAATATTCAAAGATGGAGCAGAGGCTTCAGTTGTCAATTCACTACTAATCTTAACAGAAGCTCCTGATATCGATTCTGATTCTACTTTTATCTGATCTGATTCAACTTCTTCCGGTGATTCGCTACTAGACTCAGCTGAATCAACTAACCTCGACTTTTCATAGTTAGCTGTCTCTGAGGAGTCACATGACGAATCAGATGAAAAATTCGATTCATTTTGAGATGCCTCTGCCTCCTCAGGTGATGCAATGTTGACACTACATGATTCGCCCATTTCTGATTTCTCAGAAGTGGATGTCTTAGAAGTGTTACAAGATGTGTCACATGACGAGGCAGATTCACTTTGTTTGCCCCTATTGAATTCTTTCATAAACTCAGTCAAACCTCTTAACATGGCAAACTCGATGTTGTCTACATTAACTCTAGGCTCTGTTAATTCAGACTCTTTTGTTTGAGGTTGCACTTCAGAGGAATTTTGAGAAAAAACTTGACACAGTATTATCTAATACTTGAAAATGTTTGTCAATGTTCGCATTATTCTCAAAATTTATAGTCTCGGTTTGCTTTAAAACATCAGCAGGTTTCACGAAAGTTTTATCAAATGCCTGTTTTTCTAGAACAAATTCAGTTTTATCTGGCCTTGTGATTTTGACTTTCTTCGGCTTAACAGGCTCAACCTTCCTATCCCCGGGCTTCCCATATTCCATTTCAGGCAAGTCGGCTATCTCCTCCTCAGTCATAGGAATAGAGGTGTAATTGTGATTGTATGGTGGAGGTATGCATACAAATCCCAATCCTTTATTCCTCACTTCTTTTTTGCTATACTTTAACTGTTGAGTTATCATCTTTTCGACCTTTTCACTTGAAACATCAAAATTTTTAAAATTAAATTCAGTATTTTCAAAAGTTGATTTTAAATCGTTTAACTCAACAGTTAATTTTTCAGATAGCTCCTTGAAGTGGAGATATCGACAGTTTGCTTCGCTTAGATCGCTATGCAACTTTCGGATATCACGCTTTTGCGCCTCTACCATATCCTTATACCCACCCAGTTTCTTTTTAATTTCATAACTACTAGATCTGGTATCTTGAAGTTGCATAGTAAGCGATTGAGCCTGTTCTTTAAAACCTTTTACTTTCTTTCTACATTTTTCAGTACAACAAACATCATCTACACATACCTCAGCCTCAGAAGGAGTGTAGTCATTCATTTGAATATCTTGAGTAGACTGCTTGTCAGCATTATTATATGACTTGATGAGTGAGATCAGCTCATCCGGCTTCATTTTGTAACAATAGCAGTCGGTTGTCACAATTATCTCATCAACATTTCTAAACCAACTACAGTTTGCCTGATCTGGAATCCTTTTTATAACATCTAGAAGCTTTGTGTTGCTCGTGCGATTAGACACCTCAATCTCAGCCTTCTCAATTTCAGAGAGCAGTTCAGCAAACCGGCCTGTAAGTGCTTCTATAGATTCACCATATGAGTATCTGAATCCTTGAAATTCCTGCTCAAGCACTTCTCTCTTAGAAGACATTTTTAAGATTTGATCCCCCAGAAATGCGATCCCCCCTATTTCCTCAACACAAGCCCAAAGCAAGAACCCGTGTACTCGCTAACTCAAACCCTTTGCCACACGCACGAACCAGCTTCCTGTACCGCACCTCCAATCCTGTCAAAACTTATCGCCAAAACAATAACGAAACCCCCCTTTTTTTAATTTAATAAACCTTTTTGTTTTTTTAAATATAATATATAAAGTAATAAATGATATTATTATTATGGATTAGGATCAAATACAAAGGATCCTAATTGTAAGAAGTGTAAGAAGGATTTATAGAGTGACAAGTGTCCAATAACCTAAAAAACCCACTACACAAAAAAACCCACTAAAAAAAAAAACCTTAAACATCCACCACCACCAACCCCCCCCCCCCCCACATCACCCACCCAAAAAAAAATATATTTTTTTTTTTTGTCGAGGGGGTGGGGGTTTAGGTTTTTGGGTGGTGGTGGGGGTGGGTGTTTAGTTTTTTTTATATTTTTTTTAGGTTTTTTTTTTGGGGGGTGGGGGGGGGGGTTAGGTTTTTTTAGGTTTTTGGGGGGTGGAGGTGGGGGGGGGTTAGGTTTTTTTGGTGAGGTATAGTCTTTTTTTTGTTTTTTTTTTTTTGCGGGGGGGGGGGGGGGTGGGGTGGGGGTGGGTGTTTAGATTTTTGGTGGTGATGTAGTGGCTTTAGTTTTAGGTTATTGTACACTTGTCACTCTATAAATCCTTCTTACACTTCTTACAATTAGAAGTCTTTGTAGAATAACTTGACCCTTATTATTATAATTAAAAAGCCTAAATTTAAAACAAAAGAAACAAAATCTTTTGTTTCTTCTTCTTCGTTTAAAAAACCGACGTTACCAAAACCCTATTTTTAATGTCCAGCGCCAACGTCGTAACAGTTAACCAAACGAATGATGTAAGTCCAGTAAACGAGGGCGGCCGGAGAAGATGAAGATGACTATGACCGGTGGGTGATGATTGATAAGTGGTCGAGGTGATCGGATTTGGTTTGATGATGAGACGGAGAAGACGGTGACGGTATGATGTGGAGTAGGTGTTGATTATGATGAGGTACTGTGGCTGGTTGAAGGTGAGATGGTTAACGGCTGTAGTCGACGATGATGAAGACTGATCAACGATGATGATTAACAGACGGTGATGAAGATGGCCGATGAACCAATGTTACGATGAAACAGAAATTTTATGAAGTAAACAGGAGGTGTTGGTCGACGATGATTACGGTGGGTGATGATGATCAGTAATGATGACCGGAGAACAGAGAGGATGATGTTGGTACTGTTGTGAAGTCGTGGAACAATGTGTCGAACCCGAACCCGAAACAGAAAACTCGATATCTTCACTCGGAATCTGAATGTTGATGTACGGGTAGTCGGACTTCACAGTTGCATGGTGATCGTCGAAAGGTGATGATGAGTTGCAGGTTGTTCGAAGGATGTTGATCGGAGATGGGGTCGGAATGAAGGTGGAGGTTGATGTCCGATGATGAAGCTGATGTTTGTTTGTTGATGATGACTGCTGGATCGCACAAGATCGTAGTCGCACAAGATGGTTGATTGCACAAGAAGGTTCAGTCGCACAAGAATTTGATGATCGCACAAGTCAACTTCTAGAAGCAATGACGATATGAAGTTATTGAACGTGAAGGTGGTGATGGTTGACTGTAGTCGCACAAGGATGAATGTCAGTCGCACAAGTTGTTTCTGAATGTGGTCACTTAGAGTGAATCGAACAATTTTGAAAAATGAAAGAGGAAACACTTTGACTTTTCAAACAAACCAATCAAATCCCGAAGATGAAGGGATAGATTTTAAAATCAATTTCCTTATTCTTTGCACCAAACTTTCTAAAAAATAGCAAACACAATAGATTTCACCCCAAAACAGATCAAACGTGCAAATTTTCAACTGCTCTTGATGTCTTCAACAGTGTTCTTCGATCTTCAAAAAAAAAAGTTTGTTCTTCGAATGATATCCAACGAACCGAGCCTTCGTGTCACACCCCGACCGCGTAAAACAACAAATCGCGGCGGAAACATCGGGGCGTGTTGCAACAGAATTAATGTTTCATAACCATGGATATCAAAAGTGTTTCGTTTTATTAAACATTGAATAATTACATCGTCTGGAAATCTAAATACACAAATTAGACATAGTCTATCATTATTATTGAGTCACTAAGGGCTTGTCCAGTCCTATGTGAGCATGCATCTTATCAATCGATATCATCCAACAATACCTGAAACATATGTGAAAACGAGGTCAGCAAAGAAATGCTGGCGAGTACATAGGTTTTGTGAAAATAAGATTCATGACTTCTGTTTAAGAAAATGTTTAGTCATGAACTTTGTAATTTGCTTTGTCTTTATAAATCATTTGAAAAATAATAAGTTTAGATGATATGTATAAATAAGAGAATAATGCATGATTAAATGAATAACCATGTAAAATGAGTTTGTATAAGATAAGTTGTTTGTAAATAAATGTCTTGTGAAAAGTATGTTACTTGTATAAAATGTTCTATGTCTCAAACTGAAATGATTCAAATAACGCTACAATATGTAATACCATACAAACACTTATATATAGGAAGTACCAGCGGCGTATCCACCATGCTTGTATCATATTACACACGCATCGTTACTTAATCACTTAACCAAACCAAACCACCAAAGAAATGTTCATGTCCAATGTAAATCATGTCAAAATGTCTATGTCAAATATCCATGTCAAATGTCTATGTCAAATATCCATGTCAAATGTCTATGTCAAATATCCATATATGGCAAGTGAAATGTCTCAACTAAACCATATGCACAAAACAAAGTATTGAAGTAAAACTTGGTTTAAATCAAAGTTATGTTTTGTGGGAAAAACATGATCAAATGTCAATCATGTTCCAATGTTTACCCAATCGTTAACCCATTTTGTAAAATCGTTCTAGTCGTTCTTGTTTTAATTGTGAAACTACTTTATGGTCGATTCTCTAATAACATTCAAACCTTCTTGACGCGTTCCTCGCTCCATCTCGCTCTCGCTCTCGTTCTTAACAAACCCTTACCAAAGGATAAGTTAATAATTACAGATTCAGTCGCTACCCACAACCCCCACACATAACAATGGGTGCAGTAAATAACGGGATTTGTCAGATCCTATGGTACCATAACCTAATACTGGTCGGCTTGATCATTGCTAATGAATGTCATCGGTCATGTAAACTACAACCAACAAGTTTGTTCACTCTTTGAAATTTGTTATTAGTTTTTGAAATCATTGTATTCGTTCTTGAAATCATTGTTAGCGTTCTTGAAATAATTGTTATTGTTCTTGAAACCACATTGTAATTGTTCTTGAAACTATTGTAATTGTTATTGAAATTATTGATAAAACATTTAGCACATATGAGTCACCCCAAAACAATTGAAAACAGTAAAAGAGGGGAATAATGTACTCGCCTGATAATGCTTGGAGGTCTTGAACAACAACCAAACAAAGCTAGAGAGAGCACGGAATCAGTCGGCAATCTAAAACTATATAAATAAACCGGACTTAAATCGGGAGATCGGATAGAATGAGGCTTGGTAAACCAAATGAGTATTGGAACTCATATGATATGGTTTAACAAGGCCTACATACTACTTTGAGACTAACCTAAGTGCTTTCGACCCATCGCGACCCATTAAGGTAACTTATGCTACTTTAACGCGTCGTGCGCGTGAAACGCGTTCGGACCGTCTAACTAGTCCTTTGACAAGTGTTATATGCCTAAACATGTTACATAATCAGTTATGTGACAAAAGTTTAGGTTACATATGCTTAATTACCAATTATACATGAAAAGGGTATTCTGGTAATTTACCTAAGGCATATAAACTACCTATCATACAACTACTTAAACGATGTGACCATAGGGTATAACCTCGGAAGGTTATGCCCTATACTAGGGTCACCTAATGTATTTGGTCGGATCCTAATGATCGACCAAACTGGGTCGGGTTCGAAGGTATAGGCGATTCATTAGATCGCCTACCCTACGACCCTAGACAACGTGGTAATCAGTGGGCATAGTCCCAAGGGACTATGACCAACGTGATTACACTCACGTTGCGAAGTTCAAACGAACTTCGCATTGACCATAACTGGTAAATGTAGAAAGTCAAACAAAGTTTGACTTTCAGACTCGAAAGACTCGAAAAGCAATAAAAGAACGAAAGAATACTTACGAAGGGTCCCCGAATGCTAAACCCGATTCAAAAATCTCAGGTATGAAACAAATGTTTCAAGTTAGAGTTTCTCAAATCAAGTTTCTTGTAAGTTTAGCAATGGGGGTGTTGGGGTATTTATAGGAATACCCGAACCGCTAAGATCGTTTCATGGAAACCGTGCCTAGATCTCACCCGTACACTTGTCGAGATGTTATGGTGACTAAATTCCATCCTTATCCACTGACTAAGCAAGTTTAGAATGTGTGGTTGTGAATTAAACAACGGCTAATACATCGAATCTGGTCCCGAATGCGAAAAACTGAGTTTCTGCATGTTTTCTGTCCAGCATAGGCAGTCGCGTAGCGCGACTGGTAAGGCTACATGCAGTGGCGCTACGCCACTGCCCCCTTGTTTCAGCAAACTTTCAAAATTGGCAGAAATGGTCCCTGCAGCCCGTTTAAGCGATTTTCGATGCGTTTGAACCCCGTTAACCTCATTTCAAGGCTCTAAAATGAAGTTAAAGTATAGGGAACTCAAAACATGCTCAAAAATATGCCGGAGGTTGGTTCGTTTGGTCGTACGAACGCGATGTTCGCTTAATTACGACGGAATGCGCACAAGCGCGAAAAACGATCCAAATGACGCGACGAATGAATTTTTCTTAAGGCGAACACTAAAATATAATATAGTCATGCTTACATAAATTTTTGGATGTCCGGATGTATTCAGAACGTAAGTTATGCACGAAAATGCAAACTTGTGCACTTTTTGACACTTTTAGTCCCTGAATGACACAAAAGTTTATTTTAGCATACCGAACACCTCAAAGCCTATTTCTAAGCTATGTGAAGGATATTTATGGTATGTTTAACTTATGGCCATGTTCTGGAATGTCTGTTACAGTTCAAATTGGCATACTTTCGCAGTTTGTCAACTTTAGTCCCTGTAAGCGATTAAACTTTGATTTCACCACACCAAACCTTCCAAAACTTATATCTAAGTTATGTAAAGGTTATTTAAGGTATGTTAAGCCTATGTCACTATTCCGGAGTGTTTGTTGCATTAAACTGGTTATATTTACGCATCAGTGCGCGTATAACCTTCCAGAAAGCGATTTAGAGTTTGAAATTGAACGAGAATTGATATGTGCAAATGATACACATATTTTTACAAATCCCAAGTATGAAATATAATATTTCATTGGTTTGGTATTTGTTTGATGGCCGTGGAGGCACAGGTGTTACACTTCGCAAGACTACTTAGGCTCTGATACCAATTGAAAGTCCCAAAACAACAACCGGATATCAAAATCACTAATCAAAGCGCGGAATACTGAGAAAAGTGATAAGAACAAGAAATGGATTGAATAAACAAAGTGCACACGGTTTCTAGGGAACCGTCAGGTACACCCACAAGGAATCGAAAATAATAATGAAGAATCTCTCAAAAATGTCTAACCTCATAATGAACTAGGTTCACCCTATTTATAGTTACATAGGGTGACCTAATTACAGACTGGGCCAGGCCCACATGCACAATATTACTAACCAAATAAGCCCAAATCACTAATTAGCCCACATGGCTTATTTCATTACTATCTAACCCACTACAAGGCTAAGCCCAATAGCCTATATTTGTGTTTGATAAAGATAGGCGTAAACCTACACCATTATAGGGCCTTACACTACTTTAACGCGTCGTGCGCGCAAATGCGCGTACGAGACGTCTAACTAGTCCTATGACAAGTATTATATGCCAAAACATGTTTAAATATGTTGCATAATCAGTTACGTGACAAAAGTTTGTGTTACATATGCTTAATTACCAATTATGCATGAAAAGGGTATTTTGGTCATTTACCAAAGGCATATAAACTACCTATCATACAACTACTTAAACTAGGTGACAATAAGGTATAACCTCGGAAGGTTATTCCCTATGCAACTATGGTCTCTAAACATGTTTGGTCGGATCCTAATGATCGACCAAACGGGTCGTGTTCGAAAGTCTAAGCAGGTGTTTAGTCCGCTTGCTTACGACTCTACACAAGCACTAAACTAAAAAGTGACGAGCTAAACATGCTAAAACATGTTTAGTTAAGTTAGAAAACAGGTTTGGTATCAAAACAAACGGTTTTGATACCTAAAAGTAGTTTGGTTACAAAATACGCGAGAAAACGCATTTTGGCCGAAACTACGACTCGTCACTGAGCCTAGATAACGTGGTAATCAGTAGGTATAGTCACTAGGGACTATAACCATCGTGATTATGCTCACGTCATGAAGTTTAAACGAACTTCGCATTGACCATAAACTGGTTAATGCAGAAAGTCAAACGCAGTTTGACTTTTAAGCAAAAAACGCATAAAAAGAACGAAGGAATACTTACAAAGGGTCCCCGCAAGCTTTGATTTCCCAAGTATTCTCAGGTATGAAGTGGTTAACACTTCAACTTAGAGAAATCTTAGAAAATCAAGTGGGTTTTCAAGTGAAGTGGGTTGGGTATATATAGGAATACTAGAACCGTTAGGATCGTTCCTCGATTCCCGAGCTTTAATCTCAGCCGTGCACCTCACGCCCACTGATTTACAAAACCATGGGAGCCCATAGATTGCCCAAAACCATGTGCAATTGTGTGTAACAGCTGGAACAAGCTGGAAACAAGTTTCTGCTATCTGGCACCTGCTTACGGATCACAAGAGGAAGTCCATACGGTCCGTAAGGACCCTGCTGGTCAGCATATTTGAAATTTGGCAGAACAAGCCCCTGCAGCCACAAAACCTGGTTTTCGATGCATTTTTTTACACATTTAAGCCTCGTTAACCCCATTTCAAAGCTCTAAAATGAAGTTAAAGTTTTGGGAACTTAAAATGTGCTAAAAAATATCTCGGATGTCGGCTCGTTTGGTCGTACGGTTGCGTTGTTCGGTAAATTACGACGGAAGTCGTAACGAACGCAAAAACGATCCAAATTAGGCGACGAATGGAATTTTGTCATGCCAATCACTAAAATAAAATATTTTAATGATTACATAAATTTTTGGATGTCCGGATATATTCAGAACGTAAGATATGCGCGAAAATGCAAACTTATGCACTTTTTGACATACCTCAGTAGCATTCTTGGGGGTTGTTCTATCAGCCCTGTTAGGGGTCATTTTCTTAACATACGTATCCTGACCAATATCCTGCCTTTGTTTGTTTATTTGTGATCAGGATGCTGGAAGAGGATATTGCTAACATCTTGGGCGATATCCTGAGGCTTATTGAATTAACCACGTGCAGGTTAAAGGCTGAGACTTGCTAACGGTCAAGAGGACTTCTTCTCCTCAAGACTCGGACGAATTTGTTGAGGGAGAGACGTTGAGCCCGAAAGACCAGGTCTACAACGTTCGAAGAAGGAATATTCGGTGGATCCCGCAAGTTTAGGGTAGTTTGTTATTTTATCTTTACTATAAATAGATGGGGGCGGATCAGCTTAGAAGACACAATTCTTTCACTAACACTCTCGTACACTTTCACTCTCTAGCTCATTGCAAACACCACGCCTGTATTCAAGTTTCGTTGTAACACTTAGTCGATCCGTACCACATCCTGCACTGTATCCTAATATTTAAAGCAATAGAAGAACAAGGCAACTGCGATTGTCAGCTCCCGAGGTTTTATGCCGGCGATCTAGATTGATCAAGGGCTTTCCTCGTACATCTCGTGTCGTTTACTTTACTTTTGCTCATTGTTTGATCATAGATACATCTCTATATCCTGAGCCGTATCCTGAAACTGTTTTTACAATTAACTTGATTAACATATTTTCGATACTCATTTCTAGCACACTACCTCACTTAACTAATTTGATCACTTAATTGCTTCGGTAATTTTTTACCAAAACAATTTGGCGCCCACCGTGGGGCGAGTGGTGCTCTCTTTACTAAAAATTTTTGTCAAATCGCTAATCGGTTTTCTATTTTCAAAACTTTTTGCCACATTGTCCGTAATGGCCTCAAGATCAAACATGAGTTCCTCTACTGTGTCTGCTGTGACTTCTGCTGCTACTGGTCCGGCGCTTCCACCACCTCCTCCAAGGATGCCAGCCTCTTCACGACCTCAAGACATTATCCCTACTCGCAGTGTTCAAGAATCTGCTCCTGTTCTAGCTTCTAATGATGAAATTCTTACTTTATTTGGAAGTGTGCAGGAACAAATGACGCAGCAACAGGAAACAAAGCAAATGCTTTTAAGGGAAATACAACTCCTGAAGTCTGGCCCGAGCAGATCTGCTGAAGATAATGTCACCCCATTACATCCCAGAACGTTGAACTTTAGTTCAGCTGTGTATACTGAGGATAATAGGGGGAATATCGTGCCCAGCCTTCCTCAGAATCATACTCCTAAAATACCCTCCTCGGTCAGGATGTCAACCATGAGGAGCTTAGGATATGCTTCAGGATATGGGCAAAACCCTCCAACGGGTAACGTGTCAAATAATAATAATACTCATGCTACTAACAATAGTGGATCTTTGCAGGATACAGGTGTAACATCGGCACTTACTAGGGCACTTCAGAAGTTGAAGGACATGATATCTAGTGTACCTGGGGTGGTCCAGCCGATCCCAGAAGTGTCCCAGGACAGCCACAAGATATCTCGTTTTGCATATCCTATTTGTGATGCTGAGATCCCAAAGAGATTTCAAACCCCCAACATGAAGCTTTACGACGGAACTACGGATCCTGAGGAGCATATTGCTCAGTATAGGGAAAGAATGGAGATCAACCCTATCCCTCCGGAGCTCAAGGAAGCGTGCTTGTGCAAGGGATTTGGTTCTACCTTAACGGGATCAGCCTTAAAATGGCTGTTAAATGTTCCTCCACACTCAATTACTTCGTTTGCTCATTTGGTTAATTTATTCAACAGTCAATTTTCTTGTAGTCGGAGTTTTGAGAAACTAACCAGTGATCTTTACAGGATAACTCAAGGGCCTCAGGAATCCTTGAGGGATTATGTGAACAAATTCAGTCGAGAATCCTTGGATATCCCACATCTTGATGTTGCAACAGCTGTGCAAGCTTTCAAGATGGGATTACAAAAGGATTCTCAGTTTTATCAGGATCTTGTAATGAATCCCTGCAGGAATCTCGACGAAGCTCGTAACAGGGCTTTGAGATATATTCGTCTGGAAGATGACAGGAAGATGCAAGAAAGGATGAACTCATCTAACACTTATGAGTCAACTTATGAGCTCGTAACAGGGCTTTGACAGGAAGTCGGAATCCTCATTTAAGTCATATCGGCCTAAGCCATATGGTAGAAATGAAAACAAGAAAGTGAATGCTGTCGAAGATGAGGATCCTGAAGATATCCTGAGTTGTCTGAATATTGCTTTTCTGTTAACATTCCTGAATTGATGTATGCCATGCAGGGTCTAGGGGACAAGGCTAGGTGGCCTCGAAAGAATCAACAAAAGGCTGACTGGAAAGATAAGTCAAAATGGTGTGCTTTCCACGAAGATTTCGGACATGTAACTGAGGATTGCATTGCTCTAAGGAAAGAAATAAGCTACCTTCAAAGCAAGGGATATCTGAAAGATCTCTTAGGAAGAAAGAAGAATAAGGGTCAGGATACTGAGAAGGATCCTGAACGAGCAGCATCACCTCCTGCGGATGCCAAGATAATCAACTTCATCTCAGGAGGATCCAACATTTGTGGAACTTCTTATTCGGCAGCAAAGAGACATGCAAAAGAAGCTAAGGCCGAAAGGGGAGACAAACCTGTCAGGATGACTACCCTCACAACTGACAAAGTGATTACTTTTGATGCTGAGGATAGGGATACTGTCCAGGAACCTCACCATGATGCTCTGGTAATAACGTTATATGTGTCTAACCATTTTGTACGCAGGATATTAGTTGATAATGGCAGCTCCGTCAACATAATCCAACTAGAAACTCTGAAGAGAATGAATGTATCTCCAATGGATATCACTTCAAAGTCTACCGTGCTTGTTGGGTTCAGTGGAGAGGCTAGAAACACAGTGGGAGAGATAAAGTTGCCAGTATACGTTGAAGGAGTCAACTCGATACAACGTTTCTGTGTAATGGATTCTCTATCTTGCTATAACATCATACTAGGAAGACCGTGGATTCACGATATGAAGGTCGTGCCATCAACATATCACCAATGCATCAAGATACCTACCCCTTGGGGAGTGGTCAAAGTTGATAGTGATCAGCAGGAGGCGAAAGAATGCTACTCATCTTCGATGAAATCCTCAACAAAACCTAGTGCAGCATAGCAATTAAAGACGCGGGCCCAGGATATCATGGAGGATCTGGAGCAGGATGTGAAGAAAATTATCCTGGACCAGGATAATCCCGATATTTCGGTGCTCGTAGGGACCAATATCCCTCAGGATATTGAAGAACAATTAATTAACTTTTTGAAATGCAGGATGTCAACGTTTTCATGGAAGCATGAGGATATGACAGGCATATCCAAAGATATTATCACTCACAAGCTTGGAATTGATAAATCATTCAAGCCTGTGCAACAAAAAAGAAGGAAGTTTGCTCCCGAGCGGAACACTATTATCCAGGAGGAAGTTGAAAGACTATTAAAGTCCAGAATGATCAGAGAGGTTAAGTTCCCAAAATGGCTAGCAAACGGGGTTGTAGTACAGAAGAAGAATGGGAAATGGAGAGTTTGTGTAGACTACACAGACTTGAACAAAGCTTGTCCTAAAGACCCATTTCCTCTTCCCCACATTGATGCAATGGTAGATGCCACTGCCGGGCATGAAATGCTGACCTTCATGGACGCGTCTACAGGATTTCAACAGATCCAAATGGAGCCTTCTGACCAGGAGGATACTGCCTTCATGACACCAACAGGTATTTATTGTTATACAGCTATGCCTTTTGGTTTGAAAAATGCAGGTGCAACATACCAAAGATTGGTAAACATGATGTTCAAAGACAAACTGGGGGACACCATGGAGGTATATATCGATGATATGGTGGTGAAATCTAAAAAGGCTGAGGATCACCTCCAGGATATCAAGGGAGCATTTGATATCCTGGATCAATACAACATGAAGCTGAATCCTGCTAAATGCCATTTTGGAGTGGGGGCAGGAAAGTTTCTTGGATATATGGTGACAAAAAGGGGGATATAAGCAAGCCCAGAGCAGATCAAAGCTATCCTGGACATAAAGTCACCCTCAAATATGAAGGACGTACAGAGATTGACAGGCCGAGTAGCAGCTCTAAACAGGTTTATCTCAAGATCCTCAGAGAAATGCAAAGACTTCTATGATATCCTGAAGAAGAACAAAAGATTCGAATGGGGGGAAAAGCATGAAGCAGCCCTGCAGGATTTGAAACGATATCTCTCAACCGCACCTCTATTGATGAAGCCTGAAAATGGTGAACCACTATCCCTGTATCTTGCTGTATCAGGGAATGCTGTAAGTGCCGTTCTCATAAAGGATCATGAAGGTCAACAATATCATGTTTATTATGTTAGTAAAAGTTTGCTAGATGCCGAAACTAGGTATTCTCACTTAGAAAAATTAATACTAGCATTAGTCATGGCATCAACGAAGCTTAGACATTATTTCGAGACACATAGGATACATGTTAAGACAAATTATCCTGTCAAAAATGTGCTTAGGAAACCAGAGATGTCAGGCAGGATGGCCAAGTGGTCAGTAAAGTTGAGTGCTTATGATTTAGTATACGAACCTAGAAATGCCATAAAATCTCAGGCTTTAGCTGACTTTGTGGCTGACTTTAGTAGTGACATTCAGGACGAGGTAGACCTAGAAGTTCAACAGTTAGGAGAATCCTCAGGATCATGGATATTATATACTGACGGTGCATCTAATGTAAGAGGAATAGGATTAGGAATACTACTAAAATCGCCACAGGGGGACATATTACCCCAGGCTATTAGGTGTGAATTTCCCGCTACTAATAATGAAGCAGAGTATGAGGCTTTAATTGCAGGATTAGAGTTGGCTAAGAGCATGAGTGTCAAAAAATTTCAAGTATATGTTGACTCTTTGTTAATTACTAACCATTTTAATGGATCCTATGCAGTTAAGGGTGAGAAGTTAATCGAATATCTCGATATTCTCAAAAAATTAGCAGGATATTTCGATGTTTTTATACTTGAACAGGTACCAAGGGAGGATAATGCTGAAGCGGATGCCTTAGCAAATTTGGGATCATCAATCAAGATACCTGAAGGGACGCAAATACCAATATTACATGTCCTATATCCTGCAACGAATCCTCAGGATAAAGTAGTAGCTGGTATTCAGGATCCTGGAGTAGAACATCCTGAAGAGGATCCTAAATCCTGGACGGCTCCAATCATGAGATATCTCAAATTAGGACACGTCCCTGGAAATGAAAATCCTAAAGCATTTAGGATGAAGGTATCACGATTCACTATTATAAATAATGTTTTATACAAGAGATCTCTTGCAGGACCGTATTTGAGGTGCTTGGAGGATCCTGAAGCCAAAGAAGTACTTCAGGATATACATGAAGGGGATTGTGGTAACCATGCTGGGGGCAGATCGTTATTCTCAAAAGTATTAAGGACAGGATATTATTGGCCAACAATGAGAAAAGATGCCGCAGAATATGTTCGAAGATGTGACGCATGTCAAAGACACAGTAACATACTGCATCAGCCGGCTGGACCATTATATCCTATTGTTTCCCCTTGGCCATTTATGAAGTGGGGTATGGATATAGTGGGAAAGCTACCAAAAGCTCCGGGAGGAAAAGTCTTTATGCTAGCAATGACGGATTATTTCTCTAAGTGGGTTGAAGCAGAAGCATTCATTTAAGTAAGAGACCAAGAAGTAGTATCCTTCATCAAGAGAAATATCCTGACCAGATTCGGAGTACTAGCTGAGATAATCTGTGACAATGGTTCTCAGTTCATAAGTAAGAGGACTACTGACTTTTGCAAAAGTTGGGGAATCAAAATGATTACGTCTACTCCGGTACATCCTCAAGCAAATGGACAAGCAGAATCCTCAAACAAGATAATCGTCAATAACTTAAAGAAGAGACTAGGAGCCAAAAAAGGAAGATGGGCAGAAGAATTACCCTTTGTTTTATGGGCAGATAGGACAACGGTGAAGAATGCAACATGCCAAACCCCATTTTCCTTGGTATTTGGAGCAGAAGCAATGATTCCAACGGAAATGACAATACATACTGCAAGATCTACCCTAAGTGATCCTGAGCAGAATCCTGAAGCCTTGACTCAGGATTTAGACACTATAGATGAGAAGAGAGATGCGGCAAGGCTAAGGATGGCAGCATATCAACACAGAATATCCAGGGCATATAACAAGAATATTAGAACCAGAAGATTTAAGGTTGGAGACTGGGTGTTAAGAAAGGATTTTCAAAATACTACTAATCCTGCCGATGGCAAGTTAGCTCCAAAATGGGAAGGACCGTATGAAGTTGAATCAGAAGCAGGGAAAGGAGCATATAGACTCAAGAATAGGGAGGGGGATATGCTACCGAGATCTTGGAATGCTATACACCTTAAGCTCTATTTCAAGTGAGTCTAGAATTTAATTTCTAACTCAGGATGGTATGAATTCTACCTCTTTTAAATATGTTTGGTTTAATTTGTTCTCTGTAACCCAATACTGACTTAAGCATCGGAGGGGTGTTAGCTAAGCTAACACCCACCTTAGTTTACAATTGTTTTGCAAGATATGTTTCAGGATATAGCTCCAGGATATGTACTCAGGATAACTCGGAAGATTAGAGGATTGGCCCCCTCTCTCACGTTTAAGGGATACTGATCCCTTCACAGGTTTAAAGGTATTCACCTTTCTTCCGAATTGGGTTTAAACACCCCGCCTGGAGCGCAAGTTATTCAGGGATAGTTCAAGGTGGCGGGACCAGTCCATGTAAAAGTGGCTGACAATTTCGTTACTGTTAGCTATATCCTGAATCCTAAAGGTATATGAGGATTGATCACCCTCTCTCACGAAAGGGTATTTTCATACTCTCTAAGGTTTAAAGGTTTTCACCTTTCTAAGTCTTGGAGTTTATACACTCCCGCCTGTAGCGCATGAAAATTTGGGATTTTCCCCAGGATACAAGGGATTTATCTCCAGTACATCCTTGGGTTTTACCCTTGGGACCTAAAAAACTGCCTATACAATGGAAACTGACAGTCAAAAGATTTCTAAGTGTTTGAAGACATTGTACACAGGGGACATTCCTACTGAGGCAGTGATGTAAAGTTCAAAGACTAAAGTTCGGAACTAGTATGCTAAATATCTCACACCGGGGACATGGTAATTGGAAAAGTTGCAAGGAGATTGAAGTTTGGTAAAAGGGTTATATAATACTTCGGGTATGATCTTTCCTTTGTAAGCATTGTCTAAGTTTCTAGTGATATTATGTTAAGTATCCTGGTATATTTTCAAAGTCCTTTTCAGGATATTTGGTTAGGGTGTTTGAAATCAGTATTAGTTTGGAACCCTGATCATTTAAATATTATTAAAACTTGGTGTTGAAAAGATAGACTATTTTTCACTTTCTAAAGGAATTTTTACAAAGTTGAAGGAACGTTTGGAAGTTCTATCTAATAAAAGGCTTTTGCAGTATATCTCTGGGCATACTGATCAGGATATTTTATAAAATAACAGTATGAAATTTTTTGCAAAGCTAAGATTTATACTTAAAAAGATGAAATTATTCTTGAAGCAATCAATACTGGTTGATAACCAAAGGTTTCATCCTGAAACCCAGGACCCATCCACCTTCGGCTATCAAATTGTTTAGATACAGAAATAAAAATTGTTCATAAAAACATAAAATTGTTCGAATGATTTAAAGAAAATAAGCTCTAGGGGGTAGTGCCTTCTTGGTCCATAGCGGTTTCAGCAACATCCATCTTGGGATCCGCCTCAGCATCCTTCTCAGCATCGGTTGCCTTTTCGACTGCTTTAGAAGGTTCATCGACGGTTGATTTGGAAGAGGTACCGTTAAGATTCTTAAGCTTGGTCTCCCAAGCACCAACGTCCCAAGAAGGGCATTCGAAGCCTAATGTTTTGGCTTCATGAGCCATCTTCAACCTAGCCTGGAGAAGAGAAATGACGACGGAACTTTTGAGGCTTTCTCGGTAACTGACCATATCCCGTTCGTACTGCACATGGGCAGCTTCCAGATCGGCCTGGGCTTGAAGAGTAGCTTTGTTGAGAGCGACTTGGTGTTCTTGGGTCATAGCTTTGTATTTCTCCTCGTAATGACGAGATTTAGCGGCCGCGATCATACCTTGGTCAGAGATTGTGATTTCTACTTCCTTTAACTTAGATTCAAGTGTTTTGTTAAGTTTGCAGGATTCTTGATATAAATGAACTAAACGCTCAAGACCCTACAAAGGTAAGAGGACAGGGCTTAACATTGTTAAATCTTTGAAAATAATCTAAATTGCAGGATATAGTGTGAGGATACTAACCTGGTTAAGAAAAGAAGTCATAAACCCGCTGGCTTCAATGAACCCGTGCTTCTCATAAGGAAAGGTGTCAGAAATGACAGGGGAATCGGGTTCTTTCCTTTTGCGGGAACTTGAACTCCGGGGCTTGGTAGCCGGTGAAGGTTTAGGAATGATGATGGCTTTGGAGCTGCTGGGTTTGGATGTAGCCGTGGTCTTGGGGCTAGGTTCTTTCTTGACGTGGATCTGGTCAGAATAGCTATCCAATTCGTCAAGGTCAAAGACTTCAGGGATCTTAGCTGGTGCTGTATAAAGGGAAAAATTTTACTCTTTACTTTATCATTATATTGTTTTGACTAATTATTTTGAAAGAAATTCTTACCAGACATCTCGGATGATGAGTATTGACTTGAACTCGGGACGTGTGTGGTGAAAGTCCTGTCTATTGCAGGTAACCGGTAAACGGTATTGATTCTCTCTTCCGACTCAGCGGTAGGGGGAGCAACTTCCTTGAAGTTCACTGCGTAAAGATCAAAGAGAAGAATATTAATAGAAGATAACAATCAAATCGTCTATGAGGATATTTATGATCCTACCGGTGGTTAACCACTCCACCGGAAGGTTGGCACCCTCAGCAATGGAATCTCGTTTGACAAAGAAGAATTTGCGTTGCCATCCGTCTTCGTTTTTGGTGGCTTTGAGAATCAGGGGTTTGCTGGAGGTCGAGAAGAGCAAGAACCGGCTAGAGCCATGGGATCGGAGGCGATAAGCAATAGGTAAATCCTCGATGCGGAGGTCAGAGCAATGGAGGTTTTTGATATGGTTGAGTACAATTAGTACTCTCCAAACCATGGGCATAGTTTGAGCAAAAGAAATGCCAGTAATACGAAAGAATTGCATCATGAATTCAGGAAAAGGGTATCGAAGACCTAATGAAAAAGGATATGCTGGAAAACAGATCCATTCGGTAGAAGAAACATCCGATCGGATTGACCGATCGAATGGCCTAAAGACCGTGCTGTCGGGGAAAGCGCCGGAGGCTCTTAAAGCTGCAATGTCTGCGTTGTCAAAAGCGCAGATCTCCTTTTCGGGATTTTTAAGAAGATTCTGCTGGGTGAAGGTCTCGGCGTCCATTGCAAGTAAGATGAAGTAAATTGACAGGAAGAAAATCAGAAATGGAGAATTACCTGAAGGTTCTGTTGAAGATATCTGCTTTTCAAACAAGAAAATAGAAGATATAGGGGCATCGTGGATCTCCATTGAGTAAAAAACGCGTTGGAAGTTACGATGTGATCTTGACCATCGCTTCGTTTTAAATGCCTTGAGTTATGGGATAAGATTTTTGAAATATATCCGTTGGATTGGTATACCAACCGATATATTTGGGGACAATTGTTAGGGGTCATTTTCTTAACATACGTATCCTGACCAATATCCTGCCTTTGTTTGTTTATTTGTGATCAGGATGCTGGAAGAGGATATTGCTAACATCTTGGGCGATATCCCGAGGCTTATTGAATTAACCACGTGCAGGTTAAAGGCTGAGACTTGCTAACGGTCAAGAGGACTTCTTCTCCTCAAGACTCGGACGAATTTGTTGTGGGAGAGACGTTGAGCCCGAAAGACCAGGTCTACAACGTTCGAAGAAGGAATATTCGGTGGATCCCGCAAGTTTAGGGTAGTTTGTTATTTTATCTTTACTATAAATAGATGGGGGCGGATCAGCTTAGAAGACACAATTCTTTCACTAACACTCTCGTACACTTTCACTCTCTAGCTCATTGCAAACACCACGCCTGTATTCAAGTTTCGTTGTAACACTTAGTCGATCCGTACCACATCCTGCACTGTATCCTAATATTTGAAGCAATAGAAGAACAAGGCAGCTGCGATTGTCAGCTCCCGAGGTTTTATGCCGGCGATCTAGATTGATCAAGGGCTTTCCTCGTACATCTCGTGTCGTTTACTTTACTTTTGCTCATTGTTTGATCATAGATACAGCTCTATATCCTGAGCCGTATCCTGAAACTGTTTTTACAATTAACTTGATTAACATATTTTCAATACTCATTTCTAGCACACTACCTCACTTAACTAATTTGATCACTTAATTGCTTCGGTAATTTTTGACCAAAACAAGCCCATACCCTAAATATAACATGTTATTCAATATTGTAAAAGCGTCAAAGAGTGCATAAGTTTGCATTTTCGCGCATATCTAATGTTCTGAATATATCCGAACATCCAAAAATTTATGTAATCATTAAAATATTTTATTTTAGTGATTGGCATGATAAAATTCCATTCGTCGCCTAATTTGGATCGTTTTTGCGTTCGTTACGACTTCCGTCGTAATTACCGAACAACGCAACCGTACGACCAAACGAGCCGACATCCGAGATATTTTTGAGCACATTTTAAGTTCCCTATACTTTAACTTCATTTTAGAGCTTTGAAATGGGGTTAACGGGGCTTAAATGTGTCAAAAATGCATCGAAAACCAAGTTTTGGGGCTGCAGGGGCCTGTTCTGCCAAATTTCAAATTTGCTGACCTGTAGGGTCCTTACAGACCGTATGGACTTCCTCTTGTGGTCCGTAAGCAGGTGCCAGATAGCAGAAACTTGTTTCCAGCTTGTTCTAGCTGTTACACACAATTGCACATGGTTTTGGGCAATCTATGGGCTCCCATGGTTTTGTAAATCAGTGGGCGTGAGGTGTAGGGCTGAGACTAAAGCTCGGGAATCGAGGAACGATCCTAACGGTTCTAGTATTCCTATTGAATAACATGTTATATAAACGAACTCTTGCAGGCCCATATCTAAGGTGCATTGAGGATCCTGAGATTCAATAAGTCCTAAGGGATTTTCATGAAGGAGATTGTGGAAACCACACTAGGGGCAGGGCACTGTTCTCAAGGATCCTAAGGGCATGATACTATTGGCCTACTATGAAGAAGGATGCTGTGGATTATGCCAAGAGATGTGATACTTGTCAGAGATATAGTAATATCCTTCACCAACCAGCATGGCTTCTGCATCCTATATCCTCTTCTTGGCCCTTCATGAGGTGGGGAATGGATATAGTTGGCAAACTTCCCAAGGCACCTGTATGAAAAGTATTCATGCTTGCTATGACTGATTACTTTTCCATGTGGATAGAAGCTGAAGCCTTTGCTCAAGTCAGAGAAAAAGAAGTGATATCCTTTATTAAAAGAAATATTATTACCAGATTTGGTATTCCTTCTGAAATTGTTTGTGATAATGGATCCCGATTTATTGGGAGTAGAACTACTAACTTTTGTGATAGATGGGGGATTAAGATGATAACATCAACACCAGTCCACCCACAAGCTAATGGTCAAGCAGAATCATCCAACAAGATCATCATCAACAACTTGAAGAAAAAGCTTGGATCCAGGAAAGGAAAATGAGCAGAATAGCTACCTTATGTACTATGGGATGATAGAACAACCCCCAAGAATACTAATGGTCAAACTCCATTTTCTTTAGTGTTTGGAGCAGAATCAGTGATCCCTACAGAGATGGTGATTCCTACTGCAAGAACAAGCATCTGTGATCCTGAAGGAAATGCTGAAAACTTGGTTCAAGACTTGGATACCATAGAAGAACTCAGGGATTTGGCAAGGATAAGAATGGCTAGTTATCAACAAAGGATGGCTAGAGCTTATAACAAAAATTTCAGGATCAGGAAGTTTCACGTTGGTGATATGGTGTTAAGGAAAGCATTCCAAAATACCACCAATCCTGCTGATGGCAAGTTAGCACCAAAGTGGGAAGGTCCCTATCTTATTGAAGCTGAGGCGGGAAAGGGGGCATATCGATTATTAACAATGGAAGGTGATTTGCTACCAAGAGCTTGGAATGTTGTCCACTTAAAGAGATACTTCATGTAATAAGGATACAGGATCCTTAGCTACTTCCATGTCAGATGTCCATGATGGATCCTTAGAGGATAGATGATCCTCACTCTGGTAATGATCTAACCTCAATTTATCCACTTCTTTAATTAACTTGTTTACTAGGAGAAGGATCCTGGATCCTTTATCCTTCTTTCACTCAATTCTGAGTTTTGCAGAAGATTGATATATCCTTAACAAAGGATCAAGTATCCACAGAAGTCAGCTAGAGCCTGAGACTTTATGGCATTTCTAGGTTCATATACTAGATCATATGCACTTAATTTTCTGACCACTTAGCCATTCTACCTGACATCCCGGGTTTCCTAAGCACATTTTTAACAGGATAATTAGTTTTAACATGAATCCTATGTGTCTCAAAATAATGTCTAAGCTTTGTCGATGCCATAACTAAGGCCAATATCAATTTTTCTAAATGAGAATATCTAGTTTCAGCATCTAATAAACTTTTGCTAACATAATAGACAAGATATTGCTGACCTTCGTGATCCTTTACCAGGACAGCACTTACCGCATTCCCTGATACTGCAAGATACAGGGATAATGGTTCACCATCCTTGGGCTTCATCAACAGAGTTGTAGTTGAGAGATACTGCGTTAATTCCTGCAAGGCTGCTTCATGCTTCTCCCCCCACTCGAATTTCTTATTCTTCTTCAGGATACATAGAGTTCCTTGCATTTTTCCGAGGATCTTGATATAAACCTGTTTAATGCTGCTACTCGCCCTGTTAATCTTTGTACATCTTTCATGTTTGAAGGTGACTTGATATCCAGTATAGCTTTAATCTGTTCCGGGCTTCCTTCGATCCCCCTTTTAGTCACCATGTTTGTTAGGGATGGATTTTCAAAACCTAAGGATCACGGATCCTCAAGTGCAGCCAGGATCACAGATCCTCAATTCTGTTTGAATTAAGGATCCATAGAAGACGTTGCAGGTTTAAGGATCCAGGATCCTCATTGTTATCCTTACAACTAACGATTGTTTCCACTATGTTTGAACTTGATTTGCAGGAGTATACAAGTAAAACTTGGTCTTGCCGATATTTTTGGGGAATATGCTCCAATATTCTGCACGTGCATAGCTTGAATGACTATTATGGAAGTCGTGGGTAGCTAGCATAATTTGCGGGATGTTTGTTATTTAGTTTATTTCTATTTTTAAAGGGGATAACAAGTTTGATAGTTAGCACATTTAGCAACACTCACACACTCGAAAGCTCTCTGCAACATTTTGGCGATTATACACATATTACATACTAGTGATCCTTGTAACAAGCTTGTTATCATCCCGATTTATAACCTTTATTTATTCAATATAGTTGGTGATCGACAATTTCCATCACCCGAGGTTTTTTATGCCGGAGATCATCTCTTGATCAAGGGCTTTTTCCGCGTATAAATCCTTGTGTCACTTGTTCATTGCATTCGAAGTTTGTTCATACATTTGCTAGTCAATTCAAGCATCACACCTCACAAAATAAGATTTGGTTGCATTATCCTAGTCTGATTTTTGACCAAAACAATGTTGTACTGGCAGGATTTAGTTTCATGTTGTACTGGTCCAGGATATCGAATGCTCCTTCAATATCCCGGAGATGATCCTTAGCCTTCTTAGATTTTACCACCATATCATCAATGTATACCTCCATGGTGTCCCCCAGTTTGTCTTTAAACATCATGTTCACCAATCTCTGGTATGTTGCACCTGCATTTTTCAAACCAAAAGGCATAGCAGTATAACACTCCTTCGCTTCTTGTTGATCACTTTCCACTTTGACAACCCCCCAAGGGGTAGGGATCTTGATGCACTGGTGATAGGTAGATGGAACAGCTTTCATATCATGGATCCACGGCCTACCCAATATAATATTGTAGCAGGATAAGGAGTCCATGACACAGAAGCGTTGCATTGAGTTGACCCCTTCAACATACACATGCAACTTTATTTCTCCCACAGTATTCCTGGCCTCTCCACTGAACTCGACAAGTATAGTAGATTTTGAAGTTATATCCATTGGGGAAACATTCATCCTTTTCGGTGTTTCTAGCAGAATAATGTTGACAGAGCTGCCATTCTCCACCAGTATCCTGTGCACAAAGTGATTAGCAACATATAAAGTTATTACCAAAGCATCATGATGAGGATCCTGGACAATATCCCTGTCATCACTATCGAACGTGATCACTTTATCAGTCGTGAGGGTTGACATCCTGGTTGGCTTATCTCCCCTTTCTGCCTTAGCCTCCTTTGCATGTCTTTTTGCTGCAGAATAAGAGGTTCCACAGATATCGGATCCTCCTGAAATAAAGTTAATTATCTTGGCATCCGCAGGATGTGATGTTGCTCGTTCAGGATCCTTCTCAGTATCCTGACACTTATTCTTCTTTCTTCCCAGGAGATCCTTCAGATATCCTTTGCTCAGGAGATAGCTTATTTCCTTCCTCAAAGCAATGCAATCTTCTATAACATGTCCAAAATCCTCATGGAAGGCACACCACTTGGATTTATCCTTCCAATCAGCTTTCTGTTGGTTCTTCCTAGGCCACCTCGCTTTGTCTCCTAATCCCTGCATAGCATACATCAGTTCAGGTATATTAACAGAAAAACAATATTTTGACAACTCAGGATACTCCTCAGGATCATCGTCTTCAACAACATTCACTTTCTTGTTGTCATTCCTGCCATATGGCTTGGAGCGATATGGTTTGTACGAGGATTCTGACTTCCTGTTGGTTGATTCATAGATTGTGGATGAATTCATCCTCTCTTTCATGTTTTTGTCATCCTCCAACCGAATATATCTTAAAGCCCTGTTTCGAGCCTCCTCCAGGTTCCTGCAAGGATTCATTACAAGATCCTGGTAAAATTGAGAATCTTTTTGCAATCCCATCTTGAAAGCCTGCACAGCTGTCGCAACATCAAGGTGTGGGATATCGAGAGATTCCCTGCTAAAGTTGTTCACATAATCTCTCAAGGATTCCTCAGGTCCTTGAGTTATCCTGTAGAGATCACTGGTTAGTTTTTCAAAACTTCGACTGCAAGAAAATTGACTATTAAACAAATTGACTAAATGAGCAAACGATGTAATTGAATGAGGTGGAACATTTAAGAGCCATTTTAAGGCTGATCCTGTCAAAGTAGAACCAAAACTCTTACAGAGGCATGCTTCCTTGAGATCTGGGGGGATAGGATTAATTTCCATCCTTTCCCTGTACTGAGAAACATGCTCTTCAGGATCCGTAGTTCCGTCATAGAGCTTCATGTTGGGGGTTTGAAATCTTTTTGGGATTTCGGCATCACAAATAGGATATGCAAATCGGGATATCCCGTGGCTGTCTTGGGATATTTATGGAATTGGCTGGACCACCCCAGGTACATTGGATATCATGTCCTTCAATTTTTGAAGCTCCCTAGAAAATACTGATGTCATACCTGCATCCTGCAAAGATCCAAGACCATTAGTAACAAGAGTATTAGTATTATTAGACACGTTACCAGTCTGATGATTCTAGCCATATCCTGAAGCATATCCTGATCTTCTCACACTTGACACCCTAACCGAAGAGGGTATCTCAAGAGGATGATTCTGAGTATGGCTAGGCACGATATTGCCCCTGTTATCCTCTGTATACACTGTCGAACTGAAGTTCAAAGCCCTGGGCTGCAAGGGAGTGACGGCATCCTCAGCAGGGCTGCTTGAGCTGGATTTCAAGAGTTGTATCTCTCTCATCAGTATTTGGTTAGTCTCCTGCTGTTGCTTCATCTGATCCTGTATACTACCAAACAAAGTCAGAATTTCATCATTAGAAGGCAAAACAGGAGTACCCCCTGAAACAGCAGATCCTTGAACATTCCGAGTGGGGATAAAATCCCGAGCCAGATGAGGTTCAGTTCCTCTTGAAAGATCCTGAGGCTGTGAAGAGGCTTGCGTCCTTGGAGGAGGTGGTGGAAGCACCGAACCAATTGTTGCAGAGGTTGTAGCAGACATGGTAGAAGAGCTCATGTTTGATCTTGAGGCCATTGAAAATAGTGTAACAAAAAGTTTTGAAAATAGCAAACCAAGTAATGATTTTGCAAAAGCTTTTAGTAGAAATAGCACCACTTACCCCACGGTGGGCGCCAAATTGTTTTGGTCAAAAATTACCTAAGTAATTAGGTGATCAAATTAGTTAAGTGAGGTAGTGTGCTAGAAGTATTTGAAAAATGTATGTTGATTAAGTTGTTAACAAAATACAGTTTACAGGATACGACTCAGGATATCGAGCTGTATCAACAATCAAACAATTAGCAGAGAGGTAAAGGGTGACACGGGATGTACTAGGAAAGCCCTTGATCAATCTAGATCGCCGGCACAAAACCTCGGGAGCTGACAATTGCAGCTGCCTTGTTCTTCTTATTACTTCAAATATCATGATACAGTGTAGGATATGATGCGGATCAACTAGGTGTTACAATGCGATTTGAATATAAGTGTAAGTGTATTGTGAGTGATTGCAGCTAGAGAGCAAGATTGTTCGAGAGATTGTGTGTGTTCTAATCTGATTCGATCAATCCTATTTATAGTAAAACAAAGCTAACTTACTAGCCTACAAATCCGGGATATAGCGAATATTCCCTTTGTGAACGTTGTAGTCCACGTCTTCCGGCTTCAACGTTCTTATTCCAACAGATTAGCCCGAGTATTTGGGAGAAGAGGTCCACTTGAACGTTATAGACTTGCTTCATTGATCTGCACGTGAATTAATTAGTCACTACCAGGATACTATATCAGGATGTTACCAATATCCTGATCTGGTATCCTGATCACAATAAAGTAACATAGTCAGAATACTATTCAGGATATATAAGTAGAAATCCACCCATAACAGTACCAAGCTTGTTATCATCCCGATTTGTAAACATTCCTTGTTTAAGATAGTTGGTGATCGGTAGTTTCCATCACCCGAGGTTTTTTATGTCGGAGATCATTCATTGATCAAGGGCTTTTTCCTCGTATAAATCCTTGTGTTCATCATTCATTTCATTCATTTGTTGTTCACACATTTGTCTAGTTAACCAAGCACCATACCTCACAAAATCAGATTTGGTTGCATTATCCTTGTGTGATTGTTTACCAAAACAGTTTGGCACCCACCGTGGGGCAATCAGTGCTTCATTCTTGAAAAATTTTGTTCATTTCATTCATTTCTGTTCATTACCTTCAACTACATGGCTTCTCACATGAAGAACACTTCAAGCTCCATGCCGGCGGTCACCTCTTCACAGGGCATTCCACCTTTGCCTCTTGTTCCTTCTGGATCCTAGAAAAATGCTGAGAATGCTGCAAAGAAGCCAACCCCCATTTTCACAAAAACAACTACTGTTGTTTCTTCTAGTCCTACTAACAATGACCTTTATTCTTTGATTTTTCAGATGAAGGATTACATGCAACAGTAGGACAAAACTAATGACAGGAGATGAAATCAAGAAATTGAAGAGATCAGCGGAGGATCACTCTCCATTAGTGCCTAGACCACTGAATTTCGATACTCCAGACACAACTACTCAGCATTCCATAACATCAGGTGTCCAACATTAGGGAGGATCATCGAGTATGCATTATGGATCATCGGCGATGACACAAGCTCAAGGATCCTACATCCAGCCTTCAGGATCCTCTCTTCAGCCTCAAGGATCCTCTTTCCAGCATCAAGGTTCCTTCTCTAGTTCAGGAGGATACATGGGGACGCAGTCAGTTCAAGGATCCTACTCTCACTATCCAGGATCCTCATCTCAGGTTCAGGGATCCTCATCCCAGGCTCACGGATCCATGGAATATCCTCCAAGACCTCAAGCTTCGGTGTATCAAGGATCCAACATCTTTCAGGATCAAGGATCCTTAAGGAGTGTACAACCCAGAAGCTCAGAGATTCATTTGGGAGACTTCATACCTATGCAAACTATTGCTTCGTCTGGTCCCTCGATGATACCAGAATCACATCAATTTGGATTCACCTCAGGAATCCCAGCCTCAAATCAATTAGGAGGTAACACTTTAAACACATCTTATAATACTAATCATGGCTTTGTGTAGGAACCAGGAATCAACCAAGCTATGGCTAAGGAATTGCAAAAACTCAAGGATATGATATCCAGTGTACCAGGAGTGGTTAAACCCATTCCTGAAATTCAGGATGGAAGTCACAGGATATCTTGTTTTGCACCACCTATATGTGATGCAGAGATACCAAAGAGATTTCAAACACCAAATGTGAAGCTTTATGATGGCATAACTGATCCAGAAGAGCATGTAGTTCAATACAGAGAGAGAATGGAGATCAATCCCATTCCTGAAAGGTTAAAAGAAGCATGTCTATGCAAGGGTTTCGGATCAACACAAATAGGATCAACTCTTAATTGGCTGCTAAGTCTTCCTCCTTACTCTATTACTTCATTTGCTAATCTAGTTAACTTGTTCAATAGCCAATTTTCATGTAGTAGGAGATTTGAATGTTTAACTTGTGACTTATATAGGGTAACTCAAGGTAATAATGAATCACTAAGGGATTACATTACTAAATTCAATAGAGAATCCTTACAAATTCCCAATTTAGATATTGCAACAGCTGTAGAAGCTTTCAAAATGGGTTTGCTTAAGGATTCACAATTCTATGATGATCTTCTGATGATACCTTGCAGGAACCTTGATGAAGTAAGAACCAGGGCACTTTGATTTATCCGTTTAGAGGATGATAAAAAATGATCCAGGAGAGACTTTCAGGATCCTCAAAGCAGGAAAAGCAAGGATCCTATTTCAGGAACAACAAATCCAAATCATACAACAAGTCCGATAATCAAAATGTGCATGCTGTGGAGCAAGAAGAGGATGATGAAGATTATCCACCCATTTCTGAATATTGCTTTGCTGTTGATAATATTGAACTAATCCTTACCATGCAGTATCTAGGTGAAAAAGCTAGATGGCCTAGAAAGAATGATAAGCCAGCTGCTACAAAAGATAAATCCAAATGGTGTGCCAATCATGAAGATTTCGGTTATCTCACTGATGAATGCATAGCACCCAGGAAAGAGATTGGTTACCTGTTAAGCAAAGGACATTTGAAGGAGCTACTTGGAAGAAAAAAGTCAAGGATCCAGGATCCTGAAAAATTCTGGAAAGGGCTCCTGCTCCTCCAGCTGATGCCCAGATTATCAACTTCATCTCCGGTGGATCAGATATATGTGGCACTTCTTTTTCAGCAACTAAGACGCATGCTAAAGAGACAAAGATGGAGAATGGGGATAGGCCTATTCGAACCTCAATCCTTACACAGGATAAAGTCATATCCTTTGATGAGGACGACCGTGTGGATATTCAGGATCCTCATCATGATGGTCTTGTAATCACATTGTTTATTTCTAACCATTTTGTTCGCAGGATTCTCATAGATGGAGGAAGCTCAGTGAACATCATTCAACTCGATGTCCTCAAGAAGATGAACATCCCTGAATCAGAAATTGTCCCAAGATCATCAGTTCTTGTGGGATTCAGTGGAGAAACCAAGAACACATTGGGGGACATTAAACTTCCCATTTACATAGAGGGAGTTAATTCTTTTCTGAAATTTTGTATCATTGATTGCTTATCTTGTTGCAATGTTTTCCTTGGCAGGCCATGGATACATGATATGAAAGCAGTTCCATCTACTTATCATCATTGTGTTAAACTCCCTACTCCATGGGGTGTGGTGAAGATAGAAAGTGATCAACAAGAAGCCAAGAATTGTTACACTACATCAATGAATTCAGCCTCAAGACCTAGGGAGGCATAGAATTAAAGTATCCTCTAAGAGATGTCCTGGAGGCAAGAGAACAAGATGTAAAAGATATCCTGATGGATCCTCAGGATCCTGAATCCAAAGTTTTTATAGGATCTGGGATCCTCGATAACATTGAATAGGATTTAGTATCCTTCTTAAAGAGGAGAAAAGCTACCTTTTCTTGGAAGCATGAGGACATGACAGGTATTTCTAAAGATATTATTACTCATAAACTTGACATTGACAGGTCATTCAAACCCATACATCAGAAAAGGAGAAAGTTTGTACCTGAGAGGAATGCCATCATCCAAGAGGAGGTAGATAAACTGCTTAGAGCAGGTATAATTAGAGAGGTTAAGTATCCAAGGTGGTTAGCCAATGTGGTTGTTGTTCAAAAGAAAAATGGAAAGTGGAGGGTATGTGTCGATTTCACTGATTTAAATAAGGCATCCCAAGGATCCTTTCCCATTACCCCACATTGACTCCATGGTGGATGCTACAGCGGGTCATGAGTTGTTAACATTTATGGATGCTTCATCTAGATTTCAACAAATTCAGATGGAACCATCTGATCAAGAGGATACAACCTTTATGACCCCTACGGGTATCTATTGTTATATTGCTATGCCATTTGGACTAAGAAATGCAGGTGCTATATACTGAAGGCTAGTTAATATGATGTTTAAAGAACAAATTGGACACACAATGGAAGTCTATATTGATGACATGGTGGTTAAGTCCAAGAGAGCTGAGGATCACCTTAAAGATTTGGAGGAAGCATTTGATATCCTTGATAGATACAATATGAAATTGAATCCTTCTAAGTACCACTTTGGTGTAAAAGTTGGCAAGTTCCTAGGTTATATGGTGACAAAAAGAGGGATAGAGGCAAGTCTAGAACAAATCAAGGCGATTATGAACATCAAGTCTCCTGCCAATGCTAAGGATGTGCAAAGATTGATAGGAAGGATCGCAGCCTTGAACACATTCATCTCAAAGTCATCAGAGAAATGCAAAGAATTTTATGACATACTGAGAAAGAATAAAAAAATTGAGTGGACTGAAAAGCATGAGAATGCTCTCAAGGCCCTTAAGGATTACCTATCCTCAGCTCCAGCCTTAATGAAACCAGAAAAGGGGTATATATTATCTTTATATTTTGCAGTTTATTCTAAGGCAGTAAGTGCAGTCCTAGTTAAGTATCATGAAGGTACTAAACATCCTGTGTACTATGTAATTAAAAGTTTGCTTGATGCTGAATCTAGGTATTCTCATTTAGAAAAACTTATCCTTGCTTTAATCATGGCATCAACTAAATTACGCCATTATTTTGAGACACATCCTATTATTGTTAAGACTAACTTTCCAATCAAGAATGTTTTTAGGAAACCTAAAATGTCAGGAAGGATGGCAAAGTGGGCAGTCAAGCTTAGTGCTTATGATATCTGATATGAACCAAGAACTGCCATCAAATCCCAAGCCTTAGCTGACTTTGTGACTGATTTCAGTAGTGATCTACAAAGGGAAGCTGAATTGGAAGTTCAATAGCTTGAAGAGACTAAGGATCCTTGGATACTCTTCACAGATGGGGCTTTAAATGTCAAGGGAACTAGACTAGGCATACTACTAAAATCGCCACAGGGGGACATAATACGCCACTCAATTGCTTGTGAGTTTCAAACTACTAATAATGAGGCTGAGTATGAAGCCTTAATAGCTGGTTTGCAAATTGCCAAGCAAATGAGGATCAGGTATCTTGAGGTACATGTAGATTCATTGTTGATTACTAACCACTTTAATGGTTCTTATGTTGTTAAAGGTGAAAGACTAATCAAATATCTAGAGATAGTCAAGAAATTGGTAGACTCTTTTGCTTCTTTTAGTTTGACACAGGTACCCAGGGAAGAAAATGCAGAAGCTGATGCTTTAGCCAACCTTGGATCATCATTGAAGATTCCAGAGGATGTTAGGATACCAATTATCCAAATCTTAACTCCTGCTATAGAGGATAACATAACCATGGAGATAGTGGAGGATTCTGCAATCATACCTAGTGATGTCTCACAGTCAAACTCAGGATCATGGATCCTTCCAATCCTGAGATATATACAACATGGAGAGATCCCTACTGGAGAAAATCCTAGAGCTTTCAGAGTCAAGGTATCTCAATTTACAATACTAAATAACATGTTATATAAACAGTCTCTTGCAGGTCCATATCTAAGGTGCATCGAGGATCCAGAAATCCAAGAGGTTCTGAAGGATTTTCATGAAGGAGATTGTGGAAACCATACTGGGGGCAGAGCACTGTTCTCGAGGATCCTTAGAACAGGATACTATTGGCCTACTATGAAGAAGGATGTTGTGGATTATGCAAAGAAATATGATGCTTCCCAAAGACATAGCAATATTGTTCATCAACCAACGGAGCTCTTGCATCCTATATCCTCTTCTTGGCCATTCATGGGATGGGGAATGGATATAGTTGGCAAACTTGCCAAAGCACCAGGAGGAAAAGTGTTTATGCTTGCTATGACTGATTACTTTTCCAAATGGATAGAAGCTGAAGCCTTTGCACAAGTCAGAGAAAAGGAAGTGATATCCTTTATTAAAAGAAACATTATTACTGTTTTGGTAAAAAATTACCGAAGCAATTAAGTGAGCAAATTAGTTAAGTGAGGTAGTGTGCTAGAAATATGTGTTGAAAATATGCTAGTTTAGTTATTTACAAAAACAGTTTGAGGATACATCTATGATCAAATAATGAGCAAAAAATGTAAAGGATGACACATGATGTACGAGGAAAGCCCTTGATCAATCTAGATCGCCGGCACAAAACCTCGGGAGCTGACAATCGCAGCTGCCTTGTTCTTCTATTACTTTAAATTTCAGGATACAGTGCAAGATATGATGCGGATCAACTAGGTGTTACAATGTAATTCGAGTACAAGTGTTTGTGTGTAGTGAGTGTTTGCAACAGGAGAAAAAAGTGTGCGTAAGAGTGCGTGCCTTGACCTGATCCGATCAATCTATTTATAGTAAAAGAAAATAACAAACTACCCTATTAAACCGGGATACTTTGAATATTCCTCAAGTAAACGTTGTAGTCCACTTCTTCCGGGTTCAACGTCTATAACCCAACTGATTTGCCCGAGTCTTGAGGAGAAGAAGTCAACTTGAACGTTGGAGACTTGCACCTTCTAATCTGCACGTGGTCAATTAGTTAGTACCAGGATATCTTATCAGGATGTTACCAATATACTGATCCGGTATCCTGATCACAAATAAACAATCAAAGCCAGAATATTAGTCAGGATATATATACAGAAAATGACCCATAACAATTGTCGCCAAAATATACCTATTGGAATTCTGAATTCAAACAGATATATTTTAAACTTTATCACCCGGATCGAGGCAATCAATATGACGAGAATCTTGAAATGACAATGTGCAACTTCCAACGCGTTATTTACTCTTTACCCCCTATTACTCAGCCTATAATTGGCCGAAATACTTTGCACTATGATCATTACTCCTCAAGAAAATCTCAGGTATTTCTCTTTTCTTCTCTGTTTTTCTTTTCTTTGAATTTCTTGTTTCTTTGTCGATACCCCTTATGGCATCTCGAACAAGATCTCGGTCAAACAAGCCAGTCGCAACCCTCACGAGTCAAAACCTTATCCGAGAACCACAAAATGAGATCTGCTCTTTCAACAACGCTGATATCGCCGCTTTGAAGGATTCTGGTGCCTTTCCTGCCGGAGTGGTCATTCGCCCTTTTTATCAGGAAGTCAGATCAGATGCGTCATCAAACGAGTGGTCTGCTTTCTTGCCTATCCCTTTTCTTTGGGACTCCGGTACCCATTTCCACCCTTTATCTCTCGTTTCTTTGAGCTTACCGGCCTCAGTTATGCCCAGACTATGCCAATGGTATGGCGAGTTTTAATGGTGTTAAACCAAATTAAATCTCGTCATTGCCCTGACCTATGCATCGAAGACTTTCCCATAGCATACCGACTGAGATCCCATGGCAACATCCGCTTTCTTTTGTTCTCCACTTCCAAGAGCCCCCTAGTCCTTAAGGCCACCAAGAATGAAGATCAGTGGCAACGAAAGTTCTTTTTCGTAAAAAGAGACTTTATTGACAAGGGTTTTGATCTGCCAGTTAGATGGTTAACCAAGGGTAGGATTTAGGGTTTTAGGAATATCCCCAAATGTATCCTTAAACTATATCCTTGACTGATATCCTGATATTTTGTGCAGCGAATTTCAGAGATCTAGCACCCCCAAGCGCGGAATCAGAACCCAAGATCAAAGAGATCTTCCGACTTCCTGCTAGTGAAAGAACCTTCTCCCTGTCTCTCACAAACTCAAGTCAAAAATCAAGCTCAGAGCTGTCTGGTAAGCATATGATTATAGTGATTATAAAGTATAAGTGTTACAAACTAAACATTTCTTCCTTCGTTCAGTGCCGGTCATTAACCTCGAAGGCTTCCAGCTTGACGAGTTGGACAATTATTCCAGCCTCGCACCTGCCCAGCAAGAGACCAACCCGAAACCAGCTACCACACCAAAGCCTACCTGTTTGAAGACCGCTACTGCTCCTAAAGCTCCTCCAGCATACAGGACCCGGGCCTCCAGCTCCCGGAAGAGAAAGGAAATAGAGCCTCCCGCTACACCCCATGTATTCCCATTTGAGAAACATGGGTTTATGGAATCCAGCAAATTCATGGCCGGCTTCCTCAACCAGGTTAGTATCCTGACCCATATCCTGCAACATATGCTGGTTATTAAAGCTAATTAAATTCAATACCTGTTTCTTTATTTTGCAGGGTCTCGAACGCCTGGTGTTCCTCTATGAAGACGCATGTGGCCTGAACAATGTTATGGGTGAAATTCTGAGCCCATATCCTGACTTTGTATCTTGATTTTCTATTAGTTGTATATGATCAGGATACCGGATCAGGATACCGGACCAGGGTATTGGTAACATCCTGAGGCAGTATCCTGATTATTACTAACAATTTGCTTGTAAACATTGGCTACAAGGGACTAACGTTCATGAAGACCAAGTCATCCTGAAGACCCGCTCAAATTGGTTAGGATAAGGACGTTGATGGCGGAAAAATAGCTCTTGTAACGGTCAGCATTGAAGATTGGCATGTTTTATGGAAAGTTACAAATATTGGTCAAAGATATTAATGTTGTAACAGTTATGGAAGCTTAAATCCCGGAGTTATAGTTAGTAAGCGCGTGGAAAACGAGTTGAAACAGCCCTGCAATGTTCAGAAAGGAAATAATCTCAGTATCCCAGATTTTTAGCATAATATCCCGGATTTTTAGCATAGTTAGTTATTTCCTTTTACTATATAAAGGAGTGATCGAATCATAGGTAGAAACAACTTTCACACACACAATTTCTCGAACACTCTTGCTCTCTACTAGCTGCAAACACTCACAAACACTCACACTTGTACTCGAATCGCATTGTAACACTTAGTTGATCCGTATCATATCCTGTACTGTATCCTGTTATTCAAGCAATAAGAAGAACAAGGCAGCCTACGATTGTCAGCTCCCGAGGTTTTATGCCATAGATCTAGATTGATCAAGGGCTTTCCTCGTACATCACGTGTCAACCTTTACATTTTTGCTCATTGTTTGATTATAGATACAGCTCGATATCTTGAGCTGTATCCTGAAACTGTTTTCACAAACTAACAAACCAACATATTTTTCACAAAGTATTACTAGCATACTACCTCACAAAACTAATTTGATCACTTAATTGCTTAGGTAATTTTTTACCAAAACAATTTGGCGCCCACCGTGGGGTAAGTGGTGCTATTTTTACTAAAAACTTTAGTAAAATCATTACTCGGTTTTCTGTTGTCAAAACTTTTTGCTACATTGTTTTCAATGGACTCGAGATCAAACATGTGCTCTTCCACCGTGTCTGCGACAACCTCTACAACAATTGGTTCGATGCTTCCATCACCTCCTTCGAGAACGCAAGCCTCTTCACAAGGAACCGAAATTCATGTGGTCGGGATGTTATTCCCACTCAGAATATTCAGGGATCTGGTCCTGTTTTGGCCTCTAATGAAGAAATTCTAACTTTATTTGGTAGTGTACAAGAACAAATGAGGCAGCAGCAGGAGACCAACCAAATGCTGATAATAGAGATACAACTCTTGAAATCCAGCTCAAGCAGGCCCGCTGAGGATACTATCACTCCCTTGCAACCAAGAGCTTTAAACTTTAGTTCTGCATTATATGCTGAGGATAACAGGGGGAATATTGTGCCTAGCCATTCCCGGAGTCATATTCCTGAGATACCCTCTTCGACTAGGATGTCGACTGTGAGGGATCCAGGATATGCTCCAGGATGCGCCCCAGGATATAGCCAGAATCACCAAGCTGGTAACTTGTCTGTTAACACCAGTATCCCTGTTATTAATAATCTTGGATCATTGCAGGATGCAGGTGTGACATCAGTGATAACCAGAGAGCTTCAAAAGTTGAACGATATGATATCAAGTGTGCTTGGAAGAGTGCAGCCTATACCGGAAGTATCCCGGGATAGTCACAACATATCCCGCTTTGCTCACCCCATTTGTGATGCAGAAATCCCAAAGAGGTTCCAGACTCCTAACATGAAGCTGTATGATGGGATGACGGATCCTGAGGAGCATATTGCCCAGTATAGGGAGAGGATGGAAATTAACCCTATCCCACCGGATCTTAAAGAAGCATGCTTGTGCAAGGGCTTCGGCTCCACTTTAACAGGATCAGCCTTGAAATGGCTTCTAAATGTTCCACCTCATTCAATTACATCATTTTCTCATTTAGTTAATTTGTTTAACAATCAGTTTTCTTGCAGTAGAAGCTTTGAAAAACTAACAAGTGACCTCTACAGGATAACACAGGGACCTCAAGAATCCCTAAGGGAATATGTGAACAAATTTAGCAAGAAATCCTTGGATATCCCACACCTTGATGTTGCTACAGCAGTCCAAGCATTCAAGATGGGACTACAAAGGGATTCCCAGTTTTACCAGGATCTTGTGATGAATCCTCGCAGGAACTTGGACGAAGCTCGAAACAGGGCTTTGCGATATATCTGGCTTGAAGATGATAAGAAAATGCAAGAGAGGATGAATGCATCCTCAACATATGAGTCAACAAACAGGAAATCAGAATCTTCACATAAACCATACCGCTCTAGGCCGTATGATAAAAATGAAAACAAAAGAGTGAACGTTGTCCAAGACGAGGATCCTGAGGAGTATCCTGAGTTGTCAGAATATTGTTTTTCTGTTAATATACCTGAACTAATGTATGCTATGCAGGGTTTGGGAGACAAAGCGAGGTGGCCTAGGAAAAACCAACAGAAAGCTGATTGGAAGGATAAATCCAAGTGGTGTGCCTTCCATGAGGATTTTGGACATGTTACGGAAGATTGCATAGCCCTGAGGAAGGAAATAAGCTATCTGCTAAGCAAAGGATATCTGAAAGATCGTCTAGGAAGAAAGAAGAATAAGGGTCAGGATACTGAGAAGGATCCTGAACGAGCAGCATCACCTCCTGCAGATGCCAAGATAATTAACTTTATTTCAGGAGGATCCGATATTTGTGGAACTTCATACTCTGCAGCAAAAAGACATACGAAGGGGGCTAAGGCCGAAATGGGAGATAAGCCAACCAGGATGACAACCCTCACAACCGATAAAGTGATCATGTTCGACAGTGATGACAGGGATACTGTCCAGGATCCTCACCATGATGCTTTGGTAATAACTTTATATGTTGCTAACCATTTTGTGTGTAGGATACTGGTGGACAATGGCAGCTCCGTCAACATAATTCAGCTGGAAACGTTGAAGAGGATGAATGTATCCCCTATGGATATTACTACGAAGTTTACTGTGCTTGTTGGTTTCAGTGGAGAAGCCAGGAATACCGTAGGGGAGATAAAATTGCCCGTGTATGTTGAAGGGGTCAACTCAATACAATGCTTCTGTGTCATGGACTCGTTATCCTGCTACAATATCATATTGGGAAGGCCATGGACCCATGATATGAAAGTTGTGCCATCAACCTATCATCAGTGTATCAAGATCCCTACTCCTTGGGGAGTTGTCAAGGTGGAAAGTGATCAACAGGAGGCAAAGGAATGTTACTCATCCTCGATGAAATCCTCAACCAAGCCTAATGCAGCATAGCAATTAAAGATGCGGGCCCAGGATATTGTAGAGGCTTCAGAGCAGGATGTAAAGAAAATTATCCTGGATCAGGATAATCCAGATATCTCGGTGCTCGTAGGAGCCAATATCCCTCAGGATATTGAAAATCAGTTAACTAACTTTTTGAAATGCAGGATGCCAACATTCACATGGAAGCATGAGGATATGACAGGTATTTCTAAGGATATTATAACTCACAAGCTTGGAATTGACAAGTCATTCAAGCCTATCCAGCAAAAGAGAAGGAAGTTTGCTCCAGAACGAAATGTAATTATTCAAGAAGAGGTTGAAAGACTATTGAAGTCCAAGATGATCAGGGAAGTCAAATTTCCCAAGTGGCTAGTGTTTAGGTCAAAAAATCTGACGAGGATAATGCAACCAAACTCTTTGTTATGGGGAATGATGCTTTGAATGTAGAACAATGATAAGGATCACTTCAATGTAAATTGCTCAAATAACACAAGGATTTATACGGGGAAAAAGCCCTTGATCAAGAGTTGATCTCCGGTACAAAAAACCCCAGGTGATGGAAACTACCGATCACCAAGCTCAAATAAATAAATAAATGTTTACAACTTCGGATAGTAACGAGCTAGGTACAAGGATCACTATGGTGAAATGTGTAAAAATGAGTGAAAACTAATAAGTGTTCGTCGTGAGCTTCAAGAGTGCGATTATATGAGAGTGTGTGTAGTTGAAAATGGCTAAGTGTTCTAATTCTAGCTCGTCACCCCTTTAAAAATAAAAGTTAACTATGCTAACAAACTACCCGACTTTTGTGCCATGCTCCCACGTTCTCCACAACGTCCATTTCCAGTCAAACGTGTGCGAAATACCCGTGGAATATTTCATAGTAACGTTGCCAAGACCAAGTCAAGCTTGTTACTTCTGCAAAATAATACGAAACACAAAAAAACAATCGTTAGTATGAGGATCCTTAAGGTGATCCATAATCCTGATCCTGAAGCTCTTCTGAGGATCACTATCTGTCACAGAAGTAAGGATCATTTATTAGGATAACAAGTAAGGATCACTAATTGTTAGAAAATCCTCCCCTAACAATTGCCCCCAAAATATAAGGAGTAATATGTAAAATGAACGAATTATATTTTCTTGGTCTTATCCGCAACTAACTATCGTGAATATAGTCGTTGTAGTAGAACTATCCGTTGCAACTATGACGTCACAGAAGTGACAACCCTGCACAATCATGATTATAAATAGGAGATATAGATAGGATCGATATGCATTTAAATTCGAAGAAACTCCCTTTATATTCTCGATCGAAGATCAATCAGGTATCTCTTCTCTTATTTCTCCTTCTCTTACTCTGTTTTTCTTTCTATCATTCCGTCAAAAATGTTACTCCGGTCCTCCCCCGCCAAGGATCACCAGAGGGATAGCCCCTTGAAGAGTCAAAGGATCATCAAAGACTCAGCGAATGAGAGGTGTTGCTTTAACGATGCACAAGTAGATAAAATCCGGCGCTGCTTTCCGGAGAATGCCTTTTTCAAACCCTTTGATCCCACTATCCTGAGCGACTATGTTTCAGAAACATGGGTTGGCTTTCCAGCTACTCCATTCACCATAGGATACACCTATCCTTTCCCAGACTTTACACAATCCTTCTTTTCCCTTACCGGTATCTCTTACATCCAAGCTATGCCGATGATTTGGAGGGTCTTGTATACTCTGGAGAGGATCATCGAGCAGGAAGGCATTGATTTAGGAATGTCAGAGCTGACACATATGTATGATCTTACTACCTTTGGTTCTCATCGTTATTTGTTCAAACGAAAACCCGGCGGAGAACACCCCCTTCTTAAAGTCACTAAGAATGACACAAATTGGAAACGTCGCTTCTTCTTTGTCAGGAGGGACACGATTCTAAACGGAAAGGATCTACCAAGAACATGGTCCACCCATGGTAGGCCAGAGGATCCTGAGAAGGATCACCAGATAGTCTTGTTTTTGTATAAGGATCACTAACCCCCTTTTGTTTTGTGTTATGCAGCTATCTCTGTCTCTCACATCATCGCAACACCCGCAACCAAAGATAGGCTTGCTGCTTTTTGGAAGCTTGATCCTGAAATAAGGACATTCAAGATAGACACCCAAGACTCACAAGAAGTATCCTCAGGTTCCATCACCATGTCAAGTAAGTATCCCGCTTTTTGCATAGTTTGACTATTAAAATAAATAATTAAATTGAAATAGGATAAGGATACCTATCTTGCTTTGAATGTGTAGGTGCCGGAAAATCTTCCAAAGCTGCTTCCCAGTTCAACATGGCCGATCTTGATGTTGTTTGATCCAGGAAGAAGAGGGCCACTACCAGTCATAGCATCTCCATTCCCAAGGCACCCACCAAAGGAAGGGGTGGCAAGAAGAGGAAAACTTCTGACACGGAGGACCTTTAAGGCCTGCCACTGATCCGCCACCAGTTCCTTGAATACTTCAATGAGGTAAGGATCACCAATTCTGCCTAGGTATCCTACTCATACGAGGATCACCTGATCTTGAATTGCTTTGTCTTTTTCTTTGCATAAATTTGCTGAGATTGAAGATTACGTGGGAAGTGTCGAGGAGCAGGACAAGAAGATTGCTGACCTCCAACAGGTTGCAGTGCTTAAGGACCTCAAAATTGTTGATCATGAAAAAGCCCTTAAGGATGCCAAGACTCAAACAGCTAAAATCCTTATCGACATTGACTATGAGAAGCATGATCTCATAGAAAGTGCAAAGATCTCTGCTGCCATCACAATGTACCAGACAAAACTACAGATGGCCCAGGAAGCTCAAGATCCTAACTTCGACAGAAGCAGCTGGGATGTTGAGGGCTGGAAAGCAAGGTTGGCTGATCTTGAGGATGATGAGGAGGCTGAGGAGGTTTTGGCGATCGAGGCTGGAGGTAGCGGGAAGGATCTGGTGAAGGATACCGCAGCTGGAGGGGAAGAGGATGCAGCAAAGGTGTAGGCTGCACAATTGGGCGATGATGGAAATTTCTAGACGTAGCCGGAGCCCAATTTTTAAATTTGGTAGTAGTTTTTTGTGGTTGTGATGTTGAACAATTTGATGGTTTGTGCTGAACAATAGTTTTTAGGATTAAGGATCATGTATTATCCTTCGGACAATAGGCAGGATTGCAAATGGTGGAGGGATCCTCTGTTTGGGGGATGAAGCCATTGTGATCCTGCCGCCTTTATATTCCTGCACTACTTTTGAACCTATTATCATGGACACCCTTTACCTACCCCAGCGGACGGGCCACGTATTGATGGTAGATGCTCGGGGTAGGTAATTTTGACAACCTTTTAAGGGCGAGTCTTTTTGTTAATAAATAAAATCTTAATCTTTTGTCGTTTATCTTGTATTGTTATCCTTCTTGATTCTTTAATTCTCCTTTGTTTTGATGTACACTTATTGAATAAACAATTTTGAATAAGTCAGATTGAAAATATTTAGGACATGACCCATGATCAAATATCCTATAGTTAAAGAATCCCAAAAAGCAATATATTTTAAGGATCACAAGTTTAGGTGTCAAATTTTAAGGGTTATTCAAATAAATAATGAATAGAATTGAAAATAGTTAAGGGTCATACCTGAGGATCCAAGTTAGGATCCTAACCATAATCAGGATAACTATAAGATAAACCTTAGAGAGAAGTAAGGATCAAGGATCCCTAGTTGCTTATCTTCAAGGACCTAAAAATAGAGCATAACTTGGGACTAAGCCAATATAAGATAAGAGTTAGCAACTGGGGACAAGCCCAAGGATAACTGGGGACAAGCCCAAGGATAACTGGGGACAAGCCCAAGGATCGTATGTAAACTGGAGTATGGCCCTAACTGGCGACTATCCAAACTTAGTGACATGAACATGCCAAAACCTTAGCTAACGTGAAAATGTTAGAAACCTTAGGAACGGATGTATGGTACGTCTACCATTATACGTAGGATCCTAGGTATAGCCAGTACAATGGAATTATCAGCCCCTAAAGCGAGTACTGGTCCCACTGCCTTGAACTATACCAGGATCATCATGCGCTACAGGCGGAACTGGGGCAAGCCCAAATAACTGGGGTTAAACCCAAGGAACGGATTGCTTCTGCAGATTACCAATGTTATGCTAAGGATACCTGAACTTTCAAAACAAAGTAAGGATCACCGATATTTTAAGGATCCTTCTAGGATATCCCTAACGTGAGGATCATCTGTGCCATGAGGATCCTGCTCACATGAAATATTTCTTCAAGTGGACAGCATTCCAAGCTCTTGGTAGCAAATCACCTTCCATGGTTAGCAATCTATATGCCCCCTTTCCTGCTTCAGCTTCAATCAAATAAGGGCCTTCCCATTTTGGAGCCAATTTTCCATCGGCAGGATTGGTGGTATTCTGAAATGCTTTCCTTAATACCATATCTCCAACTTGAAACTTCCTGATCCTGACATTTTTGTTGTAAGCACCAGCCATTCTTTGTTGATAACTGGCCATCCTTATCCTAGCCAGATCCCTGATTTCTTCAATAGTATCCAGGTCTTGAGCCAAGTTTTCATCATTTTCCTCAGGATCACGGGTACTTGTTCTAGCAGTTGGAACCACCATTTCTGTTGGGATCACTGATTCTGCCCCAAATACCAAAGAGAATGGTGTTTGACCAGTAGCATTCTTAGGGGTTGTCCTATCAGCCCAAAGCACATAAGGTAGTTCTTCTGCCCATTTCCCTTTCTTGGATCCAAGCTTCTTCTTCAAATTGTTGATGATGATCTTGTTGGATGATTCTGCTTGACCATTAGCTTGTGGGTGGACTGGTGTTGATGTTATCATCTTAATCCCCTAGCTGTCACAAAAGTTAGTGGTTCTGCCCCCAATAAATTGGGAACCATTATCACATATAATTTCAGAAGGAATACCAAATCTAGTTATAATATTTCTTTTAATGAAGGATATAACTTCCTTTCTCTGACTTGGGCAAAAGCTTCAGCCTCTATCCACTTGGAGAAGTAATCAGTCATAGCAAGCATGAATACTTTTCCACCAGGTGCCTTAGGGAGCTTACCAACTATATCCATACCCCATCTCATAAATGGCCAAGAGGAGGATATAGGATGCAATAATTCAGCTGGTTGATGAAGGATATTGTTGTGTCTCTGACAAGGATCACATCTCTTAGCATACTCCACAGCATCTCTTTTCATGGTTGGCCAGTAGTATCCTGTCCTCAGGATCCTTGAGAATAATGCCCTGCCCCCAGTGTGGTTTCCAAAATCTCCTTCATGGAAGTCTTTTAAAACTTCTTGGATTTCAGGATCCTCAATGCATCTCAAGTATGGTCCTGCAAGAGATCGTCTATACAACATATTATTTAAAATTGTGAATTAAGATACCTTAGATTTGAAAGCCCTAGGGTTTTCTCCTGTAGGAATCTCTCCATGTTGTAAGTATCTCATAATTGGTGAGATCCATGATCCTGATCCTGATTGAGTATCCTCACTAGGGATAATTGCAGAATTCTTTCCTATCTCCATAGCCACATGATCCTCGATAGCCGGGGTCAGGATGTGGATAATAGGGATCTTGATATCCTCCGGGATCTTCAAGGAGGATCCTAAGTTGGCCAATGCATCAGCTTCTGTATTTTCTTCCCTTGGTACCTGTGTCAAACTAAAGGAAATAAAGGAGAGAGCCAATTCTTTGACTATCTCTAAATATTTGGTTAGCTTTTCACCTTTAACAGCATAGGATCCATTAAAGTTGTTTGTAATTAACAATGAATCTACATGTACCTCAAGATACCTGATCCCCATATGCTTAGCAATTTGCAAACCAGCAATTAAGGCTTCATATTCAGCCTCATTGTTAGTGGTTTGGCACTCACAAGCTATAGAGTGGGGTATTATGTCCCCCTGTGGCGATTTTAGTAGTATTCCAAGCCCTGTGCCTTTGACATTTGAGGATCCATCAGTATAGAGTATCTAAGGATCCTTGGTCTCCTCTAGCTGCTGGACTTCTAACTCAGCTTCTTCTTGTAAATCACTACTGAAATCAGCCACAAAGTCGGCTAATGCTTGGGATTTGATGGCTGTCCTAGGCTCATATCTTATATCATAGGCACTAAGCTTCACTGCCCACTTAGCCATCCTTCCTGACATCTCTGGTTTCCTGAGGACATTCTTAATTGGAAAATTAGTTTTAACAACAATAACATGAGTTTCAAAATAATGTCTCAACTTAGTGGATGCCATAATTAATGCAAGAATAAGCTTTTCAAGGTGTGAATACCTGGATTCAGCATCAAGTAAACTTTTACTTACATAATAGACATGATGTTGTGTACCTTCGTGATCCTTAACAAGGACCGCACTTACTGCTTTTGAGGATACTGCAAGATATAAGGATAGCACATCGCCTTTTTCTGGTTTCATCAAGGCCGGGGCTGAGGATAGGTAATCTTTGAGAGCTCTTAAGGCATTTTCATGCTTCTCAGTCCACTCAAATTTCTTGTTCTTCCTTAGGATATCATAGAATTCTTTGCACTTCTCTGAGGATTTGGATATAAATCTGTTCAAAGCTGCTATCCTGCCTGTTAGCCTTTGGACATCCTTAGCATTGGCCGGAGATTTGATGTTCACTATTGCTTTGATTTGTTCCGGGCTAGCTTCAATGCCTCTCTTGGTCACCATGTATCCTAAGAATTTACCTGCTTTAACACCAAAGTGACATTTTGAAGGATTAAGCTTCATATTATATTTGTCAAGGATATCGAATGCTTCCTCCAAGTCCCTTAGGTGATCCTCAGCTTTTATGGATTTTACCACCATATCATCTATGTAAACCTCCATAGTTTGTCCAATCTGATCCTTGAACATCATATTCACCAGCCTTTGATATGTTGCACCTGCATTCCTTAATCCAAACGGCATAGCAATATAACAGTATATACCGGTTGGAGTCATGAAGGCTGTATCCTCTTGATCGGATGGTTCCATTTGGATTTGTTGAAATCCAGATGAAGCATCCATAAAAGTTAACAGTTCATGACCCGCAGTTGCATCCACCATGGAGTCAATGTCGGGTAATGGGAAAGGATCCTTGGGACATGCCTTATTTAAATCGGTAAAATCGACACATACCCTCCACTTTCCGTTTTTCTTTTGAACAACAACCACATTGGCCAACCATCTTGGATACTTGACCTCTCTAATCATACCTGCCCGGAGCAATTTCTCTACCTCTTCCTGGATAATGGCATTTCTTTCCGGTGCAAACTTTCTTCTCCTTTGATGGATTGGTTTGAAGGACCTATCAATGCCAAGTTTGTGAGTGATTACATCTTTAGATATACCAGTCATGTCTTCGTGTTTCCATGCAAAGGTAGTCTTTCTCCTTTTGAGGAAGGATATGAGGTCTTCCTTCATATCGCCAAGGATCCCTGATCCGATATAGATTTTGGATTCAGGATCATGAGGATCCATGAGGATTTCTACCACATCCTGCTCTCTTGCCTCCAAGACATCCCTTGGAGGATACTTTGATTGCTATTGTTCCCTTGACTTTGAGGCTGGTTTCATCGATGAAGTATAGCAATTCTTTGCCTCCTGCTGATCACTATCAATCTTGACTATTCCCCAAGGACTAGGGAGCTTCACACATTGATGGTAAGTAGATGGGACTGCTTTCATATCGTGTATCCAGGGCCTGCCAAGGATAGCATTACAACAAGATAAACAGTCAATAACACAAAATTTTTTATAAGAGTGTAGGCCTTCGATGTATATTGGGAGCTTAATGTCCCCCAGGGTATTCTTAGTTTCGCCACTAAATCCCACGAGCACGGAGGATCTTGGTATGATATCTGATTCAGGAATACCCATCTTCTTCAGAACATCGAGCTGGATAATGTTTACTGAGCTTCCTTCGTCTATAAGGATCCTGTGGACAAAATGGTTAGAAATGAAAAGAGTAATAACTAAACCATCGTGATGAGGATCCTGGATATCAACACGATCATCTTCATCAAAGGTTATGACTTTTCCTTCGGAGACACTTGATGTTCGAACGGGTCTTTCTCCACTATCCATTTTAGTTTCCTTTGCATGCCTTTTAGCTGCTGAGAAGGATGTGCCGCAAATGTCTGATCCTCCAGAAATAAAGTTTATTACTTGTGCATCTGCTGGAGGGGCCGGAGCTTTCTCAGGGATCCTTTCAGGATCCTGAGTCCTTGACTTTTTCCTACCCAACAACTCTTTTAGATGCCCCTTACTCAACAAGTATCCAATTTCCTTTCTCAGTGCAATGCATTCTTCTGTAAGATGCCCAAAATCTTCATGGTATGCACACCACTTTGATTTATCTTTGGTTGCAGCTGGTCTATCATTTTTTCTGGGCCATCTAGCTTTATCACCTAAATTCTGCATCGCAAGGATTAGTTCATTGTTATCAACAGAAAAACAATATTCAGAAATTGGAGGATAATCCTCATCCTCCTCTTCCTGATCAACAGCATGCACGTTCTGGTTATCAGATCTATTATAGGATCTGAACTTGTTGTTCCTGAATGAGGATCCTTGCTTATCCTGCTTTGAGGATCCTGCTAATCTCTCCTCGATCCTTTTGTCATCCTCTAGCCGGATGAACCTAAGTGCCCGGGTTCTTACCTAATCTAGGTTCCTGCATGGTGTTATAACAAGATCATCATAGAACAGTGAATCCCTAAGCAATCCCATTTTAAAGGCCTCAACAGCCGTGGCTATATCCAAGTTGGGGATGTCTAAGGATTCTTTACTGAATTTGGTAATGTAACCCCTTAATGATTCATTATGACCCTGGGTTATCCTATATAGATCACTAGTTAATCGTTCAAATTTTCTACTACAAGAAAACTGATTATTAAATAGGTTAACTAGATTAGCAAATGAGGTAATAGAGTAGGGGGAAGACTTAGCAGCCATTTAAGAGCTGATCCAGTAAGAGTGGATCCGAATCCCTTGCACAGGCATGCTTCCTTTAACCTTTCTGGGATTGGATTGATCTCCATCCTCTCCCTGTATTGTGCTATGTGTTCTTCAGGATCCGTCGAACCATCATACAGCTTCATAGTTGGGACATGGGACCTCTTGGGTATCTCAGCATCACAGATTGGTGGTGCAAAACGAGATATCTTGTGGCTCCCATCTGCAATCTCTGGGATAGGTTTGAACACTCCTGGAACACTTGATATCATATCCTTCAACTTTTGCAATTCTCTGGGCATGGCATGATTGATACCTGGATCCTGCATAAGGCCATGGTTAGTAGTATAAGAATTATTAAAAGTGTAACCTCCCATTGGATTCAAATTAGGAAGAATGGATGTTAATCCATATTGTTGGGGCTCTGGAATGATCGAAGGACCAGTAGAAGCATTGGTCTGCATTGGAATAAAATCTCCCTGATGGACATCTGAATTTCCTGTTTGCAAACTCCTCAAGGATCCTGGCATCTGGAAGGATCCCTGAAACTAGGACGATCCTGGAACAAAGGAGGATCCTTGAACCTGGAATGATCCTGGAACAAAGGAGGATCCTTGAACCTGGGATGATTCTGGAACAATGGAGGATCCTTGAACCTGGGATGATCCTGGAACAAAGGAGGATCCTTGAACCTGCTGCGCTCCTGAGTATCCTCCTGAATTCGTGAGGGATCCCATATGCTGAGGATAGGATCCCGCTGGCTGGAAATAGGAACCCGATGCCTGGGTCACTGTTGTTGTTCCGTAGTGCACTCCTTTTGGTCCACCCACATATTGAACATCTGGAACCACTGATGGCTGAGAAGTAATCACCGGAGTATCAAAATTCAAAGATCTGGGCATCAGTGGGGAATGATCCTCTGTCGTTTTCTTTTGTTTCTTGAGATCTCCGATTTCTTTGAGAATCCTTTCATTGGTCTTATCCTGTTGCTGTATATGATCCTTCATCTGCAAAATCAAAGTAAACATGTCACTAGTAGTGGGAGTGTAAGAAGCAGAAGAAGTTGGAGGTTTTGAGAAAATGGGAGTTGGTTTCTTCGCAGTATTCTCAGCATTCTTCTGGGATCCAGAAGGTGGTGGAGGCAAAGGGGGAACGCCTTGTGAAGAACTGAATGAGGGCATCAAATTTGAAGCATTCTTCGCTGAGGAAGCCATTTGCTTGGTTGTAGTGAACTGAAATGAGCACAGAAATACGAATTTTTCTAAGAATGAAGCACCAATTGCCCCACGGTGGGCGCCAAACTGTTTTGGTCAAAAAATCGGACAAGGATAATGCAACCAAACTCTTTGTTACGGGGAATGATGCTTTGAATGTAGAACAATGATAAGGATCACTTCAATGTAAATTGCTCAAATAACACAAGGATTTATACGGGGGAAAAGCCCTTGATCAAGAGTTGATATCCGGCATAAAAAACCCCGGGTGATGGAAACTACCGATCACCAAGCTCAAATAAATCAATAAATGTTTACAACTTCGGATAGTAACGAGCTAGGTACAAGGATCACTATGGTGAAATGTGTAAAAATGAGTGAAAACTAATAAGTGTTCGTCGTGAGCTTCAAGAGTGCGATTATACGAGAGTGTGTGAGCTTCAAGTGTTCTAATTCTAGCTCGTCACCCCTTTAAAAATAGAAGTTAACTATGCTAACAAACTACCCGACTTTTGTGCCATGCTCCCACGTTCTCCACAACGTCCATTTCCAGTCAAACGTGTGCGAAATACCCGTGGAATATTCCATAGTAACGTTGCCAAGACCAAGTCAAGCTTGTTACTTCTGCAAAATAATACGAAACACAAACAAACAATCGTTAGTATGAGGATCCTTAAGGTGATCCATAATCCTGATCCTGAAGCTCTTCTGAGGATCACTATCTGCACAGAAGTAAGGATCATTTATTAGGATAACAAGTAAGGATCACTAATTGTTAGAAAATCCTCCCCTAACAGCTAGCATATGTGGTCGGGGTTCAAAAGAAGAATGGGAAATGGAGAGTTTGTGTAGATTACACCGACTTGAATAAAGCATGTCCTAAAGACCCATTCCCTCTGCCTCATATAGACTCGATGGTGGATGCCACTGCTAGTCATGAGATGTTAACCTTCATGGATGCATCCTTAGGATTCCAGCAGATCCAAATGGAACTTCAGACCGAGAGGATACTGCTTTCATGACACCAACATGTATTTACTGTTATACTGCTATGCCTTTTGGTTTGAAAAATGAAGGTGGAACGTACCAGAGATTGGTGAACATGATGTTTAAAGACAAACTGGGGGACACCATGGAGGTGTACATTGATGATATAGTAGTCAAATCCAAGAAGGCTGAGGATCATCTCTAGGATATTAAAGGAGCATTTGATATCCTGGACCAGTACAATATGAAACTAAACCCTGCCAAGTGCCAGTTTGGAGTGGGGGCAGGAAAATTTTTAGGATACATGGTGACTAAAAGGGGTATAGAGGCAAGCCCGGAGCAGATTAAAGCTATCTTGGATATCAAGTCACCTTCAAATATGAAAGATGTTCAAAGATTAACAGGGTGAGTAGTAGCATTAAACAGATTTATATCAAGATCCTCGGAAAAATGCAAGGAATTCTACGATATCCTGAAGAAGAATAAGAGGTTCGAGTCGGGAGAAAAGCATGAAGCAGCCCTACAGGAATTAAAGCAATATCTTTCAACCGCACCTCTATTAATGAAGCCTGAGGATGGTGAACCATTATCCCTATATCTCGCAGTATCAGGGAATGCAGTAAGTGTTGTCCTTGTAAAGGATCATGAAGGTCAGCAGTATCCTGTCTATTACGTTAGTAAAAGTTTATTAGATGCTGAAACTAGATATTCTCATCTAGAAAAAAATGACATTAGCCCTAGTTATGGCATCGACTAAGCTTAGACATTATTTTAAAACACATAGGATTCATGTTAAGACAAACTATCCTGTTAAAAGTGTGCTTAGGAAACCTGAGATGTCAGGTAGGATGGCTAAGTGGTCATTAAAATTAAGTGCCTATGATTTAATATATGAACCTAGAAATGCCATAAAGTCTCAGGCCTTAGCTGACTTTATGGCTGATTTTAGTAGTGATATTCAAAATGAAGTAGACCTAGAAGTGCAACAACTGGGAGAAAATATAGAATCTTGGACACTATATACTGATGGTGCATCTAATGTAAGAGGTGTAGGTTTGGGTATACTACTAAAATCGCCACAGGGGGACATATTACCCCAGGGTATTAAATGTGAATTTCCTGCCACTAATAATGAAGCAGAATATGAAGCTCTGATAGCAGGATTAGAATTAGCTAAAAATATGAATATTAGATATTTACAAGTATATGTTGATTCCCTGTTGGTTACTAACCATTTCAATGGATCTTATGCAGTAAAAGGCGAAAAGTTAGCTGAATATCTTGAAATTGTTAAAAAATTAGCAGTATATTTCGAAATTTTTATACTTGAACAGGTGCCAAGAGAAAAGAATGCTGAAGCTGATGCTCTAGCAAACTTAGGATCTACTGTCAGGATACCGGAGGGAACTCAGATACCAATAGTGCACATCTTGTATCCTGCAATGGAGCATTTCATATCTCAGGATAAAGAAGTAGCATGTATCCAGGATCCTGGTGATGGATATCCTGAGAAGGATCGTGAATCCTGGATGACTCCAATTGTGAAGTATCTTCAAAAAGGAGATATCCCAAAGGATGCAAATCCTAAGGCTTTTAGGATGAAGGTATCTCGTTTTACTATTATAAATAATATTTTGTATAAGAAATCCCTTGCAGGTCCGTACCTAAGGTGCTTGGAAGATCCTGAAACCAATGAGGTACTTCAGGATATACACGAACGAGATTGTGGCAACCATACTGGGGGCAGATCTCTGTTCTCGAAGGTGTTGAGAACAGGATATTACTGGCCGACCATGAGAAAGGATGCCGCGAAGTATCCTCGGAAATGCGATGCATGTCAAAGACACGCTAACATCCTGCATCAGCCTGCAGAACCATTATATCCTATCATATCCCCTTGGCCGTTTATGAAATGGGGAATGAACATAGTGGGAAAACTTCCAAAGGCTCCAGGAGGAAAGGTTTTTATGCTGGCAATGACAGATTATTTCTCCAAGTGGGTCGAAGCCAAGGCCTTTGTTCAAGTCAGGGATCAAGAAGTGGTATCCTTCATAAAGAGGAATATCCTGACCAGATTTGGGGTACCAGCTGAGATAGTTTGTGACAATGGATCTCAGTTCATCAGCAAAAGAACTACCGATTTTTGCAAAAGTTGGGGAATTAAAATGATCACATCTACACCGGTACATCCTCAAGCAAATGGACAAGCAGAATCCTCAAACAAGATAATTGTCAACAATTTGAAGAAAAGACTTGGAGCTAAGAAGGGAAGATGGCCAGAAGAACTACCATTTGTCCTATGGGCTGACAAGACAACTGTGAAGAATGCTACTGGCAAACCCCATTTTCCTTAGTATTTGGAGCAGAGGCAGTAATCCCGACAGAGATGGTGATACCTACAGCAAGATCCAACCTCCGGGATCCTGAGAAGAATCCTGAAGCCCTATGTCAAGAATTGGATACTATTGATGAGACAAGGGATGAGGCAGAGTTGAGAATGGCAGCATATCAACAGAAGATATCCAGAGCATATAACAAGAATCTAAGGACTAGAAGGTTTCAAGTTGGAGATTGGGTACTAAGGAAGGCTTTTCAGAATACTATTAGTCCTGCTGATGGAAAGTTAGCTCCTAAGTGGGAAGGAACTTATGAGATTGAATCGGAATCCGGAAAAGGAGCATACCGGCTCAAGAATATGGAAGGGGATATGCTACCAAGATCCTGGAATGCTATACACCTGAAGCTCTATTTCAAGTGAGTTTAGAATTTAATTTCTAACTCAGAATGGTATGAATTCTATCTCTTTTAATATATTTGATATTATTTATTCTTTTGAAACCAATACTGGCTTATGCATCGGAGGGGTGTTAGCCAAGCTAACACCCACCTTAGTTTAATGTTGTTTTGCAGAATATGCTTCGGGATATAGCTCCAGGATACTTCGAAAGATTAGAGAATTGGCCCCCTCTCTCACGTTTAAGGGATCCTGATCCCTTCACAGGTTTAAAGGTATTCACCTTTCTCGCGAATTGGGTTTAAACACCCCGCCTGGAGCGGAATTTATCCAGGGATAGTTCAAGGTGGCGGGACCAGTTCATGTAAAAGTGGCTGACAATTTTGTTACTGTTGGTTATACCCTGGATCCTTAAGGTATATGAGGATTGATCACCCTCTCTCGCGAAAGGGTATTTTCATACTCTCTAAGGTTTAAAGGTTTTCACCTTTCTAAGCCTTGGAGTTTATATACTCCCGCTTGTAGCGCACGAAAATTTGGGATTTTCCCCAGGATACTAAGGGTTTATCCCCAGTACATTAAGGGTTTATCCCCAGTAAAACTAAAGTTTTTAACAAGATTGCAAAGATATGACAAGCTGTGATTACACACGTTCTTTTGTGGATAAGAAGCTACAAAGTTTAATCACTAAGTGAAGAAATACTCAACTATGTCATGCACTGATGCAATATCTTGCACAGACAGGGGACATCCATGTAGGGGACTGTTATGGCTCATTTTCTAAGCATACATATCTTGAACTGTGTCCTGCTTTTTCTTGTTTATCTATGATCAGGATACTGGATGGGGATATTGCTGACATCCTGTGTGATATCCTGATGTATATCGAATTAATCACGTGCAGGTTAAAGACTGGGACTTGCTAACGGTCAAATGGACTTCATTTCCTCAAGACCCGGGCGTGTTTGTTAAAGGAGAGACGTTGAGCCCGAAAGACCAGGTCTCCAACGTTCAACTAAGGAATATTCGTTGGATCCCGGTTATGTAGGATAGTTAGTTACATTTGTTTTACTATAAATAGATGGGGGCGGATCAGATTAAGTCACTCAACTCACACATTTTCGAACAATTTCTCTCTAGCTCATCGCAAACACCACATACAACACTTGTATTCGAATTACATTGTAACACATAGTCGATCCGCACCACATCCTGCACTGTATCCTGATATTTGAAGCAATAGAAGAACAAGGCAGTTGCGATTGTCAGCTCCCGAGGTTTTATGCCGACGATCTAGATTGATCAAGGGCTTTCCTCGTACATCACGTGTCCACCTTTACATTTTCGCTCATTGTTTGATCATAGATACAGCTCTATATCCTGACCCGTATCCTGAAACTGTTTTCATATCTAATTTTGTTAACACATTTTTCATACATATTTCTATCACACTACCTCACTTAACTAATTTGATCACTTAATTGCTTAGGTAATTTTTGACCAAAACAATTTGGCGCCCACCGTGGGGCAAGTGGTGCTACTTTTACTAAAAATCTTTGTAAAATCATTAATCGGTTTTCTATTTTCAAAACTTTTTGCCACATTGTTTACAATGGCCTCAAGATGAAACATGAGCTCTTCCACTATGTCTGCTACAACCTCTGCTACTACTGGTTCGGTGCTTCCACCACCTCCTCCAAGGATGCCGTTTTCTTCACAATCTCAAGATGTTATCCCTACTCGGAGTGTCCAGGGATCTGCTCCCGTTTTAGCCTCTAACGATGAAATTTTGACTTTATTTGGAAGTGTGCAGGAACAAATGAGGCAGCAACAGGAGACTAACCAAATGCTGTTAAGAGAAATGCAACTCTTAAAAGCTAGCTCGAGTAGACCCGCTGAAGAAACTGTCACTCCTATACAGCCCAGGGCTTTGAACTTCAGTTCCGCAGTTTACACTGAGGATAATAGGGGGAATATCGTCCAAAGCCATTCTCAGAATCATACCTCTGAGATACCCTCTTCGGTCAGGATATCGACTGTGAGAAGTTCAGGATATGGCCAAAATCCTCAGAACGGTAATGTGTCAAATAATAATATTCTTGCTACAAACAATAATGGCTCTTTGCAGGATGCAGGTATGACGTCAACATTTACCAGGGAGCTCCAGAAATTGAAGGACATGATATCCAGTGTACCTGTAGTGGTCCAGCCAATTCCGGAAGTATCCCAGGACAGCCACAGGATATCCCGCTTTGCATATTCCATCTGTGATGCTGAAATCCCAAAAAGATTTCAGACTCCCAACATGAAGCTGTATGATGGGACTACGGATCCTGAAGAGCATATTGCCCAGTATAGGGAAAGAATGGAGATTAACCCTATCCCTCCGGAGCTTAAGGAAGCATGCTTATGCAAGGGATTTGGTTCTACTCTGACAGGATCAGCCTTAAAATGGCTGTTAAACGTTCCTCCTCACTCAATTACTTCGTTTGCTCATTTGATTAATTTATTTAACAGTCAATTTTCTTGTAGTCGGATTTTTGAGAAACTAACCAGTGACCTTTACAGGATAACTCAAGGGCCTCAGGAATCCTTGAGGGATTATGTGAACAAATTCAGTCGAGAATCCTTAGATATCCCACATCTTGATGTTGCAACAGCTGTGCAAGCTTTTAAGATGGGATTACAAAAGGATTCTCAGTTTTATCAGGATCTTGTAATGAATCCCTGCAGGAATCTCGACGAAGCTCGTAACAGGGCTTTGAGATATATCCATCTGGAAGATGACAAGAAGATGCAGGAGAGGATGAATTCTACCTCAACCTATGAATCAACTAACAGGAAATCAGAAACCTCATATAAGCCATATCGCTCCAGGCCATATGTGTAGGTCCCGTTTTTTTCGGTGGATCCGATACGAAAACCTATTCCTTGTTTATCATGAACACGGTAACGGGTGCGGAATCCCCGTGACGGTGCAAACCAAACAAAGTGTAAAATACACGCGTAACCAAAGATTCAATATCTATTGATTAGGGATGAGTACAACCACAAACATATACAAACAATGTTTTAACAGACTCTCTCTAAGTCTCTCGGCGCTCATCAGTTTCACACAGAAACTGTGAGGGGTATTTATACTAAGCAGAGACACAGACATGACGAAACACATAAAAGCCACGACGAAACACTAAAGTCGACGAAACACACCTTGTTTCGTCGACATACATATTGATCCTTCTGTTTCGTCGAGTTGTAGATTGGCCCAAGACATAAGTCAAAGCCCAACATAAAGTTACGGCCCACATGTGTTGAATTCTCGGCCCAGACAAGTTCCTGCCATTTGTATTTGTAATTTCACCATAATGACATCATCATGACATCACATAGATGATGTCATGGTGATGTGTCACCTTGTCTTGGTTCGCGGCGCTCCGTGCTTCGCGTGTCGAACTCTGGGGCGCACGACGGAGGAATGTCGTGACGTCGGGCTTGAGCCGGACCTAACCGAGTCGACCCGAACCGAATCGAACCGAGTCGAACCGATCCGAGTCGCGTCCACATAAAGTGTACCAACAAACTCCCCCTTGGACGCTACTCGTGATGGTTCGTCTTCTGTGATTGTTCGTCTTCTGTGTCTTTCATGTCGGAGGATCTTCAAAGTCTTCACGCGTCGTAAGCAGATAGTGTATCAACAAACTCCCCATTTAATTTAGGAAGTGTGTTAACAAACTCCCCCTTAGAATGAACTCTCCATTGAGTCATGCTTGTGAATCTTTTGAACTTCAATTCTTTAGATCCTTGTGGTGTTGATGAGAGGTCAGCGGCAACTCGATCATGTTTATCTTTTGAGTGCCTTCACGTCGTGTCTTCATTCCGAAGCTTGTCATCGAACATGTTCTACTCGCCTTTAGCATCTGCACAAGCAAGAAATCTAAACGCATAATGAGAACAACCGCTTGGAATATTGTTTCCATAAACAAATGACACATGTGTGACCATTTTACAATCAACTACCGACTGACAACAGTTTGAAAGTTTAGAAAAATGATCAATTTTAATCCTTTAACTTTCAAAACTTGTTAACTTCGACTGTTTATGAAGGTGCAATTGTTTTTCGGCTTACAATCAGGATTTTGGGTAGGATAGACTCGAGTTCCAACATCGGTCAATCAAAAATAAACTAGAAGCAAAATCTTTTTGGATTTTATAAAGTTTAAATTAAAACACACCTAAAATCTTTTTGGAATTTTTCATTTTCAAATGTAAAGACGGAAAGCAATAAATAAATATATACAAAGATGCAGAAACTGAAAGCAGTAAATAAATATTTACAGACATTCTTTTTGCGAGTTTCGAGGGTAAGAGAATCATATCAGTGTACGGTCATGCCAAAACGATCTTGTTGTTCAATTAGTTAACATTTAGATAAGCATCCTATAACAATTATCGGTATTGTTATCCACATAAGCTCAACTTATCAGATGTAATCATGGTGAGGGGATACGATTAGTGTATGATTTATACTTACCGACCGGTGTTCATCCACACACGACACATTCCCGTATCAAGGTATGCACGAGAGTTCATCTTACCGGTGAGTATACCGATTATCATCTGTTTGACCGTATATGATGTGAGATTCTCACTTATTTTGATTGAAAACAAGCCCTATGTGATAGAATCACTTATTGATGAGGAACTTGATTTTCGATGCATGAGGGCACAGGAGCAAGTCCGTGAACAGGTCAGTACTTTCGTACAGCAAAGAGACGAACTTGACTCCCGCAAAGAATGTGTGATATATTATCACTTATTTTGGGACATGTGATTGTTGATAACTTATTGAGGTCGAATGCAATATGTACACGTATGTATGATATCATGGAAGATCTAGACTTCGTCTCCGTTATATTTCGGTAAAAGATACAACCATGATACCCAGATGATAAGCAGCATAAAGACCGAATATCTCAGAACCTCGGCAATCTCTCAAACGATCACTTATTGATGAGGAACTTGATTTTCGATGCATGAGGGCACAGGAGCAAGTCCGTGAACAGGTCAGTACTTTCGTACAGCAAAGAGACGAACTTGACTCCCGCAAAGAATGTGTGATATATTATCACTTATTTTGGGACATGTGATTGTTGATAACTTATTGAGGTCGAATGCAATATGTACACGTATGTATGATATCATGGAAGATCTAGACTTCGTCTCCGTTATATTTCGGTAAAAGATACAACCATGATACCCAGATGATAAGCAGCATAAAGACCGAATATCTCAGAACCTCGGCAATCTCTCAAACGAAATTTCGGTACTAAGACCATATGCCAATGTGCGGTTCCCACCTGGTCTTCAATCGATTAAGGTTTATATCACCCTGCACACTTTAAAATGATTGTGAGCCTACCGATACATCTTATATAGAGCTGCTTATCGTTTTTCATTTTAGGTTTAAAGAGGTTTAGACAGACCACTGATGTACTATCATATTCTCTTTTTCTCGCCAGGAAACTCATTTTTGTTTTTCTATTGTTTTTGTGTTTTTTTTTTAATTTTTCGATGTTTTTGGATTTTTCAAATTTGGATTTACTCCCCCTAAAATCACCAAACTAAGATAAATTTAAAAGACACAAAGGTATTTACAAAAACGATTTCCCGATGTTGGTTAACTCATGTTTTACCTCGATGCCATATACCAAAATTAATTTTGAATCAGAAATGATTTATCGAATTTTGGAAAAATCAGTTGGCACGTCGGTAAGCGGTGCGGACCATGACAACATTGTCTGGCCAAAGAGTGCTACAAGAGGATAACAATTCATAAAGCAGCTTAAATATCGACAAGTATATGAGAGATTAGAAATTTAAAACCGTATCCTGCAACTGCTTCGTGCATTGCAAGGAATCTTAGTGCTCTCCCAAACTGGATATCCACCCGGTGTGGACTTCAAAGTCGATTTTTGTAGCTACTGAGAATTCTCTTGACAGCAACAAGATCATAGACCTCTGGGTCCGGCTGGTCTTACACATTGCACCAGCGAAGGTCTTTGTCTTTCTCTTTCAGAATTAGTGTGCGGTTGTTCAATCCACGCCAAGGCATCCGCACACCCGGTTGGTTTGTTCAACAAACACATTTTCTTCAATCACACCACGAAGAAATGTACACTGCACGTTCATCTTGTTGATTTTGAACTTCAGACGTGCTGCAGGTGCGTACATTTTGATTGAATCTACCCTGGGGACCCGATCAAAGCCTTGAACAATCAAACTTTTGGAATGATTCTCAATTTGTCGAAGCTTTCAATCTCTTTCGACAGACAATTTTGTCTTCTTTTCTTTTTATCTCCATCAAAGGCAACAATTTCTTCTGTCGCCTATCTTGTGCAAGGACGCTCCACTATCAACAATCCGATGACTATCGATAGTTCATCCTGGAACATCCTGCACACTCATTCAGAGATTAGTTGGAGAGGGGGACCCAAGCCTTAACAGACTTGGGTCGTCCTTCATCATCGAGGATTTTGACTTCGATTTCCTGATGATTTTCAAACACAGCACCTCCCCCTGAACTATCACCCGTCTTAGGTTTCCAAGTTTGTTTTTGTTTACCAGATTGAGTTTTGTAAACAGATTTTGAAACTTTTAGTTTTAAAGGTTGTGAAGAACTTGGTTCCCTTTTAACCGTTTTGACTTCAGATTTTAAAGCCTTTTCAACAGCTTTGATGTTATGACGTCGTTGTTTCATTTCTTGTTCCTTAACAGTTCTTTTATCATGTTTTGGAGAAACAGGACGACGTTGTGAGTGACCTTGTTCAGAAGGGGTTCTTTCAACAAAGTTTGGTTTGGGCGAATTTGTGCAGTCTTTAATGATGTGCCCAAACTTCCCACATTTAAAACACATTCTCCTTTCAACAAACTTAGGAGAATCTGATCGACGACCTGACGTAGAACTTGTAGACCCAGAGGTACTAGCTTCACACCCGTTTGTGTGTTGGGTGTAATTGTTATCACTATTACGTTTCAAAATGTTGACTTTTTGTACAAAATCGGTATTTGATTTATTTTCAAAAGTCTCCACTTTATCAGTACCTTTGGAGGCCACAAACTTAACGTCATTTGTTTTCTTCTTGTAACGAGCTCCTTTAGAATCAACCTTAGCCTTTGGCTTTGGAGCTCGTTGTTGTTGTTTACCCTTAAAAGCAATAGGTTGTTGCTTCGTTGGTGATTTTTTATTTCCAAATTTTCTTCTAACTTCAGCTTTTGGAATCGGATAACACTGAGTTACTGAAACTCTCGGAATCCCCTTTTCCAAAAACTTACTGGTAGTATCTTCAAACACTTTATCAATCAAAGATTGATTGACATTTTTAATTGGAAAAACTGTGTTTGAATAAATTTTGTCACCACCGACTAAACTATACAACACGTTATCACTTTTAATGGTAGACACTGTCTCAGTGATAGGATCTATCTCTTGTTTGGCACCAGTTGATTGCACAACAGGAGTAGAAGGATCACACAGAATGTGATTCTCAAAAGGCACTTCTACTCCTTTGTTCTTCTCAAGAGATTTATCCTCATCACTCACATCTGGTTCATCATCGGACGAATCATAGTCCTCAATGGTTGGTGGACTTTGATTTGAAGCACATGATGACTTTTCTTTTCTATCAGATGAGCCCTCCGATGAATTGTCCGTTTTGAACCCTAAGCCAGTTGTAACTTCCCCATAATCAAGAGGTACACTGGGTTCAAAACGAGGCATATCCTCTTCATCGGGCGACTTGGTATAGTCGTGTCTCAAAGGGGGTGGACACTTCCTATAACCAACGCCTTTCACATTCCCTTTCAGCTGTTGAAAATCAATGATGTGATCGAGCACATATCGGGAATTAGAATAACTCTCCAATTTGAGCTTGATCGCTTCATATTCCCACTTGGCCACGGCTAGCTCTTTCTTGGTTTCCTCAATGATATTAATGTAGTTATTAATACCAATTTGTTTGTTGAAAACAGTTTTTGTTAATTCGGAAACACTTTTCTTTTGGGTTTCAATAATTGTTTTAAACTCCTTTTCATTACGAGCTAAGGCCATGTTTGCCTCTTTGCACTTTGACAGTTCAACAACTAAACTCTGATTGTGACTATGAATTGTATCACATTCAAGTTTCACTCTATCACATTCATGTTTCATATCAGCACAATCACTACATATGCTAGGAGTTTCAGATTTTACCTGACTTGTAGAAGCTGTGACATTAGCCATAAAGGCAGTCTGAGAAGAGAAAGATCCATCTTCAGTGAGAATCTTCTCCATTTCTTTTGAAGTAGCATCAACTTTCTTGATCAAGTCAGATTTCTTGTTAGCATCATTCGACAAATTATCATCTTCAGAATCAGTTCTTTCTTTTAAATTCGATTCTTCATCCGAACTGCCACTGTATCCCGAACTATCATCTTTTCCTGAAGATTCACCATCATTGACATTCTTGACAATTTCAGCATAAAACGCAGTTCTTGTTTGATCACCGTTTCCCAACTGTATGGCCGGACCACAATTGACACTTGGATCGAATTGAGGTTGTGTTGTAGAAACTTGAGGTTGAGGTTGTGGTTTAGATTGCGAAAGATAAGCACTTTGATTGAACTGTGGAAATGGAGATGAGCTTGTATTTGATACAAACGCCGTTTGAAGCTTCGGTTGCTGAATGGAACTAGAACTAGCTGAAGGACCAAAACCCGGCAAATACAGTTCTGTGTTTTGAGTAGGTGCAATCCTGTTAGCTTTCCGAATTTCCTCTTCGTTCTTGTGCTCCAACTTCTGAATGAATTCATAGATATTAACATTGACAGCATCTAGAACGCCCGTATGCTTTAAAAGCTCAATGAATGGGCTCCACTTTGGAGGTAGAGCATCAGCAAACCGTGCTACAATTTCCAAATGAGTTGCAGGAACCTTATAAGAACACATTTCACTAATCAAATGATAGAAACGAGAAGTCATATCATTTAGGGTTTCATTCTCTAAGAAATGAAATGATTCGAATTTCTTCTTCAACAGATCATGACGTGTCTTTTTAGTAGCTGCATGTCCTTCTCCTCTCGCTACCAAAAGATTCTGTATGTTTTGATTTTGATTCGACACCATTGCCCATTGACTTGCACTAATAAATTGTTGTTGTTTAGGTATGGTACTACTCATATATTCGGCCATCGACATCTGTTTTAGATCTGGTTGTGGATCCGTACTCCAATCCCAAGGACTTGTGCAACTCATGATTAATGTATGTATGTGAAAAACTGATCACACACTTGAACTCAGACTGTTATCACACTTTTGCAAACCTTCTGTTTAAAAATGAAAACAAACTCGACGAAACTGGTTTAGGCCTTTATAATCGACGAAACAAAGTTCCTTCTGGGCTTATGATCGACGAAACGGCCCAATACAATTTGAAGCCCAATGTCGACGAAACTGAAAATTTGTTTGTATCCGACGAAACCGAAATTGAACTATTGGTCAGTCAGTCGACGAAACAGAAAAGCTTAATGTATGACGAAACTGAATTGTATTTGATGAATCGACGAAACAGAATTATGATATATTAATGTGCGGCGAAACTGACTGATTGTGTGGATCGACGAAGCTGGAGTCTTTTTGTAACTTGGTCCGACGAAACACAAAGCAAACTGAATTGAATATAATATAATGTATGATTTTTTTTTCAACCAATGAAACACACTCTATTGATTAACGGGATGAGAACCGATTACAAACTGATACAAACACAGTTTGACAGAATTTTGGCAGAGTTTCTTTACAGGTATTTTCTCATCTCTATTTCACACGAAACAGAGAGGAGTATTTATACTAGACACAGACACATGACATGACGAAACACTAATAGTCACAACGAAACACATAAAGTCGACGAAACACATTCTGTTTCGTCGATAAACATATTAAATCTTCTTGCTGTTTCGTCGAATGTAGTAGAAGCCCAAAATGAAGTCAAAGCCCACATAAGAATTACGGCCCAATGTTCAATTCTCGGCCCAGACAAGCTTTCTGTTGATAAATGTTGCCACAATTTCAACATAGGACAATTATGTGACATCATCATGACATCATCATGATGATGTCATGATGATGTGTAAACGGGATAGGTTCGCGGCGCTCCGTGCTTCGCGTGTCGAACTCTGGGGCGCACGACATAGGAATGTCGTGACGTCGGGCTGGAGCCGGACCTAACCGAGTCGACCCGAACCGAATCGAACTGAGTCGAGTCGCGTCCACATAAAGTGTACCAACAATATGGCAGAAATGATAACAAGAAAGTGAACGCTGTTGTAGACGAGGATCCTGAAGAATATCCTGATTTATCTGAATACTGCTTTTCTGTTAATATACCTGAATTAATGTATGCTATGCAGGGCTTAGGGGACAAAGCTAGGTGGCCTCGAAAGAACCAGCAGAAAGCTGATTAGAAGGATAAATCCAAATGGTGTGCCTTCCACGAAGACTTCGGACATATGACCGAGGATTGCATTGCTTTAAGGAAAGAGATAAGTTACCTGTTAAGCAAGGGGTATCTGAAGGACTTGCTGGGAAAAAAGAAGAATAAAGGGCAGGATCCCGAGAAGGATCCTGAACGAGCAGCATCACCCCCAGCAGATGCCAAGATAATTACCTTTATTTCAGGAGGATCCGACATTTGTGGGACTTCGTATTCGGCGGCCAAGAGACATGCAAAGGAGGCTAAGAGCGAGAGGGGAGACATACCAGTCAGAATGACTACCCTCACAACTGATAAAGTGATCACTTTCGATAGTGATGACAGGGATACTATTCAGGATCCTCACCATGATGCTTTAGTAATAACATTATATGCGGCTAACCATTTTGTACGCATGATACTAGTAGACAACGGTAGTTCTGTCAATATAATTCAGCTGGAAACATTAAAGAGGATGAATGTATCTCCGATGGATATCACTTCGAAGTCCACTGTGCTCGTTGGTTTCAGTGGAGAAGCTAGGAATACCGTAGGGGAGATAAAGTTACCAGTATATGTTGAAGGGGTCAACTCAATACAACGCTTCTGTGTGATGGACTCCTTATCCTGCTATAACATCATACTGGGAAGACCATGGATTCACGATATGAAGGCTGTGCCATCAACATATCACCAATGCATCAAGATCCCTACCCCTTGGGGGGTTGTCAAGGTGGAAAGTCATCAACAGGAAGCGAAAGAATGCTACTCTTCCTCGATGAAATCCTCAACTAAGCCTAGTACAGCATAGCAATTAAAGATGCGGGCCCAGGATATCGTGGAGGATTCGGAGCAGGATGTGAAGAAAATCATCCTGGATCAGGATAATCCTGATATCTCGGTGCTCGTAGGAACCAATATCCCTCAGGATATTGAAGAACAGTTAACTAACTTTTTGAAATGCAGGATGTCAACGTTTGCATGGAAGCATGAGGATATGACAGGCATATCCAAAGACATTATCACTCACAAGCTTGGAATTGACAAATCATTCAAGCCTGTTCAGCAAAAAAGAAGAAAATTCGCTCCTCAGCGGAATGCGATTATCCAAGAGGAAGTTGAAAGATTGTTGAAGTCCAGGATGATCAGAGAAGTCAAATTTCCAAGATGGCTAGCAAACGTAGTTGTGGTACAGAAGAAAAATGGGAAATGGAGAGTCTGTGTAGATTACACGGACTTGAACCGGACTTGTCCTAAAGAACCATTTCCTCTCCCTCATATCCATGCAATGGTAGATGCTACTGCTGGACATGAAATGTTAACATTCATGGACGCGTCCTCAGGATTTCAGCAGATTCAAATGGAGCCTTCGGATCAGGAGGATACTGCTTTGATGACACCAACAGAGATAAGCTGGGAGACACCATGGAGGTATATATTGACGATATGGTGGTAAAATCTAAAAGAGCTGAGGATCACCTCCAGGATATTAAGGGAGCATTTGATATCCTGGATCAATACAACATGAAGCTGAATCCTGCTAAGTGCCATTTTGGAGTGGGGGCAGGAAAGTTTCTTGGATATATGGTGACAAAAAGGGGGATAGAAGCAAGCCCAGAGCAGATCAAAGCTATCCTGGATATAAAATCACCCTCAAATATGAAGGACGTACAAAGGTTGACAGGCCGAGTAGCAGCTTTGAATATATTTATTTCAAGATCCTCAGAAAAATGCAAGGAATTCTATGATATCCTCAAGAAGAATAAGAAATTTGAATGGGGAGCAAAGCATGAAGCAGCCTTGCAGGATTTGAAGCGATATCTCTCAACCGTACCTCTATTGATGAAGCCTGAAAATGGTGAACCGCTATCCCTATACCTCGCTGTATCAGGGAATGCTGTAAGTACCGTTCTTATAAAAGACCATGAAGGTCAGCAATATCATGTATATTATGTTAGTAAAAGTTTGTTAGATGCTGAAACTAGGTATTCTCATTTAGAAAAATTGATATTAGCTCTAGTCATGGCATCGACAAAGCTTAGACATTATTTTGAGACACATAGGATCCATGTTAAAACAAATTATCCTGTCAAAAATGTGCTTAGGAAACCAGAGATGTCAGGCAGGATGGCCAAGTGGTCAGTGAAGTTAAGTGCTTATGATTTAGTATATGAACCTAGAAATGCCATAAAGTCTCAGGCTTTAGCTGACTTTGTGGCTGATTTCAGTAGTGGTATTCAGGATGAGGTAGACCTAGAAGTTCAAAAGTTAGGAGAATCTTCAGGATCCTGGACATTATATACTGATGGTGCATCCAATATAAGAGGTGTAGGTCTAGGTGTACTACTAAAATCGCCACAGGGGGACATATTACCCCAGGCCATTAGGTGTGAATTTCCTGCTACTAATAATGAGGCAGAATATGAAGCTTTAATTGCAGGATTAGAATTGGCTAAGCGTATGAGTATCAAGAATTTGCGAGTATATGTTGACTCCTTGTTAATTACTAACCATTTTAATGGATCCTATGCAGTTAAGGGTGAGAAATTAATCGAATACCTCGATATTCTCAAAAAATTAGCAGAATATTTCGATGCTTTTACACTTGAACAGGTACCAAGAGAGGATAACGCCGAAGCAGATGCCTTAGCAAATCTGGGATCATCGATCAGGATACCAGAAAGAACACAAATACCAATAATACATGTCTTGTATCCTGCAACGAATCCTCGGGATAAAGAAGTAGCGGGTATTCAGGATCCTGGAGCAGAGTATCCTGAAGAGGATCCTAAATCTTGGACGGCTCCAATCATGAGATATCTCAAGGAAGGACACATCCCCGAAGATGAAAATCCTAAGGCATTTAGGATGAAGGTATAACGATTCACTATTATAAATAATGTTTTATACAAGAAATCTCTTGCAGGACCGTATCTGAGGTGTTTGGAGGATCCTGAAGCCAAAGAAGTACTTCAGGATATACATGAAGGGGATTGTGGTAACCATACTGGGGGCAGGTCACTATTCTCAAAAGTATTAAGGACAGGATATTATTGGCCGACAATGAGAAAAGATGCCGCAGAATATGCTCGAAGATGTGACGCATGTCAAAGACATAGTAACATATTACATCAGCCTGCTGAACTGCTGTATCCTATTGTTTCCCCTTGGCCGTTTATGAAGTGGGGTATGGATATAGTGGGAAAGCTTCCAAAAGCTCCGGGAGGAAAGGTTTTCATGTTGGCAATGACGGATTATTTCTCCAAGTGGGTTGAAGCAGAAGCATTTGTTCAAGTTAGATATCAAGAAGTAGTATCCTTCATAAAGAGAAATATCCTGACCAGATTTGGAGTACCAGCCGAGATAATCTGTGACAATGGTTCTCAGTTTATAAGCAAGAGAACTACTGAATTTTGCAAAAGTTGGGGAATCAAAATGATAACATCTACTCCGGTACATCCTCAAGCGAATGGACAAGCAGAATCCTCAAACAAGATAATTGTCAATAACTTAAAGAAGAGGCTTGGAGCCAAAAAAGGAAGATGGGCAGAAGAATTACCCTTTGTTTTGTGGGCTGATAGGACAACGGTAAAGAACGCAACAGGCCAAACCCCATTTTCCTTGGTATTTGGAGCAGAAGCAATGATTCCAACGGAAATGACAATACCTACTGCAAGATTTACCCTAAGTGATCCTAAACAGAATCCTGAAGCCTTGAGTTAGGATTTGGATACTATAGATGAAAAGAGAGATGCAGCAAGGCTAAGGATGGTAGCATATCAACAAAGAATATCCAGAGTATATAACAAGAATATTAGGACCAGAAGATTTAAGGTTGGAGATTGGGTGTTGAGAAAGGATTTTCAGAATACTACTAATCCTACCGATGGCAAGTTAGCTCCAAAATGGGAAGGACCGTATGAAGTTGAATCAGAAGCAGGGAAAGGAGCATATAGACTCAAGAATATGGAAGGGGATATGCTACCGAGATCTTGGAATGCTATACACCTTAAGCTTTATTTCAAGTGAGTTTGGAATTTAATTTCTAACTCAGGATGGTATGAATTCTATCTTTTTTAAATATGTTTGGTTTAATTTATTCTTTGAAACCCAATACTAACTTAAGCATCGGAGGGGTGTTAGCCAAGCTAACACCCACCTTAGTTTAAGGATGTTTTGCAGTATATGCTCCAGGATATAGCTCCAGTACGCTCACTCAAGATACTTCGGAAGATTAGAGGATTGGCCCCCTCTCTCACGTATAAGGGATCCTGATCCCTTCACATGTTTAAAGGTATTCACCTTTCTTCCGAATTGGGTTTAAACACTCCGCCTGGAGCGCAAGTTATTCAGGGATAGTTCAAGGTGGCGGGACCAGTTCATGTAAAAGTGGCTGACAATTTCGTTACTGTTGGCTATATCCTGAATCCTAAAGGTATATGAGGATTGATCACCCACTCTCACGAAAGGGTATTTTCATACTCTCTAAGGTTTAAAGGTTTTCACCTTTCTAAGTCTTAGAGTTTATACACTCCCGCCTGTAGCGCACGAAAATTTGGGATTTTCCCCAGAATACAAGGAATTTATCTCCAAGACATTTTTGGGTTTTACCCCTGTGGCATGAAAAATTGCCTATACAATTGAAACTGATATTCAGAAGATTTCTAAGAAGACATTGTACACAGGGGACATTCCTATCGAGGCAATGGTGTAAAGCTAAAAGGATAAGGCTCGGAACTAATGCACTAAGTGTCTCAGACATGGGACATCTTCATTGGAAGAGTTGCAAAGGGATTGAAGTTTGGTAATAGGTTTATACCCTATTCCTGGTATGATCTTTCCTTTGTAAACATCGTTTAAGTTTTTAATAATACTATGTTTGGTAAAAGGTTAAATATCCTGATATATTCTCAAAATATATTTTCAAAATACTTCTCAGAATATTTGATTAAAATATTTGAAGTTAATACTAGTTTGAAACGTTGATCATTTAGGTATTATCAGAACAGGTTTTGGTAAGATAGATTGTTTTTCACTCTTTAAAGAACTTTCTACAAAGTTGAACGAATGTTTGGAAGTCCTCTCCAATAAAAAGTTTTTATAACATATTACTGAGCATATTGATCAGGATATTTTTGAAAAATAGTTGTACTAAATTTTGCAAAGCTAAGATCTATGCTAAGAAAGATAAAAGATGAAATTATTTGAAACAATCAGTACTGGTTGATAACCGAAGGTTTCATCCTGAAACCCAGGACCCATCCACCTTCGGCTATCAAATTGTTTTGATGCAGAAATAAAAATTGTTCATAGGACATAAAATTGTTCAAACAATTTAAAGGAAATAAGCTTTAGGGGGTAGTGCCTTCTTCGTCCATAATGATTTCAGCAGCATCCGTCTTGGGATCCGCCTCAGCATCCTTCTCAGCATCGGTTGCTTTTTCAACTGCTTTGGAAGATTCTTCGATAGCTGATTTGGAAGAAGTGTCGCCGAGGTTCTTTAGCTTGGTCTCCCAGGCACCAACATCCCAAGAAGGGCATTCAAAACCCAATGTTTTGGCTTCATGGGCCATCTTCAACCTGGCTTGGAGGAGAGAAATGACGACGGAACTTTTGAGGCTTTCTCGGTAGCTGACCATATCCCGTTCATGTTGCACATGGGCAGCTTCAAGATCGGCCTGGGCTTGAAGAGTAGCTTTGTTGAGAGCAGTTTGGTGTCCTTGGATCATAGCTTTGAATTTCTCCTCGTAATGACGAGATTTGGCGGCTGCAATCATGCCTTGGTCGGAGATTGTGATTTATGCTTCCTTTAGCTTAGATTCAAGAGTCTTTTTAAGCTTGCAGGATTCTTGATATAGGTGAACCAGACGCTCAAGACCCTACGAAGGTAAGAGGACAGGTATTAGTATTGATAAATCTTTGTAAATGATGTAAACCGCAGGATATGATATGAGAATACTAACCTGGTTAAGAAAGGAAGTCATAAACCCGCTAGCTTCAAGGAACCCGTGCTTCTCATAAGGAAATGTGTCAGAAGTGACAGGGGAATCAGGCTCCTTCCTTTTGCTGGAACTTGAACTCCGGGGCTTGGTAGCCGGTGAAGGTTTGGGAATAATGATGGCTTTGGAACTGCTGGGTCTGGATGAGGCTGTGGCATTGGGACTAGGTTCCTTCTTGACCTGAATCTGATCAGAATAACTGTCCAATTCGTCGAGGTCAAAGACTTCAGGGATCTTGGCCGGTGCTGCATAAAGGGAAAAGTTTCACGTCATTATTACTCTTTATTTTATTATACTGTTTTGACTAATTATTTTGAAAGTAATCCTTACCAGACATTTCAGATGACGAGTATTGACTGGAACTCGGGACGTGTGTGGTGAAAGTCCTGTCTATTGCAGGTAATCGGTAAACAGTGTTGATTCTTTCTTCTGATTCAGTGGTAGGGGGAGCTACTTCCTTGATGTTCACTGCATAAGGATCAAAGAGAGGGATATTAGTAGGAGATAAAAACCAAACGGTCCATGAGAATATTTATGACCCTACCGGGGGTTAACCACTCCACCGGAAGGTTGGCACCCTCAGCAATGGAGTCTCGTTTGACAAAGAAAAACTTGCGTTGCCATCCGTCTTCGTTTTTGGTGGCTTTAAGAATAAGGGGTTTGCTAGAGGTCGAGAAAAGCAAGAACCGGCTAGAGCCATGGGATCGGAGGCGATAAGCAATAGGCAAATCCTCGATGCAGAGGTCGGGGCAATGAAGGTTTTTGATTTGGTTAAGTACGATTAATACTTTCCAAACCATGGGCATGGTTTGAGCAAAAGAGATGCCGGTGGTTCGGAAGAATTGCATCATGAATTCGGGAAAAGGGTATCGAAGACCTAGCGAAAAAGGATATGCTGGAAAGCAAACCCAGTCAGTGGAAGAAACATCCGATCGAATTGACCGATCGAACGGTCTAAAGACCGTGTTATCTGGGAAGGCGCCGGAAGCTCTCAAAGCCGCAATATCTGCATTGTCAAAAGCACAGATCTCCTTTTCGGAATTTTTGAGAAGATTTTGCTGGGTGAAGGTCTCGGCATCCATTACGAGTAAGGCGATGAAAGTTGATAGAAAGTAAATGAGAAATGGAGAATTACCTGAAGTCTCTGTTGAAGATATCTGCTTTTCAAACAAGAAGAGAGAAGATATAGGGGCATTATGGATCTCCATTGAGCAAAAAGCGTGTTGGAGGTTACGATGTGATCTCGACCGTCGCTTTATTTTAAATGCCTTGAATTATGGGATAAGACTTTTGAAATATATCCGTTGGATTGGTATACCGACCGATATATTTGGGGACAATTGTTATGGCTCATTTTCTAAGCATACATATCTTGAACTATATCCTGCTTTTTCTTGTTTATCTATGATCAGGATACTGGACGGGGATATTGCTGACATCCTGGGTGATATCCTGATGTATATCGAATTAATCACGTGCAGGTTAAAGACTGGGACTTGCTAACGGTCAAATGGACTTCATTTCCTCAAGACCCGGGCGTGTTTGTTAAAGGAGAGACGTTGAGCCCGAAAGACCAGGTCTCCAACGTTAAACTAAGGAATATTCGTTGGATCCCGGTTATGTAGGATAGTTAGTTACATTTGTTTTACTATAAATAGATGGGGGCGGATCAGATTAAGTCACTCAACTCACACATTTTCAAACAATTTCTCTCTAGCTCATCGCAAACACCACACACAACACTTGTATTCGAATTACATGCACCACATCCTGCACTGTATCCTGATATTTGAAGCAATAGAAGAACAAGGCAGCTGCGATTGTCAGCTCCCGAGGTTTTATGCCAGCGATCTAGATTGATCAAGGGCTTTCCTCGTACATCACGTGTCCACCTTTACATTTTCGCTCATTGTTTGATCATAGATACAGCTCTATATCCTGAGCCGTATCCTGAAACTGTTTTCATATCTAATTTTGTTAACACATTTTTCATACATATTTCTAGCACACTACCTCACTTAACTAATTTGATCACTTAATTGCTTAGGTAATTTTTGACCAAAACAGGGACATTGCAAAGGATTGAAAGGTTAAGGTTGGAAATTATTGCCTAAGTGTTTCTGGTATGATTTATTATTCTTCAAGTCTCGAAAACCTTATCTAAATGATCTAAGTTTTCTAAAAAGTCATATTCAACCAAGTTTTATCTAACATTTAGAAGACATTTCATTAGTATCCTGACCAGGATATTTGATCAAGATATTCAAAACATACCTTTCAAAATAAAAACATTACAACAACAAATAAGGCTAAAAGGTTAGTTTATTGTTAATGGATTGTATTCTTGGTTTCATCTCAAAAAAGAGACCCGTCCACCAAGAACACATTTAAGTTTTTAAAATACATTTACATAAACAGTTGAAGGCTTCATCCTAGAAACACAAGATCCCTCCACCTTTAGTCGTCAAACTATTCTACTTGCAGGAAATTAAAATTGTTCTAAGTACAGGACGACCGGATGATTTAGACCTTACAAAATACAGGCATCATTAAAGATAGACTAACCAGGATACAGGTTCAGTATATGTGTACAGGATACAGGATCTGGATACTTACCTTATTAGGGAAGGAGGTCATGGGCTCGATAGATTCCGTGAAGCCAAGGTCAGCATAAGAGAAACCTTTGGCAGCAGCAACAAATGGCTCCTTTTTCACCAGGACAGGCTTGGGATAGCTGTTAAGCTTCTCAAGATCGAAGAAAACATATATCCTTACCAGACATGTTGGAATGACTAAAAAATATATCCGTTGGAATCAGGATATCCAACAGTTATATTTTTGGGGACAATTGTTATGGGTGAAATTCTAAGCCCATATCCTGACTTTGTATCTTGATTTTCTATTAGTTGTATATGATCAGGATACCGGATCAGGATACCAGACCAGGATATTGGTAACATCCTGAGGCAGTATCTTGACTATTACTAACAATTTGCTTGTAAACATTGGCTACAAGGGACTAACGTTCATGAAGACCAAGTCATCCTGAAGACCCGCTCAAATTGGTTAGGATAAGGACGTTGATGGCGGAAAAATAGCTCTTGTAACGGTCAGCATTGAAGATTGGCATGTTTTATGGAAAGTTACGAAGATTGGTCAAAGATATTAATGTTATAACGGTTATTGAAGCTTAAATCCCGGAGTTATAGTTAGTAAGCGCGTGGAAAACGAGTTGAAACAGCCTTGCAACGTTTAGAAAGGAAATAATCTCAGTATCCCAGATTTTTAGCATAATATCCCGGATTTTTAGCATAGTTAGTTATTTCCTTTTACTATATAAAGGCGTGATTGGATCGTAGGTAGAAACAACTTTCACACACACAATTTCTCGAACACTCTTGCTCTCTACTAGCTGCAAACACTCACAAACACTCACACTTGTACTCGAATCGCATTGTAACACTTAGTTGATTCGTATCGTATCATATCATGTACTGTATCCTGTTATTCAAGCAATAAGAAGAACAAGGCAGCCGGCGATTGTCAGCTCCCGAGGTTTTATGCCGGAGATCTAGATTGATCAAGGGCTCTCCTCGTACATCACGTGTCAACCTTTACATTTTTTCTCATTGTTTGATTATAGATACAGCTCGATATGCAGAGCTGTATCCTGAAAATGTTTTCGCAAACTAACAAACCAACATATTTTTCACAAAGTATTACTAGCACACTACCTCACAAAACTAATTTGATCACTTAATTGCTTAGGTAATTCTTGACCAAAACAAACACCATTTTAGAGAGCAAGCTGAAGAAGGCCGAAGCCACTATTGCGGACCAAGCAGCGGTCGCCACCACTAAATCAGAGCATTACGAGGCTAAATATAAGGCAATGGTCCAAGAGCACCAGGCTGCCATCCAGAAGGTCACTCACGAGGCTCAAGCCAAGTCCGATGCAGCCCAAGTTCAGCATGAGCAGGACATGGCCTCATACCGGGAAAGCCTCAAGAATTCTGTTATCATCTCCCTTCTCCAAGCCAGACTGAAGATGGCTTACGAAGTCATGGCTTTAGGTGTTCAATGCCCTTCATGGAATATCAAGGCTTGGGAGACGAAACTTAAAGATCTTGGTGGTAATCCCGTGGAGCCCCCTTCAAAGCTTGCTGCAGAGGAGCCCACTAAGGAGACCGAGAAGGTAGATGATGCCGGTGCTTCAAAGGATGCTGGTAGCAACGCTGGAGGTGATGCTGAAGGTGATGCTGGAGGAAATGCTGGGAAGGATGCTGCTGACGAGGTCATGATGGAAGGAGGAGCTGCCCCTTAGAGGCAGCAAAGTGGGCGATGATGGATATACGTGCCAAGGTCGGAGCCCACTTTTTTAAATTCAATGGTTGTGGTCTGTTTGAACAATTTACTTTTCCTATCGTTGAACAATTTACATTTCTTGCACTAGAACAATATGATGACCCAAGGTGGATGGGTCCTGGGTTTCAGGATGAAGCCCTTGGTCATCAATTAGTATAATCTGTTTTGAATGATGCAACGGTTGGAGGCGGATGGTGTGACACCCCAGGAAAACCAGGAAAACCACGCAACCTATCTAGCTTCCTCAGCAACTACGTGCTAAATTTCGGGACGAAATTTCTTTTAACTTGGAGATGATGTGACAAACCGTATTTTTGAGATATAAACCAGTCAATTCTTTCGATCATCTTATTTACATTTCCTTTACGTTCTGCGCAACACATCGTACCACGTCTGCACAAATATATATTGTACATATATATTGTCATACATTAATCTATTTGATTGTAATTGTTACTAATTGTTGAATTTTAATTATTATTAATTGTTAGATTATGGTTAAAAAAAATTAAAATAGATATATAAATCACCTTTGAATATTTGCCATTTTGTTCCCTGTGTGCGATACAAACAGCCCCCCAAATTGTTACTGTTATTTACGGCCCAAACTTCATGTCCCATCCCTTATTATTTTCGGCCCAGACCCACCCCCCTAAACTGCCATTCACCATTTACATATGAGATTGCATGTACTGTTATATCCTCACCCCAAAAACAAACCCTACGGCAATCGGCAGTAGTTCCTTCACCATCACGCATACCACCTCTCGTCTCTCTCCCTCCCTCGGCAACCAGAGAACATCACCACTCCTCCGCCACACTCCTTCATCACCGATCGCCGGTAAGTCCCACAAGTTTCGTTACTTCGTTTTCGAACGTGTTGATTCGGTTTCGGTCCAACCTTAGCTTTGTTTGATGCCCTTGATTGGATCGAACTCCCTTGATATATATTATGTGGCTAGTCTAATATTGACTTCTGTGATGTTATGTGTTGTTATGAAATATGGAATGATGATGAAGATGAAACTCGTTAGTTGGTAGACGGCTGCCAGTAGGGTTGCACGAAGGAATAGGTGTATTGCTTGATTGTGTTGCTTGGTATCTATGGTTAATAATTATGAGGGAATGTGTTGATATGATAGCGGCTAGAGTGCTCAATTTGGTGATTCGTTTTGCATAATGTGGAGTCTTGATGAATAATTATGTTAGTGGGTAATTTTGAATATTGATATAAGATAATAATTAATATTGATGATAAAGTGTGGTCATGGGAATTAACATGAAAGTGTTGGAGAAACAGCTTTGCATTAATTGAGGCTTTGTTCTTCTCGAATCAAATTGAAACCTGGGAATGCACATCTGGGTGTTCCCTTGAATACTTAATTTTATGCTTTAATGGTGTGTACAAGCAAATGAGCTCACGGTACAACTGTATGATTGTTTGAATATATTGGATAGAAACTAGGATGTCACGTGATTTATTTAAAAGGGTGGGAATATGCTCGTTGTCTTTTCTTTTCTGATGAAAGGAACGCATAGACTAATGTGTTGGGCTTAGTTACTGATCATTGTATACATGTTTAACTGTTACTGCTATGATACGTGCAAATGATGCTACACATAATAATACAAAATACATGATGGCTATTTCTTGTAAACTGCTTTTGGACTACGTGATAAATGTGAAATACGTGAATGCTTGGTATAAACTGTTACTTGATTGATGCGTGTACACTATTTGACAAACACGTGTTAGAGACGTGTAGGAACTTTGTGTTTTGTTCGAAACCACTAAATGAGTAACTGGTAATCATATTAGGACGTGATTGACCGACCTTGACCGCTAGCTATTTTTAAGAGTCAAACCGAGCAAAACCAAGGTGAGTTCACACTTTCCACAAGGCATGGGATTCCCAAGGGTTGGGAATGGGTAAAGGATTTAAACTGAAACTGCGTGATCTCCTGGCTTGGGACACGTACACACCCTCTTTATTGAAGGGTGACAACACGTACTAAGAAACTTAATCGGAACCTGCGTAATCTCCTAGTTTGGGGATTATGTACACACCCTCTTTACTGAAGGGTGACAACACGAATACTAGACCAAAACTTTCTATCATGAAGTCCCTCCTTTTATATCGACTTAATCGCCGGGCCAATGGCGAGCGGGTCATTAGTTAGATAGCGCTATTTAGGTTTAACAAGCCTCACACCGTGCCGCAGAGGACGGGCGTGAACTAATGGATCTGGGCACTAGTCAATGATGATAGACATTGACGTCAGGGCACCAACTTACTTTAGTCAGTGGTCGATATGGTAAACGGGTCTAGTGGTTAACATGGGGAAGCCCCCACCAACTATGGATATGTTTGGGAAACAGGGTAAACTGATTAACTTACAACTTACAAATGAATTCCTGGTTTTTGTAACAACTTAACAATGAACACCAACTGTGAACTCGCTCAACTTTGTTGTTGACTCGTTGTTACATGCCTTGCAGGTCCTTAGGTACTTATGGAGCTTGCACGAGGAGGCGTGGTCGTTGTGGGACATGGATAGTTGTATGCCATGTTAAACATTTGATACATTTGAACTTATACTTTGGTTTTTAAACATTATGCTTCCGCTTACATCTTAAACTATGTTTTGTTTGGACACCATTTATATTGTGTTGGGTTTTATTTTTATTTACGTACTATGTTCAATATGATTGGTGGCTTGATCCTAGTATGTCATACGCCCCGCGGTGATTCCGCATGTGGTATTTTGGGGGTGTGACAGATTGGTATCAGAGCCATTGGTTATAGTGAACTTGGTTTTAAAAAGGGGAAAAGCTTTTTGATAAAACCAGACTATAACCTCTACAGTGCTCAACGATCCACAACGACGCTTCGCTCCACGTGCAAGACTCAACATTCTAGGTGATATGGTTTATGTTTATATTACCTACCTGTTAATTACATAGTACATTGCTCATGGTATGCTTAGATAATGTAACACTTACTGTTTGAAACCTTGTGTGCTTACCCTCTTATGTCACCCCACACTTACACATTGTCACAACACTTTTCTCACCTATGCCCTCTTTATTGTCAAGATCATGAGTGGACGTATCAACCTAACTCAAGCCCAGCTGACGGCTCTAATCAATGAACAAGTTGCTGCAGCACTCGCAGCCGCTCAGGCAGGAGGTCAACATGCTCAGCCTCCTGTGTGTACTTTCAAAACTTTTATGGATTGCCGACCTCCTACTTTCAACGGCACTGAAGGAGCTGTAAGCCTCCTCCACTGGTTCGAGAAGCTCGAATCTGTCTTCGAGATGTGTGAATGCCCTGAGGCTCGTAGGGTGAAATATGCTACTGGTACTCTTGAAGGTGTAGCGCTCACGTGGTGGAACGCTCAGGTTCAAATGTTGGGATTGGTTGCTGCTAATGCCACCCCATGGAATGACTTCAAGGATTTGATCAAGGAGGAATACTGCAACCGTGATGACATCCACAAGCTGGAAGTAGGGTTCTTCAACTTAAAGATGACAGGGTCGGAAATCGAAGCGTATACGAAGAGATCAAACGAACTGGCTATCTTGTGTCCTACTATGGTGGATCCTCCTATCAAGCGTATCGAGCTGTACCTTAAGGGTTTAGTGCCAGAGATCCAGAGTCATGTGACAGCAGCAAACCTCGCCACTATCCAGCAAGTTATCCATTTGGCTCATCGCCTCACTGATCAGGCAGTCGAGCAGAACAGGCTGCCCAAGCGTATTGGTACTATCACTACTACTTCTGATGCCCCCAGCGAAAACAAGCGCAAATGGGATGGAGTCTCAAGCAAGGGTTCAACATCAGCTTTGTCTCAGTCTCAGCAGCGAAAGACAGATGACTACAAGAGCCCTGGTCAACAGTCTTCTGGTAGTCAAGGGCAGAGTGGGTACAAGGGGAACCACCCCAAATGCAATCAATGTGGTTTCCATCATAGCGGACCGTGTACTAAGGGCACTTGGCAGAGGTGTAACAAACCTGGCCATGCGGCCAAGGATTGCAGGAGTCTCTACCCTGCAAATCAGCGACGACAGAACCAGCAGCAAACTCCACAGAATCAGCGTCAGCAGCAACAGCAGCAGCAGGGTAACAACAAAGGATGCTTTCAGTGTGGTGCTGAAGACCATTTCAAAAGAGACTGCCCCCAGCTGAATCAGAATCAGAACAACAACAACCAAGGAAATGGGAACAACAATGGGGGTAACAACGACGGCAATGGTGCTAGGGGACGTGTCTTCGCGATCGGTCAGGGTGAGTTCCTACTTGACGACTTTTGTGTTACTGTTTTATTTTATTCAGGTGCCGATACTAGTTTCGTGTCTTTAAAAGTTAGTCAAATGCTTAATCGTACCCCAACACTTTTGAACACCAAGTACATAGTAGAACTAGCAAGCGGTAAAAGTCTAGAGGCCACACACATAGTTTAGGGTTGCAATCTTGTTCTTGCTGATCAGACCTTTTCTATCGACCTCATTCCTATTGTTCTGCGGAATTTCGGGACGAAATTCCAAACCAACAGGGGGATGATGTGACACCCCAGGAAAACCAGGAAAACCACGCAACCTATCTAGCTTCCTCAGCAACTACGTGCTAAATTTCGGGACGAAATTTCTTTTAACTTGGAGATGATGTGACAAACCGTATTTTTGAGATATAAACCAGTCAATTCTTTCGAGCATCTTATTTACATTTCCTTTACGTTCTGCGCAACACATCGTACCACGTCTGCACAAATATATATTGTACATATATATTGTCATACATTAATCTATTTGATTGTAATTGTGACTAATTGTTGAATTTTAATTATTATTAATTGTTAGATTATGGTTAAAAAAAATTAAAATAGATATATAAATCACATTTGAATATTTGCCATTTTGTTCCCTGTGTGCGACACAAACAGCCCCCCAAATTGTTACTGTTATTTACGGGCCAAACTTCATGTCCCATCCCTTATTATTTTCGGCCCAGACCCACCCCCCTCAACTGCCATTCACCATTTACGTATAAGATTGCATGTACTGTTATATCCTCACCCCAAAAACAAACCCTACGGCAATCGGCAGTAGTTCCTTCACCATCACGCATACCACCTCTCGTCTCTCTCCCTCGGCAACCAGAGAACATCACCACTCCTCCGCCACACTCCTTCATCACTGATCGCCGGTAAGTCCCACAAGTTTCGTTACTTCGTTTTCGAACGTGTTGATTCGGTTTCGGTCCAACCTTAGCTTTGTTTGATGCCCTTGATTGGATCGAACTCCCTTGATATATATTATGTGGCTAGTCTAATATTGACTTCTGTGATGTTATGTGTTGTTATGAAATATGGAATGATGATGAAGATGAAACTCGTTAGTTGGTAGACGGCTGCCAGAAGGGTTGCACGAAGGAATAGGTGTATTGCTTGATTGTGTTGCTTGGTATCTATGGTTAATAATTATGAGGGAATGTGTTGATATGATAGCGGCTAGAGTGCTCAATTTGGTGATTCGTTTTGCATAATGTGGAGTCTTGATGAATAATTATGTTAGTGGGTAATTTTGAATATTGATATAAGATAATAATTAATATTGATGATAAAGTGTGGTCATGGGAATTAACATGAAAGTGTTGGAGAAACAGCTTTGCATTAATTGAGGCTTTGTTCTTCTCGAATCAAATTGAAACCTGGGAATGCACATATGGGTGTTCCCTTGAATACTTAATTTTATGCTTTAATGGTGTGTACAAGCAAATGAGCTCACGGTACAACTGTATGATTGTTTGAATATATTGGATAGGAACTAGGATGTCACGTGATTTATTTAAAAGGGTGGGTATATGCTCGTTGTATTTTCTTTTCTGATGAAAGGAACGCATAGACTAATGTATTGGGCTTAGTTACTGATCATTGTATACATGTTTAACTGTTACTGCTATGATACGTGAAAATGATGCTACACATAATAATACAAAATACATGATGGCTATTTCTTGTAAACTGCTTTTGGACTACGTGATAAATGTGAAATACGTGAATGCTTGGTATAAACTGTTACTTGATTGATGCGTGTACACTATTTGACAAACACGTGTTAGAGACGTGTAGGAACTTTGTGTTTTATTCGAAACCACTAAATGAGTAACTGGTAATCATATTAGGACGTGATTGACCGACCTTGACCGCTAGCTATTTTTAAGAGTCAAACCGAGCGAAACCAAGGTGAGTTCACACTTTCCACAAGGCATGGGATTCCCAAGGGTTGGGAATGGGTAAAGGATTTAAACTGAAACTTCGTGATCTCCTGGCTTGGGACACGTACACACCCTCTTTATTGAAGGGTGACAACACGTACTAAGAAACTTAATCGGAACCTGCGTAATCTCCTAGTTTGGGGATTATGTACACACCCTCTTTACTGAAGGGTGACAACACGGATACTAGACCAAAACTTTCTATCATGAAGTCCCTCCTTTTATATCGACTTAATCGCCGGGCCAATGGCGAGCGGGTCATTAGTTAGATAGCGCTATTTAGGTTTAACAAGCCTCACACCGTGCCGCAGAAGACGGGCGTGAACTAATGGATCTGGGCACTAGTCAATGATGATAGACATTGACGTCAGGGCACCAACTTACTTTAGTCAGTGGTCGATATGGTAAACGGGTCTAGTGGTTAACATGGGGAAGCCCCCACCAACTATGGATATGTTTGGGAAACAGGGTAAACTGATTAACTTACAACTTACAAATGAATTCCTGGTTTTTGAAACAACTTAACAATGAACACCAACTGTGAACTCGCTCAACTTTGTTGTTGACTCGTTGTTACATGCCTTGCAGGTCGTTAGGTACTTATGGAGCTTGCACGAGGAGGCGTGGTCGTTGTGGGACATGGATAGTTGTATGCCATGTTAAACATTTGATACATTTGAACTTATACTTTGGTTTTTAAACATTATGCTTCCGCTTACATCTTAAACTATGTTTTGTTTGGACACCAATTATATTGTGTTGGGTTTTATTTTTATTTACGTACTATGTTCAATATGATTGGTGGCTTGATCCTGGTATGTCATACGCCCCGCGGTGATTCCGCATGTGGTATTTTGGGGGTGTGACAGATGGGTCTTGTTTTGAGATGAAACCTTCAACCGTCGCATAGATATGGTAAAAAACTAATCGTGCTTTTGGCGGACGGGCCTCGGTTTGAGGTGAAACCAAAAGCACAACTTTTGACATGTTAATAATATAACCACCTTTTGACTTATTTGTTGTTCTTTTTAATTTTTTTCTCATGCATTACTTAGTTTAGATTTCAACTTTGCAAAATTATCTTTTGAAAATATCCTGATCAACATACTCGGCGGTATCCTACGAAGACTTTCGCCAAGCAGGGTTTTTCAAAATTTCAAATAATTTAGATAAAGTCTTTAAAGAATAAAGGATATTTTATTTTTCAAGATCCGTTTTGATAATACCTGTTTGTCATGAACTCAACTTTGATTTTAAATGCAGGCATTATATCCCAAATATTGCAATCAAATATCCCGAAACTATCCCGAAAACAGATTTTGAGAATATATCCTAAGGATATATCCCAATCAGGATATTTAAGCCTTTAAACATAGTTTCGAAAGTTCAAACAACTTATGTAGAGTTCACAAAGGAAAGATCATACAAGGAATAGAGTATAAGCCTAGTATCGAACTTCACTCCTTTTGCAACTTCTTCCACTAAGATGTCCCCAGTCCGAGACACTTAGTATACTAGGTCCAAATTTGATTCTTTAAGCCTTACACACTCACCTTAGGAGGAATGTCCCCTGTGCATAAAGTCTTCGAACACTTAGAAAATTTTTGAATTCAAGTTCTAGCCGACTGGACAGTTCTTGTGCTACTGGGGTAAAACCCAAAAACATACTGGAGATAAATCCTTAGTATCCTGGGGAAAATCCCATAAGTATCCTGGGGAAAATCCCACATTTTCATGCGCTACAGGCGGGAGTGTATAAACTCCAAGACTTAGAAAGGTCATAACCTTTAAACCTTATCGAGTATGAAAATACACTTTCGTGAGAGAGGGTGATCAATCCTCAAATACCTTTAGGATCCAGGATATAGCCAACAATAACAAAATTGTCAGCCACTTTTACATGGACTGGTCCTGCTATCTTGAACTATCCCTGGATAACTTGCGCTCCAGGCGGGGTGTTTAAACCCAATCCGAGAGAAAGGTGAATACCATTAATGTGAAGGGATCAGGATCCCTTAAACGTGAGAGAGGGGGCCAATCCTCTAATCTTTCGCAGTATCCTGAATGTGTATCCTGGAGCTATATCCCGAAGCATATACTGCAAAACAACTGTAAGCTAAGGTGGGTGTTAGCCTGGCTAACACCCCTCCGATGCTTAAGTCAGTAATGGGTTCAAAAGAATAAACAATATCAAAACATATTAAAAGAGATAGAATCCATACCATCCTGAGTTAGAATTTAAATTCCAAACTTACTTGAAATAGAGCTTTAGATGTATAGCATTCCAGGATCTTGGTAGTATATCCCCCTCCATATTCTTGAGTCGGTATGCTCCTTTTCCTGATTCCGATTCAATCTCATAGGGTCCTTCCCATTTCGGAACCAACTTTCCATCAGCAGGATTAGTAGTATTCTGAAAAGCCTTCCTCAATACCCAATCTCCAACCTGGAACCTTCTAGTCCTTATATTCTTATTATATGCTTTAGATATCCTTTGTTGATATGCTGCCATCCTTAGCCTTGCTGCATCTCTTGTCTCATCAATAGTATCCAATTCCTGGCATAAGACTTCCGGATTCTACTCAGGATCCCGGAGGTTGGATCTTGCTGTAGGTATTACCATTTCTGTCGGGATCACCGCTTCTGCTCCAAATACCAAGGAAAACGGGGTTTGGCCAGTTGCACTTTTCACCGTCGTCCTATCAGCCCACAAAACAAAGGGTAATTCATCTGCCCATCTTCCTTTTTTAGCTCCTAGTCTCTTTTTCAGGTTGTTGACAATTATTTGTTTTGAGGATTCTGCTTGTCCATTTGCTTGAGGATGTACCGGTGTGGATGTAATCATCCTGATTCCCCAACTCTTACAAAAGTCAGTAGTCCTCTTACTTATAAACTGAGATCCATTGTCACAAATTATCTCAGCTGGTACTCCGAATCTAGTCAGGATATTCCTTTTTATGAAGGATACCACTTGTTGATCTCTAACTTGAACGAATGCTTCAGCTTCGACCCACTTAGAGAAATAATCGGTCATTGCCAGCATGAAGACCTTTCCTCCTGGAGCCTTTGGGAATTTTCCTACTATATCCATTCCCCAGTTCATGAATGGCCAAGGGGAAGCTATAGGATAAAGTGGCTCGGCCGGCTGATGTAATATATTACTGTGTCTTTGACATGCATCACACCTTCGAGCATACTCTGCAGCACCTTTTCTCATCGTCGGCCAATAATATCATGTTCTTATTACCTTTTAGAATAATGACCTGCCCCCAGTATGGTTACCACAATCCCTTTCATGTATACCCTAAAGCACTTCTTTGGTTTCGGGATCCTCCAAGCACTTCAGATATGGTCCTGCAAGAGATTTCTTATACAAGACATTATTTATAATAGTGAATCGTGATACCTTCATTCTAAAGGCCTTAGAATTCTCATCCTTTGGGATGTGTCCTTCCTTGAGATATCTCATGATTGGAGCAATCCAGGACTTGGGATCCTCTTCAGGATACTCATCACCAGGATCCTGAACACTTACTACTTCCTTATCCTGAGGATCCGTCGCAGAATATAGGATATGTAATATAGGTATTCGGGTTCCTTCCGGTATCCTGACTGATGATCCTAGATTTGCCAAGGCATCAACTTCAGCATTGTCCTCTCTTGGTACCTGTTCAAGTGTAAAAATATCGAAATATCCTGCTAATTTTTTGAGAATTTCGAGATACTCGATTAACTTCTCACCTTTAACTGCATATGATCCATTAAAATGATTAGTAATTAACAAAAATCAACATATACTTGCAGACTTTTGATATTCATACTTTTAGCCAATTCTAATCCTGCAATCAAAGCTTTATATTCTGCTTCATTATTAGTAGCAGGAAACTCACATCTAATAGCCTGGGGTAATATATCCCCCTGTGGTGATTTTAGTAGTATACCCAAACCTACACCCCTTACATTAGATGCACCATCAATATATAACGTCCAGGATTCTAAGTTTTCTCCTAGCAGTTGTACTTCTAGGTCTACTTCACTTTGAATATCGCTACTGAAATCAGCCACAAAGTCAGCTAAAGCCTGAGACTTTATGGCATTTCTAGGCTCATATACTAGATCAAAGGCACTTAATTTCACTGACCATTTAGCCATCCTACCTGACATCTCGGGTTTCCTAAGCACATTTTTAACAGGCTAGTTAGTTTTAACGTGAATCCTATGTGTTTCAAAATAATGCCTAAGTTTTGTTGACGCCATAACTAGGGCTAATATCAGTTTCTCTTAGTGAGAATACCTAGTTTCTGCATCTAATAAACTTTTACTAACGTAATAAATAGGATATTGCTGACCTTCATGATCCTTTACAAGGACAACACTTACTGCATTCCCTGATACTACAAGATACATGGATAATGGTTCACCAGCCTCAAGCTTCATCAATAGGAGTGCAGTTGAAAGATATCATTTCAAATCCTGCAAGACTGCTTCATGCTTTGCTTCCCATTCGAACCTCTTATTCTTCTTCAGGATATCATAAAATTCCTTGCACTTTTCCGAGGATCTTGAAATAAATCTATTTAATGCTGCCACTCGTCCTGTCAGTCTTTGAACATCTTTCACATTAGAGGGTGATTTGATATCCAAGATGGCTTTGATCTGTTCTGGGCTTGCTTCTATCCCTCTTTTAGTCACCATATATCCTAGAAACTTTCCTGCCCCCACTCTGAAATGGCACTTAGCAGGATTTAGCTTCATATTATACTGATCCAGGATATCAAATGCTCCCTTAATATCCTGGAGGTGATCCTCAACCTTCTTAGATTTTACTACAATATCATCGATGTACACCTCCATGGTGTCCCCCTGCTTTTCTTTGAACATCATGTTCACCAATCTTTGGTATGTTGCACCTGCATTTTTCAAACCAAAGGGCATAGCATTGTAACAATATATACATGTTGGTGTCATGAAGGCAGTATCCTCCTGGTCTAAGGGTTCCATTTGGATCTGCTGGAATCCTGAAGATGCATCCATGAAGGTTAACATCTCATGGCCGGCAGTAGCGTCCACCATTGAGTCAATATGAGGAAGAGGAAATGGGTCTTTGGGACAAGCTTTGTTTAAGTCTGTGTAATCTACACAAACTCTCCATTTCCCATTTTTCTTTTGCACTACAACTACATTCGCTAGCCATTTAGGAAACTTCACTTCCCTAATCATCTTGTTCCTTAGTAGTCTTTCAACTTCCTCTTGGATGATCACATTTCGCTCCGGCGCAAACTTCCTTCTCTTTTGTTGGACAGACTTGAATGACCTGTCAATACCGAGCTTATGTGTTATAATGTCCTTGGAAATACCTGTCATATCCTCGTGCTTGCACGCGAATGTTGACATCCTGCATTTCAAAAAGTTAGTCAATTGATCTTCAATACCCTGAGGGATATTGGTTCCCACGAGCACCGAGATATCCGAATTATTCTGATCCAGGATCACTTTCTTTACATCCTGCTCTGAAGCCTCCATGATATCCTGGCCTTGAATCTTTAATTGCTATGTTGCACTAAGCTTTGTTGAGGATTTCATCGAAGAAGAATAACACTCCTTTGCTTCCTGTTGATCACTTTCCACTTTGACAACTACCCAAGGAGTAGGGATCTTGATGCATTGATGGTAGGTTGACAGAACAGCTTTCATATCATGGATCCAAGGCCTACATAGTATAATATTATAGCAGGATAAAGAGTACATGACACAAAAGCGCTGCATTGAGTTAACCCCTTGAATATAAATGAGCAACTTTATCTATCCTACGGTATTCCTAGCTTCTCCACTGAAACCAACGAGCACAGTGGACTTCGAAGTAATGTCCATTGGAGATACATTCATCCTCTTCAAGGTTTCCCGCTGAATTATGTTGACTGAGCTGCCATTATCCACTAATATCCTGCGTACAAAATGGTTAGCAACGTATAACGTTATCACTAAAGCATCATGATGGGGATCCTGGACAGTATCCCTGTAATCATTATCGAATTTGATGACTTTGTCAGTCGTGAGAGTTGACATCATTGTCGGCTTATCTCCCCTCTCTACTTTGGCTTCCTTCGCGTTTCTTTTTGTTGCAGAATATGATGTGCCGCAGATGTCGGATCCTCCTGAAATAAAGTTAATTATTTTTGCATCCGCAGGAGGTGATGCTGCCCGTTCAGGATCCTTCTCCGGATCCTGACCCTTATTCTTCTTTCTTCCCAGGAGGTCCTTCAGATATCCCTTACTCAAGAGATAGCATATTTCTTTTCTTAAAGCAATGCAATCCTAAGTAACATGTCCGAAGTCCTCATGGAAAGCACACCATTTGGACTTGTCCTTCCAATCAGCCTTTTGTTGATTCTTTCAGGGCCATCTTACTTTATCTCCTAAACCCTGCATAGCATACATTAGTTCAGGTATGTTAACAGAAAAACAATATTCAGACAACTCAGGATACTCCTCAGGATCCTCGTCTTCAACAGCATTCACTTTTTTGCTATCATTTCTGCCATATGGCTTTGAGCGATATGGTTTATACTAGGATTCTGATTTCCTGTTGTTTGACTCATAGGTTGTGGATGAATTCATTCTCTCTTGCATCTTTTTATCATCCTCCAGCCGAATGTATCTTAAAGCCCTGTTACGAGCTTCGTCCAGATTCCTGCAGGGATTCATTACAAGATCCTGATAAAATTGAGAATCATTTTGCAACCCCATCTTGAAGGCTTGTACGGCCGTTGCAACATCAAGATGTGGGATATCGAAGGATTCCTGAGGTCCTTGAGTTATCCTGTAAAGGTCACTGGTTAGTTTCTCAAAACTCCGGCTGCAAGAAAATTGACTATTAAATAAATGAACTAAATGAGCAAATGAAGTAATTGAGTGAGGAGAAACGTTTAAGAGCCATTTTAAGGTTGATCCTGTTAAGGTAGAACCAAAAACCTTGCACAAGCATGCTTCTTTGAGATCTGGAGGGATAGGGTCGATTTCCATCCTTTCCCTATACTGGGCAATATGCTCCTCAGGATCCGTAGTTCCATCATAGAGTTTCATGTTGGGGTTTGAAATCTTTTTGGGATTTCAGCATCACAAATGGGATACGTAAACCGGGATATCATGTGGCTATCCTGGGACACTTTAGGAATTGGCTGAACCACCCCAGGTACACTGGATATCATGTCCTTCAGTTTTTGAAGCTCCCTGGAATATGCTGATGTCATACCTGCATCCTGCAAAGATCCAACACCATTAGTAGCAAGAGTATTATTATTATTAGATACATTACCAGCTTGGGGATTCTGTCCATATCCTGAAGCATATCCTGAGCTTCTCACAGTTGATACTCTTACTAAAGAGGGTATCTCAGGAGTATGATTCTGGGAATGGCTAGGCACAATATTCCCCCGGTTATCCTCAGTGTAAACTGCAGAACTGAAGTTCAAAGCCCTGGATTACAAGGGAGTGACAGTATCTTCAGCTGGCCTACTTGGTCCGGATTTCAAGAGTTGTATCTCCCTCATCACCATTTGATTAGTTTCCTGCTGCTGCCTCATCTATTCCTGTACACTACCAAACAAATTTAGAATTTCTTTGTTAGAAGCCAAAACAGGGCCAGATCCCTGGATATTGCGAGCGGGGATACATCCAGAGCCACAAGACTTTCAGTTCCTTGTGAAGAGGCTTGCATTCTCGGAGGAGGTGGTGGAAGCACCGAACCAATTGTTGCAGAGGTTGTAGCAGACACGGTGGAAGAGCTCATGTTTGATCACGAGGCCATTAAAAATAGTGTAGCAAAAAGTTTTGAAAATAGAAAACCAAGTAACGATTTTGCAAAAACTTTTAGTAGAAATAGCACCACTTGCCCCATGGTGGGCGCCAAATTGTTTTGGTCAAAAATTACCGAAGCAATTAAGTGATCAAATTAGTTAAGTGAGGTAGTGTGCTAGAAATATGTGTTGAAAATATGCTAGTTTAGTTATTTGCAAAAATAGTTTGAGGATACGGCTCAGGGTATAGAGCTGTATCTATGATCAAATAATGAGCAAAAAATGTAAAGGATGACACAGGATGTACGAGGAAAGCCCTTGATCAATCTAGATCGCCGGCACAAAACCTCGGGAGCTGACAATCACAGCTGCCTTGTTCTTCTATTACTTCAAATTTCAGGATACAGTGCAGGATATGATGCGGATCAACTAGGTGTTACAATGTAATTCGAGTACAAGTGTTTGTGTGTAGTGAGTGTTTGCAACAGGAGAGAAAAAGTGTGCGTAATCCATTTATAGTAAAAGAAAATAATAAACTACCCTATTAAACTGGGATACTTCGAATATTCCTCAAGTAAACATTGTAGTCCACTTCTTCCAGGTTTAACGTCTATAACCCAACTGATTTGCCTAAGTCTTGAGGAGAAGAAGTCCACTTGAACGTTGGAGACTTGCACCTTCTAATCTGCACGTGGTCAATTGGTTAGTACTAGGATATCGTATCAGGATGTTACCAATATCCTGATCCGGTATCCTGATCACAAATAAACAATCAAAGCCAGAATATTAGTCAGGATATATATATAGAAAATGACCCATAACAATTACTAGATTTGGCATACCTTCTGAAATTGTTGGTGATAATGGATCCTAATTTATTAGGAATAGAACTACTAACTTTTGTGACAGCTGGGAGATTAAGATGATAACATCAACACCAGTCTATCCAACAAGCTAATGGTTAAGCAGAATCATCTAACAAGATCATCATCAACAACTTGAAGAAGAAGCTTGGATCCAAGAAGGGAAAATGGGCAGAAGAGCTACCTTATGTGTTATGGGCTGATAGAACAACTCCCAAGAATGCTACTGGCCAGACTCCATTTTATTTAGTGTTTGGAGCAGAATCTGTGATCCCTACAGAGATGGTAGTCCCTACTACAAGAACAAGCATCTGTGATCCTAAAGGAAATGTTGAAAACTTGGTTCAAGATTTGGATACCATAGAAGAACTCAGGGATTTAGCAAGGATAAGGTTGGCTAGCTATCAACAAAGGATGGCTGGAACTTACAACAAGAATGTCAGGATCAGAAAATTTCAAGTTGGTGATATGCTGTTAAGGAAAGCATTCCAAAATACCACAAATCCTGCTGATGGCAAGTTAGCACCAAAAGGGGAAGGCCCCTATCTGATTGAAGCTGAGGCAGGAAAGGGGGCATATCGTTTACTAACAATGGAAGGTGATCTATTACCAAGAGCTTGGAATGATGTCCATTTAAAGAAATAATTCATGTAAGAAGGATCCCGGATCCTTGGTCATTCTCATATCTTGTAACACCTCGTAAAATCACGACCAACATTATAGAGACACGTGTCATGGAAGGTAAACGTGTTATAAACCCGGATCAAGATGAAAGATATCTAAAGGGATAAAAAGGGTTAACATGTTAAAATTCTTACCTCTGAGTGACCATTTTATTAATTCCAAACATTAATATGTTTTTATAAATATCTGATATAGATTCGAATCCGGTTAACTAATGTGATAAATAATTCAAATTTCAAAGAGTGGAATCCTATGTGCATTTACGACAAAACTTCATTTAAAAGCATTCTTCAAAGATTCCAAGACCTCCATTTGCATGGCAACACTTCCAAGAGCGCAGGTCTGATTATATGGCCCACTATGCTGGAAAATGACATGAGATTCGAACTTATGGGATAGCATGGTCAAAATCTAAAATTTCACAAAATTTTTGTCTTCTGGTCATCGGATGCGGACCGTATGGGTTTTAGCTTACGGTCCGCAAGGACTGTAACTGGGCGATACAGTTCAGGGCTGATTACGGACCGCATCAGTTTGGACTTACGGTCCGTAAGAGGTGGATGCGGACCGTATGGGTTTTTGCTTACGGTCTGTAAGGCTCGTCGCTGGGCAGTAAAATGGACAGCTGCAGGTACAGCAGGTTACACCGCCTTTGCATGGTGGTTTTCGATTCCAGGAGCTGAGCCAACAGTATTACATGCATAGGGGACACCTGAAATGATCAGGAATCACTTGTAGGCTTGTGTGTAATGATCTTGTGAGTTTTAATGTCCTATATAAGAGAGTGTTGATTTGCTAGTTCAATGCTCATTCACAAAATTCATTCCAAGTCTTTCTATGGAGCTCTCTGGACTTCAAGCAAGCTTCCATCAGCTCTTAATTCGGGCTAAGGACCATTGTGAGTGTTCTTAGCCTCTCTAGTTCATGTTTTATTAGTTTAATGACCAAAAGTCAAAGCCGTCGTAATTAAGCTTTGACTTAGTGATTAATCACTAATGGTCCAGTCATTTTTCGAATTAAAATTGGCTATGAGTTGGTAATTATCTGGGTAATAAACCCTTAAAAGGGCACCATCTGATTTCCACGTTAATTAGGTCAATTGTCGGGTCAAACTTGATATTAAAAAGTCAACAGAAAGCTATTTTTGCAAATAAACTCATAATTAACAATGTAGAAGCTATGTAACCTGTTTTAACACTTATATAACTTGGTAATTAATGTAAGAACATGTCTAAGCATGTTCAACCCGACAATTTTGAGTTTAGGCTCGGTTCGGAACCGAAAGTCGCAAAAGTAGACTTTTGCTTTGACTTTCAGTTCTGTCCCGATTTAGCTTAGTTTAGACATGCCTTAGAGTTCCATTAGGACCAGGTTATAGATTAGTATAACCCTCTGAGGATATACAACTTGGTTCCTAATTAATCCGATTCATTTGCATTTTTCCGTTAATTACTTAAATGTTGACCATTATGCCCTTTTGACCTTAAAACGAGATTTTTGAAAATGTGAGAGGACAAAAACCTTTATTACTGATTTATAAACTTGTCCTAAAAATTTAACATCAGTTTGAGGTCTAGATTAGGAGTTAAGCTCAATAGCGTAAATTGAAAGCTTGTTATTAATTAAATGGCATATTTGGCATAACGACTATTTAAACCCGAATTTTGACACCAAACCTTTTACCCACTGATGTAATATAATATTTTGGGATTTTGAAGATTTTTATTTATTTTTAAACTGAAGATAACATAGGGTTCTTGCTTTAATTCGGTAATTGTCGGTTATACCCTTTTTGCTAATAAAATGAGTTTTACATAACATTTTGATACCAAACTTTTTGCTACTGATTTTATATGATAAATAAAATATTTTGAACTTTATAAACTGATCAAAGACTCATATTTCCTATTATAACCCGAAAATCGCTTAAAACCGATTTTTACGCGTTTTAAACGTATAGTATGGATTAAAACTATTTTTGACATATAAGACTTAATACCTACTGATGTTTTAAGTAAATTTTTATACTTTAACAGTAAGCAAAAGTTTTAAACTCAGATTTCCAAATTTGACCTTTAAAGCTTATGTGAAATTACCAAAACGCCCCTACGGTGCATAGTTTGGTTATATATGCATTTTTCGCGTTCGGTGCGATTTATGTAACTAGTTTACATAAATTAACCGAAACGGGTCAAAACTTATCATTTTTATCTCAAAATCCAGAATGTGTTTTGTTTACCCATATTATACAAGTCTTCAAACTTGTCGGGTCTAAATCACATTCTATTCCCGTCTTCGCTTAATCTTGCGTTTTGAACCGTATACCTTCCTTTAAAACTAACCGGTCTAAGTTTAAACATAAGTAAGACCCGTTAGGAGCCCAGTAAAAGATACTTTGCACTTGCTGATTTGTACGGCTGGGATAAATTTGTATAATTTGCTCAGGTAAATACTTTTAACTTATTTTCCGTTATACAGGCTTGGGATACGGTATTATAATAATAATAATGCTTGGTCGGGTGTGTAATTATTTAAATCAGATTGTGATTAATATATTTACATAAACCGTTTTAATCTGTTTTGTTTGGTATATGGCCTTTGGGGGGGGGGGGTAATGACCATGTCCTGGATATCCTCGGCTCATTCATTGAAATGGCCACGACTTAAGCACGAGGTGTAGGCATACACCTGACAGTTGCGTATGTATAAAAGGTACTCCACAATAAGGAAATTCCTTGTGGATATTATACCTGTGGTGTGTCAGTTAATCTTATCCGGCTCTTCTAACCGGCCTTGATGGATGGCAAACATATAAATCTGTGTACAAGATTATTTTTAAAATAATTATCCCAAGTTATAAAAGATATTTTGTGCCTTGTGCATTCAAATCAATTTTCTTAAACTCTTTTCAAAATGAGTCGGTTAATTGTATTTACCAGTGTAAACTGACGTATTTTCCACAAAGGCAAAAGTGCAGGTACTAGGCGGAATATGCTAGCTTATCCTAGCTACAATAAAGAGTCTTGTAAGCTTAGATGTTTATAAATCTGTTGAACAATGTTCCTTTTTAACTTTGATCCGCCTGTGGATCCCTTACTACCGTTTCTGTAATAATTGATATTACTTTCATTCGGTTTGTAATGTTGTTATCTTTTAGACTTCCGTTGTGCATTAAACTGTGATTATTGACTATGATGATATCAACTACGTCACGATACTCCCCACCGGGCCCACCGGTAATACGTGGAAATATCGGGGTGTGACAGGTTGGTATCAGAGCCAACATTGAGTGAATTAAACGCTAGCCTTTTATGTTTAATCTCAACGACACAGTTGCACATTCCTCGACTTCCGAGTCTAGACAAAGAACTTAGGACTAATCCTAATTTATTTTGTTTTATTTTTCCTTTATTGTTTTTCTTTTGTTTGTTTCAACAGGTTCAACAAAATGCCGCCAAGGTTCCGAAGAGGAGGACGAGGAAAGGCGCCATTCACCAGCCATGATCATGAGGCCGGACCTTCCCACCGGCGAACTCCGTCTGCATTAATGAGCACAAGTCCTCAAGAGGATTGGAGGCAATATTTGGAGCCCGCAAGGCGATCTGTCTCGCTAAGTTCATCACCCTCTTACCATCATTCTTTTCGGCCGCAATAGGAGAACGAGCCCAACGATTCACACCATTCTTACCTACCACTGCAGCGGTCGGGGTCGCACCTTGCGTTTCAAGACCCGACCCCATATTTCCAGAGCCGGTTTAACCTGGCAAATCAGATTGAAGAACCAATGGGTCATAACCCATTGGGCCCCGAAGACCATTTCCCTGAGGCTCAGGACATGGAGATGGATGATGACCCGGATCCCACTGAACCACCATCTGGGACACCGACTCACCCCATCGAGATTTCGGATGGGTCGTCTTTTCATGGATCACCTTATCGTGGACCAGACAGCTATGAGGCAAGGTTTGCCCAATACGACTGGGTGTTTACTCCCTCTTACAACCCGTCTCCGCAGCAGCAACAGCAGGATCACTCAGAGGATTCACGTTTTGTAGCGGTAACGCCACCGCCACCACCGCCGCCAGAGCAGCAACCACCTCCAGAGCCACCGAGGCGTAGAAGATCAAACGCACGGATGTCCGTGCGAGGGGTATTTCGTTTCAGCACCCCTCAACACTCCAGTGGCAGTCATTACCCGCCACTATATGAAGACCCGCAGATGGGAGGACCTTCAAACCCTGTTTCCAAGGTGGACTCTGCGCCAGTCGCACCACCACGAATGGGCTATGACAACCCGATTCCTTCATACACCGGTGCAGCGGCATATAACCCATTTGAGCAGCCAGCCCATACTAAATACAACTACACCGAAGTAGACCCATACCTTGTAGCGGTGAACTACAATGCTCTTCATCCTGAGGGGCCCTATGGAGTTCCATACCAGTCTGGGTACCAAGCTTTTGGATATCCATACCCGCCACCTCCTCAACCTCCACAGCAGCAACCACCGCAACCGCCACTGATACCGCTGTCGCAGTAGCAGGAGATTCTTCAAAGGTTGAGCCAGGTGGAACGGGAGATTCAAGAAGAGCGTAGGACACACCGGGGATTTCTCAAAGGTCAGGCAAATCTAATCAAGGGAAAGAAGAAAAGGGATTTTTGAAGATTCCTTATTTATTTATTTGTATTGTAATTTCCTTGTTTCAATCAAGTCCCTATGTGGACATTAATCCATTTATGTACCTAGTCCCTGCGAGGACTTGTCTTTTCATTTTAGCCCTTGCATGGGCAAGTTATGTCTGTTAAAAGTCCCGTTTAGGGCAAATATGTACTCTTTTAATTTTAGTGGAATGTTTGAATTTAAAATTTCATTTTGTCCTTATATGCATAAATATAATATATGAAATAAAATAAAAATATCATTCCTTTTATAAGATCCGCCATTATATATTAAACAAAATCTAAAAGGCAAAACCTAGCCATGTGTCATTTTAAGACAAGGCCATGATGGTAGTTCCTTATTAAGATTTAAATCCTTGTTAACATCTGAAAACATGTTAACACTCCTGGCAAATGTGATTCGGTAAAATCGCACAAGTCATCCTTATATTGGATCCTTCCAATTCCTTTTCTTCATTTTATTTAATCATCCATTAGTGATGAAGTGCCTACGGGCCATAATTAATGTCCTTTGAGACTAAAGACAGTTGTAGTCTACGACTCTCTATCAAGAAAAGATAATGAACTATGTTCAAGCCTTAATGCCTTGATTCTATAAAATCATGGCTTATGAATTAAATTTGTCCATGTGACTAGGCCTTTTGAATGCCACCCTATTATCCTAAATAGTTTATAACTGGGATAAAATATAATAAAAATTTAAATAAATTAAATTAACCAATATGGGTTGTAGTTACCATGGTTAATGAATTGCCATAAAAGACAATTCCATAATATACTCCTGAATAAATCATTGTTATTAAATTTTATGTAGCAATCAAGCTACATGGCAGAATCTGAAGAAGTCAACAGTCACCCTCGGGAAAATCATGATACTACCAGGATCAACGTAACCGGTGCAGAATTTCAAGCATTGATTGATAATGCTGTTACCAAAGCCATGGATAGGAAATTTAATGAATCAAGCGGGACTCGAAGCAAGACCCTGTCTGTACCTCATTCTAAATCACACCCTAAGACTCACACTGTGGCTCATAGCAAGCCACCATCTAAAACTCATGAGTCAAAGAAGGATGAGGACCGACACTCATCAAATCAGCATAGTAATCCGTCTAAGAGGATTGTATTCGAGAAGGAGCCACGAGCAAGGACCTGTTCATATAAGTATTTTGTCTCCTGCAAGCCCAGGGATTTCACTGGGGAAAAGGAGCCATTGATTGCATGGCATGGCTAGACGAGATGGATACAGTGGTTGATATTAGCGGATGTGCGGAACAAGATATTGTGAAGTATGTTTCACAATCGTTCAAGGGAGAAGTTCTAGATTGGTGGAGGTCCTTAATCCAAGCTACTAGAAAGATTTCGTTATACAACTTGACATGGGTTCAGTATGTTGCCTTGATCAAAGAAAATTAATGTCCTCAACATGAAGTTGAGAAAATCGAGTCCGACTTCTTATCTTTGGTTATGAAAAACTTAGACTGTCAAGCATACCTCACCAGCTTCAATACCATGTCTCGATTGGTTCCATACTTGGTTACGCTGGAACTAAAACGCATAGCCCGTTTCATTGGGGGTTTAGCCCCGGAGATTAAAGCTAGTGTGAAGGTGTCTCGACCTACTACTTTTAGGTTAGCGGCTGATTTGTCGTTATCCCTTACTCTGGAGGCAGTCAGGCAGAGATCGCTTAGGAATTCTGAGGATGGAAAAAGGAAATGTGAGGATGATAACTCATAACATTCTAATAAAAAGCGTAAAGGGAACACAGACTACAAGAAGAGTTCTGGGTCTAACAAGGGTAATTAGCAAACGAATGAGAAGCCTAAATGCAAAACCTGCCAGAAACGTCATTTTGGAAAATGCAGGTTTGAATCAAAGTCTCAGTCAAAGCCGATTGCATGTGGGATATGCAAATCCAAAGAACATAAGACTTTGGATTGCAAGAAGATAAAGGGTGCAACTTGTTACAACTGTAACGAGAAGGGGCATATTAAGACAAACTGCCCAAAATATGCAAAGAAACCTGAGGAAGGTAAGAAGACCAATGCTAGGGTCTTCCAGATGAATGCATAAGAAGCGATTCAGAATGACAACGTGATAACAGGTACCTTTCTTATCAATGACATTTATGCAAGGGTATTATTTGATTCGGGTGCAGATAAGTCGTTAGTTGATAATAAATTTTGTAAGTTGCTAAATCTGCGTGTTAAAACCTTAAGTATAAAATATGAAGTAGAAATGGCTGACGGTACCATAGAAACTGCTTCAACTGTGTTAGATGGATGTTTTATATCCATTAGGAACCACTCCTTTCCATTATCTTTGCTTCCTTTGAAATTAGCTGGTTTCGACATAGTAATAGGTATGGATTGGTTATCTCATAACCAAGCCCAGATTGTTTGTGACAAGAAACAAGTGGTGATCAAGACTCCGTATGGTGAGCCACTTACCATACAGGGAGACACTCAGTATGGGTTGCCTAAGCAAGTGTCTATGCTTAAAGCGTCAAGGTGTTTGAAGAAGGGTTGTGTCATTTACATGGAACAGGTGACTATTGATGAACCGAAGCCCAAGATTGAAGACATCCCTGTCATTTCTGAATATCCATAAGTATTCCCTGAAGAACTACCTGGTTTACCACTAGATAGGCAAGTAGAGTTCAGAATTGACATTATTCCTGGAGCAGCGCCAGTTGCAAGAGCACCATACAGGTTAGCACCGACTGAGATGAAAGAGTTAAGGACTCAACTGGATGATTTGTTGGCCAAATGTTTTATTCGACCTAGTTCATCCCCCTGGGGAGCACCGATTCTGTTTGTAAAGAAGAAGGATGGATCGATGCGTCTATGCATCAATTATTGAGAGCTAAACAAGGTTACTATCAAGAATAGATATCCATTGCCCAGGATTGACGATCTCTTCGATCAATTGCAAGGGGCAAGTTACTTCTCCAAGATTGATTTAAGGTCTGGTTACCATCAGCAGAAGATTAGAGATGAAGATATGCACAAGACAGCATTTAGGACTCGTTATGGCCACTACGAGTTCTTAGTGATACCTTTCGGGCTCACTAATGCACCAGCAGCGTTCATGGATCTCATGAATCGCGTCTGCAAGCCTTATTTGGACAAGTTTCTCGTCGTCTTCATTGATTACATTCTTATTTATTCGAAGAACTAGGTTGATCATGAGAAACACATTCGTTGTATTCTTAAACTTCTTCAGCAAGAGAAGCTCTACGCCAAGTTCTCAAAATGTGAATTTTGGCTTCGTGAAGTCCAAATCCTTGGACATGTGGTTAGTGAGTGTGGTATCCAGGTGGATCCTGCTAAGATTGAAGCTATCATAAATTGGAAAGAGCCGAAGACAGCCACAGAGATTCGTAGTTTCTTGGGTTTAGCAGGGTATTATAGGCGTTTCATTGAAAACTTCTCAAGGATTGCTGCACCCCTAACTTCATTGACTTGCAAGAATATAAAGTTTGACTGGGGTCCTAAGCAACAAGAATCCTTCGATATTCTTAAGTAGAAGCTGAGCAATGCTCCTGTGTTGACATTGCCAGAAGGTATTGAAGAATTTATGGTTTACTGCGACGCATCGCACACTTGCATGGGATGTGTGCTTATGTAGAAGGGCAAGGTTATTGCTTATGCTTCCCATCAATTGAAGGTGCACGAGAAGAATTACACCACCCATGATTTGGAGTTGGGTGCTGTTGTATTTGCACTAAAGCTTTGGAGGCATTACCTATATGGGACTAAGTGTGTGATCTATTCTGATCACAAGAGCCTTCAGCATCTGTTCAATCAGAAGGATCTGAACATGAGACAGCGTCGATGGATGGAAACTTTAAATGATTATGATTGTGAAATCCGATACCATCCAGGTAAGGCAAATGTGGTCGATGATGCCTTGAGCAGGAAGGAAAGGGTTAAGCCCATTAGGGTTAATGCCAAGAGCATTGAGTTAAAGAATAGCCTGAATGAAAAGTTATTAGCCGCTCAGAAAGAAGCTGTGTTAGAAGCTAATTACCCAAATGAGAAGTTGGGTGTAACTGCGGGTCAATTGACTTGTGATAAGGATGGAATTCTAAGATTGAATGGACGAATATGGGTTCCAAATTATGGTGGTCTACGGGATGTTATTCTTCAAGAAGCCCATAGCTCCAAATATTCTGTTCATCCAGGGAGCGATAAGATGTATCAGGATTTAAAGGCAAATTATTGGTGGATAGGTTTGAAGAAATCAATAGCCACTTATGTGGCCAAATGTTTGACGTGCGCACAAGTTAAAGTCGAACACCAGAAGCCGTCAGGTTTGCTGCAACAGCCTGAACTTCCCACCTGAAAGTGGGAAATGGTAAATATGGATTTTATCACTAAGTTACCAAACACAAAGCGAGGAAATGATACTATTTGGGTTATAGTAGATAGACTGACTAAGTCAGCCCACTTCTTACCTATTAAGGAAACACATAGCTCAGATAAGTTAGCTCCGCTGTACGTGGACGAGATTGTATCTCTTCACGGAGTGCCAGTATCTATCATCTCTGATAGGGATACTAGATATACATCGCATTTTTGGAAAAGTTTGCAGCAATCCCTAGGCACCCGGTTAAACTTCAGCACTGCATATCATCCTCAGACGGATGGTCAGAGCGAATGTACAATTCAAACGCTCGAGGATATGCCACGAGCTTGTGTTATTGATTTAGGTGGAAGTTGGGATGACCATCTTCCGTTGATCGAATTTTCATACAATAATAGCTATCATTCGAGTATTCAAGCTGCACCTTTTGAAGCTTTGTATGGAAGAAAGTGAAGGATGCCAGTTTGCTGGGCGGAAGTTGGAGATGTCCAACTAACGGGACCTGATATAGTCCTGGAGACGACAGATAAGATTGTGCAGATTTGTGATCGTCTCAAAGTTGCCAGGGATTGGCAGAAAAGCTACGCAGATAAAAGGCGTAAACCTCTGAAATTCGAGGTAGGTGACAAAGTGTTACTTAAGGTATCACCCTAGAAAGGCAAGTTAAGGCCAAGATATATAGGACCATTCGAGATCATCGAATGTGTCGGAACAGTGGCTTACAAGTTAAACTTTCCTGAAGAGCTTAGTGGAATCCATAATGTGTTCCACATTTGCAACTTAAAGAAGTGTCTAGCTGATAAATCGCTAGCCATGTCACATAAAGATGTGCACAATGATGAGAGCATAAAGTTTTTTGAAAAGCCATTGTCGATCGAGGATCGACGGGTCAAGAAGCTTCGAAGGAAGCACGTATCAATTGTAAAGGTTAAATGGGATGCCCGTAGAGGTCTAGAATACACATGGGAGGTTGAATCCACAATGAAATAGAAGTACCCTCATTTATTTCAGTAAATCTCGAGGTTGAGATTTCTTTTAAGGGGGTGAGGATGTAACACCTCCTAAAATCACAACCAATATTATAGAGACACGTGTCATGGAAGGTAAACGTGTTATAAACCCGGATCAAGATGAAAGATATCTATAGGGATTAAAAGTGTCAACATGTTAAAATTATTACCTCTGAGTGACCTTTTTATTAATTCCAAACATTAATATGTTTTTATAAATATATGATATAGATTCAAATCCGGTTAACTAATGTGATAAATAATTCAAATTTCAAAGACTGGAATCCTTTGTGCATTTACGACAAAACTTCATTTAAAGCATTCTTCAAAGATTCCAAGACCTCCATTTGCATGGCAACACTTCCAAGAACATGAAGGTCTGATTATATGGCCCACTCTGATGGAAAATAACATGAGATTCGAACTTATGGTATAGCATGGTCAAAATCTAAAAGTTCACAAAATTTTTGTCTTCTGGTCATCGGATGCCGACCGTATGGGTTTCAGCTTACGGTCCGCAAGGACTGTAACTGGGCGATACAGTTCAGGGTTGATTACGGACCGCATTAGTGTTTATGCTTGCTATGACTGATTACTTTTCCAAATGGATAGAAGCTGAAGCCTTTGCACAAGTCAGAGAAAAGGAAGTGATATCCTTTATTAAAAGAAATATTATTACTAGATTTGGCGTACCTTCTGAAATTGTTTGTGATAATGGATCCCAATTTATTGGGAATAGAACTACTAACTTTTGTGACAGCTGGGGGATTAAGATGATAACATCAACACCAGTCTACCCACAAGCTAGTGGTCAAGCAAAATCATCTAACAAGATCATCATCAACAACTTGAAGAAAAAGCTTGGGTCAAAGAATAGATAATGGGCAGAAGAGCTACCTTATGTGTTATGGGCTGATAGAACAACTCCCAAGAATGCTACTGGCTAGACTCCATTTTCTTTAGTGTTTAGAGCAGAATCTGTGATCCCTACAGAGATGGTAGTCCCTACTACAAGAACAAGCATCTGTGATCCTGAAGGAAATGTTGAAAACTTGGTTCAAGATTTGGATACCATAGAAGAACTCAGGGATTTAGCAAGGATAAGGTTGGCTAGCTATCAACAAAGGATGGCTGGAGCTTACAACAAGAATGTGTGGATCAGAAAATTTCAAGTTGGTGATATGGTGTTAAGGAAAGCATTCCAAAATACCACAAATCCTGCTGATGGCAAGTTAGCACCAAAATAGGAAGGCCCCTATCTGATTGAAGCAGAGGCAGGAAAGGGGGCATATCGTTTACTAACAATGGAAGGTGATCTATTACCAAGAGCTTGGAATGATGTCCATTTAAAGAAATACTTCATGTAAGAAGGATCCAAGATCCTTGGTTATTCTCATATTTTGTAACACCTCGTAAAATCACGACCAATATTATAGAGACACGTGTCATGGAAGGTGAACGTGTTATAAACCTGGATCAAGATGAAAGATATCTAAAGGGATTAAAAGTGTCTACATGTTAAAATTATTACGTCTGAGTGACCTTTTTATTAATTCCAAACATTAATATGTTTTTATAAATATCTGATATAGATTCAAATCCAGTTAACTAATGTGATAAATAATTCAAATTTCAAAGAGTGGAATCCTATGTGCATTTACGACAAAACTTCATTGAAAAGCATTCTTCAAAGATTCCAAGACCTCCATTTGCATGGCAACACTTCCAAGAGCATGCAGGTCTGATTATATGGCCCACTCTGCTGGAAAATGACATGAGATTCAAACTTATGGGATAGCATGGTCAAAATCTAAAAGTTCACAAAATTTTTGTCTTCTGGTCATCGGATGCGGACCGTATGGGTTTCAGCTTACGGTCCGCAAGGACTATAACTGGGCGATACAGTTCAGGGTTGATTACGGACCGCATCAGTTTGGACTTACGGTCCGTAAGAGGTGGATGCGGACCGTAAGGATTTTTGCTTACGGTCCGTAAGGCTCGTCGCTGGGCAGTAAAATGGGCAGCTGCAGGTACAGCAGGTTACACCACCTTTGCATGTTTTTTTTTGATTCCAGGAGCTGAGCGAACAGTATTACATGCATAGGGGACACCTGGGATGATCAGGAATCACTTGTAGGCTTGTGTGTAATGATCTTGTGAGTTTTAATGTCCTATATAAGAGAGTGTTGATTTGCTAGTTCAATGCTCATTCACAAAATTCATTCCAAGTCTTTCTATGGAGCTCTCTGGACTTCAAGCAAGCTTCCATCAGCTCTTAATTCGGGCTAAGGACCATTGTGAGTGTTCTTAGCCTCTCTAGTTCATGTTTTATTAGTTTGATGACCAAAAGTCAAAGTCGTCGTAATTAAGCTTTGACTTAGTGATTAATCACTAATGGTCCAGTCATTTTTCGAATTGAAAGTGGCTATGAGTTGGTAATTTTGTGGGTAATAAACCCTTAAAAGGGCACCCTCTGATTTCCACTCTAATTAGGTCATTTGTCGGGTCAAACTTGATATTAAAAAGTCAACAGAAAGCTATTTTTGCAAATAAACTCATAATTAACAATGTAGATGCTATGAAACCTGTTTTAACACTTATATAACTTGGTAATTAATGTAAGAACATGTCTAAGCATGTTCAACGCGACCATTTTGAGTTTAGGCTCGGTTCGGAACCGAAAGTCGCAAAAGTAGACTTTTGCTTTGACTTTCAGTTCTGACTCGATTTAGATTAGTTTAGACATGCCTTAGAGTTCCATTAGGACCAGGTTATAGGTTAGTATAACCCTCTGAGGATATACAACTTGGTTCCTAATTAATCCGATTCATTTGCATTTTTCCGTTAATTGCATAAATGTTGACCATTGTGCCATTTTGACCTGAAAACGAGATTTTTGAAAATGTGAGAAGAAAAAAACATTTATTACTAATTTATAAACTTGTCCTAAAAAATTGACATCAGTTTGAGGTCTAGATTAGTAGTTATGCTCAATAGCGTAAATTGAAAGCTTTTTATTAATTAAACGGCATATTTGGCGTAACGCCTATTTAAACCCGAATTTTGTTGGTGCATATGTCTGTTGACTTCGTCTTGTATCGAGTCTTGTAATAGATTAGATAGACCAAGACGCGATGTACGAAAGAAATGAGAAACAGGGTCGAACCTGCTGGTTCACACGAAGTGGCCAGTTCGTACGAACTGACCAGTTCGTGCGAACTGGACATTTGTTGGTTCGTGCAGACTGGCTTCCCTATATATATGTGTTCTTGGTTTCTCATTTGTAACAGTTGGGATTCCGGTAGCAAAGCTCTGCCGTAGTGTCGCCAAGCCTGTAAAACGTTCTGAAATCAATACAAGTGACAGTTAAACTACTTCTAAGTGTATATCAAGCTGAATGAAGATCAAATCAATGAATTTCGCCTCTGGTTTGGTCAAGAACTCTTCTGAACATCTCGTTTAGATCGACACATCGATCCTACAAGTGGTATCAGAGCTCAGGAGGAGTTCTTACCATTTCAGCTTGTTTTCAAGGAAAAATCTGATTTCTTCTCACTTCTACTCATTCTTTTACACTTTTTCATCAAAATTACTGAGTGTTTACAGTCAAAATGATCTGATTTTGTGATATAACACGTAAAACACTGTTATAATCAATCCTTGAACAAATCAGAGCTAAAATCAACCTAAAACTTGGTAAAATGGACCAGATCGTGTGAAAACCTGTTCAGATCGTTCGAAAACTCTTCTGTTCGTGTGAAATCATCTCAGTTCGTACGAATTGAGATCAGGTTGTTTGGGAGTGTGATCAGATCGCACGAAGTGTTTCGGTTCTCTTGTAAATCTTCCAGTTCGCATGGATTGAACTACTCAGTTCGCACGAGTTGAGTGAAATCTCACCAGGTCGTGTGAAGCATACTCAGGTTGTTTGGAAGTTGTCAGTTTGCACAAAGTCAGTTCAAGTCGCTTGAAAGTATCCAGTTCGTGTGAGATTGATCCAGTTCGTACGAGGTACTCAGTTCGCACCAGATCCAGATCGCACTAAGTCCAGCTCATTTCAATCTCAGTTCGTACAAATTCCAGTTCGTTTGAAAGTCTGTTTGTGTGAATTTTTAAAACCGAAACATGGACAACGAATTTTATAATGCCTTTGCTACTGCCCCGGGTACTCCTGTTACCGTTGCTCAGAGTGTAACTATGGAAAATGTAACGGGAACATTGCAGAAACCCCCAAAGCTGATGAGCATTGAAGAATATTATAGTTGGCAAGAATGGTTCGAGAATTGGGTTCAAGCAAATCATCTAAGGTCTTGGGAGTGTATTGAAACAAAGTACCTTCGACCTCGTAATAATATGGGAGTTGTAAAGAATATTTCTGAATTTTCCGAAATAGAAAGAGAAATGTACAAAGCTGAAAAAATGATGATCAGTTTACTTCAACAAGCTGTGAAAGAAGACATTTTCATACTACTTCAACATGATGATAGTGCACGTTCGATTTGGGAAGCACTTCGTACAAAATTCGAGGGAAGTACGGAGATGATCAAGAATAAGAAGTCACTATTGAAGAAAGAATTTGAACTGTTCTCAAGTTTGCCGGGTGAAGCAACAAAGACTCTCATTGAGAGATATTGTCATCTAGTGCGTTCAATGTCACGGTTGGATATCACTAAAGATCGTGAGGAATGGGTTCAGAAATTAGCCGATGCTTTACCTCAAAAATAATGGGGTACATATCTTATGATCTTGAAGAATACCGGAGAGTATGATAGACTGACAATTGTTCAATTCATTGAAAAACTTGAAGGACAAGATCTTGAACAACAAAAGATCATTAGAATGAACAGTTCAGGTGGTCAACAAGATATCAAGATGTATTTCAAAGGTAATGTTCAAAATGTTGAAGCAAGTCAAAAGATCCAAACCGCTTTCAGCGCAAAAAACTCATCCGGATCAGTCAATCAAAGTTCAACCAACAACAGTTGTTTTTCTTCATATCCGAGTGTTAATCCTAATGTTTCAACTTCAAGTTATCAGTCTCAAAGTTCAAACAATGGTAATAGTCATGTGCTACAATGCAACATCGCGTTGCATCTTCAGAATGGTCAGAATTTCTCTGAAGAAGTTTCTAAAGGTCATATGGCATTACTAGTTACCGTGTTGGAATCATATGAGAGTTTGGTTGCGAGAAAAATCGGAAATCCTATGTTAACAAAAGAGGATTACGATCAGATTGATGCTGAGGAATTGGAGCTGATGGATATTAAGTGGTGTTTAGCGAGTGTGTTGAGAAGAGCTGAGAAATTTAAGCAGATTACAGGAAGAGATGACTTTCGTGATGCTAATGTTTCTACTTTAGGTTTTGATAAGTCTAAAGTTACGTGTTTTCGGTGCAGGGAAAAAGGACATTTCAAGAGGGAATGTACCAACTGAGAAGCAGGTGGAGCTCAGAATCCCTTCGGGAACAATGATTATTATCGAAAAGCAATATATCATCAGGTAGCTCAACAACCGTCATCATCCCGTGCTATTGAAGATGGAAAGAAGAAAGCTTGTATTACTATTCCAGATCAAGAAGATGAGAGATTTCCAGAGGGATTTAGCTGGGACAAATACATTCTGGCTGAAAGTAACTCAAAGTTTAGAGCATTCATTGCACAAATCATTCAAGAGCCAGAGTTGATGAAAGAATGGATGGATGTGTTTGCAAATGATGAGAAAAGTCAAGATGGAGAATCTGTTTCTTCAGAAGATATTTTAGAAAAGACACCAGACTTTGATCAATCATCAACTGATAGTAGTGATAATGATGAAGAAATTAAACAAATAAACATTGGAAAAACTCATCTATCTCCTGAAAGTTTCAAATTTTATTTTGCAGATAAATTGGAAAAGCTAAAGGAGAGACGAGCAGCAAAAGAAAAGAAAGAGGTAAGATGTGAGAATGTTGTTCAAGTGGAAGAGAAGAACGAACAGAGTGAAGAAGTTAAAGTTGTTGAAAAGATTGTTGAAAAGATTGTAGAAGTCACAAAACCTTGTCTGAAATGTTTGGAACCATGCAAACATTGTGAAGAAAAAGACAAGAAGTATAGTGAGCTAGACGAAATGAAAGAAAAGTTGTTGTTCGATGTTAAGTACGTAAAAGAATCGTATGATGTGTTGAACAGAACGGTGAAAAGTTTGGAAGAGACAAACTCAGAAAGAGAAGATGCTTTGACAATGATGAATGCAGTGATGATGTCTAAGCAAAAGGCCATCAATCACTATATTGAAGAGTGTGCAGAGTTGAAACAGGAATTGGAAACTGAGAAGATTGAAAATGAAAGAATCAGACGATTGCTAATGGATTATTCAAGTTCTGATTATTTGATTGATAGAATTTATCCTATTGTTGCAGATTTTGAAGCCTTTCAAGATAAGAAGTCGGAAGATACGGATATTGGTAAGAAACAAAGTGCAAATTATAACAAGTGTCCGCCTCCGATCTGGGAAGGTTATTCTCCCAGAAAACCTAATGAGGAACAACTCAAAAAGGCAGTCAATATAAAGTTAAAGTCTGAAACAACTGATGAGTTACCAGGCAACATTGATGTCATATTCACATCGTCTGACACTGATCATGAGTCTGAGTTAATAAAGAAAGTGGTCGATAAAGTGTTGGATAAGGATGAGGAGTCAGAGTCAAAGTCTGAATCTGAGAGTTCGAGTTCGTCAGTCAACAGTTCGAAATCATCGGTCAAAAGGGTTTACAATAAAGAATTTCAATTATCAAAAAATAATTTGAATGACGAACCATTCAAAGTTGCATATACTTTCAATGATTCAGACAAATTATATTCTGATGAGGAATTTCTGATTAAAAATGTGAAAACTGAAAATATCAAAACAGTTTTTAAATTGATAGAAATAAAGTTTTCAGAAATAAAAGATACAATGGGATTTTCAAAACCTAAATATACTTCTAGAGTTCAACAACGTTTAAACAAGAAGAAAGGTTTCGGTCCAGGTCATCAAAAGAAACCGAATCATAAAAGCAATTTCAAAAAGAAGGGGTTGGGTTTTGATGTCGATAATAATAATAATGATAAAAGTTCTAAAACAAATACAGTATTTGTTTCAGGTGCGTCTTCAGAAGAAGAAAAGGAAAAAGCATTCTGAAACAGTCTAACAAAGAGTTTCTTGCTGAAAAACAAAAGTTTGAGAAGACTGTGTTTGGAACCAAAAAGGAAACAAGAACTTGCTATCGATGCAAAAAAAAGTTGGTCACATCGCCTGGAACTGTCCAATGGCAAGCAACACAAAATAGGAAGTTCTTTCTAAACTCAAAGAAAAAGTTTTTGATGAAACTGAACCACCAACTGAAAAATTCAAAGTGTTTAAAAATTCTACATTTGAGGTTGGTGAGAGTTCAAGACGGTTTTACAAAAGAAGAGTGAATCTTAACAACCAAACGTGGGTTGTTAAGAAATCAGATGTTAAATCTGGCGATGAATCTGACTTGTCAAAGTCAGAGGAGCCACAAGTTGAACCAAAAAGAGAAAAATCAGTTCCACCAATGGATGATGTCAATTTTCCACCATTGCGAACTGAAAATTTTAAACAAAAAGTTGGTAAAGTGGAAATTTCGAATCAATTCTATTCTGAAAAGAAAGAATTTGATGTCGAAAAGGCGTTTAATGGAAAAGTGAAACATATTTTTTGGGAAAATGGTCGATGGGAAGGAAAAAGGGGTAAAAGATTTTTATGAATCAAAAAGGAGAACTTACCCACCGAGTGAAGATAACTCGGGAAAACCCAAAGCTGGTCAGGCTAGGGTGTCTGTATTCCATACTTAAAATCCTGACTTGCCAGAACTCCCAGGTTGGTAATTGGGGAGTAGGAATCAGCATCTTTCTTGAGAAATTCAAATATGACATATTTCGATTTACAAGTGGTAGTGTTGATAAGAACCTTCAAGTGGTTAATCAAGGTCATTAAGTTGAACTTGATTTAACTTTCATACAAGTGGTTAAAGAAAAAGAAAAGTGTTTTTACATGTAGTTGAAAGAACTAAGTGATGAATTTAATCCCCGATCTTACAAGTGGTCTTAACAAAACTAATTTTCCGGAAAAACCATTTTGATTAAAACAAACTTAAGTGTTTTGAAATCATAATGGCAAATTAGTTTGTTGACAGGGGAAGTTCTGATTCTTTAAGCCAAGAGAATGGAGAATTGAAGCAATTCACATCAGTTTGTCAGTTTATTTGTACAGTTTATTGCGTTCATTTTCAAATTTTCCCGGAAAATCAAAAATTGAAACATATTTTTGATTTTAGGGGGAGTAAAAATTTTAGAAATTTCAAAAATTTGAAAAATCCAAAAACATGATAAAATCCAAAAATCCAAAAAACATCAAAAAATCAAAAATGAGTTTTGTTGTGAAAAAGAGGAAACGATAGTACATCAGTAGACTATCACAGCACGCTAAAGAACTGGAAAGTTAAATGTGATAAACGATCTCACTGAGGATATGCCAGTAGGTTTTTACACATTCAGTAGATTATTTTAGAGATATAAACCTAAATATCAATTATTTACTTATTTCGTGGGGAACATCTCTCGGATATATAGGTAACCCATGAAATCTTGTTTGAAAGATTTTCTATTTCTGACATACTAGGTCTTTGTGCGTGATGATATCTGGGATATTATACCAGGACTTCTGATTTTGCGGAAGCAATAGCCTAGTCATCTTATAATATTCTGCACTGCTTTAATCATAAAGTCCACTCTCAGCATAAAAAATGATGAAACATTGAAAAATGCTAATCATGTGCTGTTGAAGAAAAGATCCCCAAACGGGACACACCAAAAAGACGAGCCATCATCTCTTTGTATGAACGGAAGTTCTAACCTGAGCTCTCATGGTCTCGCATTACCCATTTACAGATATCATTAGTGTACATTCACCTGTAAGACTGAATATAGAAGTCTGGATACGGGAGTATATTCAGAGGTGGGACACGCGAATAAGTTAAGTGCTTAAAACACTAATCTCGTATCTCGAAACAGTTGAACTTTGTGTGAAAATTTAAGTGGATCAGTATACTGACAATCTAATTGAATCGTTTAGAACTTAAAGTGTTTAAAGCTCAACGGTGTTAGTGATTTGTCTCAAAAACTGATATGATCCTCTTACACAAACTCAAAAAATATTGTCTGTAAATATTTCTTTACTAGTTTTCATTAAAAACAAAAATCCAAAAAGATTGTATTTTAGCATAAAATTTTGAAAAAATCAATAAGATTTTATTTCATCTTATTTTCGACAACTAATGTTGAAAAGCTGATTTTCAAAATTCCAAATGCTAAACATGATGGACAACAGGTTTGGGAGAGTTTGTTTAGAAATAAGAAAAATGGTATTCTTACAAGTGGTCATCAGAGATTATAAATGTAAAATCATTTTGGATGATATCTACAAGTGGTGTCTAAAATTGTTAAATTTTTAATAATTGTGAAACTTACTTTTGGGTAGAAGATGTGCAGGTTAGCCAGGTTTCGAATCCTGAACGTATGCAGAATAGAGCTAGATTTCTGATTCTGTTACTTCGGAGAGCCAGGAGACGTTCGTAAACCTATGAAAGTTGAAGATCTTGACTAAAGCTGAGCAGAATTGGAGTCAGGTTTCGATCCTAGAACGAGAGCTATTCCAGATTACGATCCCAGCTTATCGAAAGGGGGAGTCTGAAGACATTATAGCCAGGTTCGAATTCTGCCGTTCACACCAGATTTTAGATCAACATCCAAGGGGGAGTTTAACTGATGATGCTGAAGAGCTTAAGGAGTCAAGAGATCTGATCAAGAGAATTAGAAGATTCAGATTGCGATTCTGGGAGAGAAAGAGAGAGATAGAAGAAAAGACAGAGATTGAAGGATGCTTATAGAGAAAGAAATTTTGGAGAAAGCGAGAAGACTGATCAAGATTGAAGACTCGACATACTGAAGACTCGTACTAAAGACTCGTCAACATCCAAGGGGGAGTCTGTTGGTGCATATGTATGTTGACTTCATCTTGTATCGAGTCTTGTAATAGATTAGATAGACCAAGACGCGATGTACGAAAGAAACGGGAAACAGGGTCGAACCAGCTTGTTCACACGAAGTGGCCAGTTCGTACGAACTGACCAGTTCGTGCGAACTAGACATTTGCTGGTTCGTGCGGACTGGTTTCCCTGTATATATGTGTGTTCTTGGTTTCTCATTTGTAACAGTTGGGATTCCGGTAGCGAAGCTCTGCTGAAGTGTCGCCAAGCCTGTAAAACGTTCTGAAATCAATACAAGTGACAGTTAAACTACTTCTAAGTGTATATCAAGCTGAATGAAGATCAAATCAATGAATTCCGCCTCTGATTTGATCAAGAACTCTTCTGAACGTCTTGTTTAGATCGACACATCGATCCTACAAATTTTGACACCAAACCTTTTACCCACTGATGTAATATAATATTTTGGGATTTTTGAATATTTTTATTTATTTTTAAACTGAACATAACACAGGGTTCTTGCTTTAATTCGGTAATTGTCGGTTATACCCTTTTTGCTAATAAAATGAGTTTTACATAACATTTTGATACCAAACTTTTTGCTACTGATTTTATATGATAAATAAAATATTTTGAATTTATAAACTGATCAAAGACTCAGATTTCCGATTATAACCCGAAAATCGCTTAAAACCAATTTTTACGCGTTTTAAACGTATAGTATGGATTAAAACTATTTTTGACATATAAGACTTCATACCTACTGATGTTTTAAGTAAATTTTTATACTTTAACAGTAAGCAAAAGTTTTGAACTCAGATTTTCAAATTTGACCTTTAAAGCTTATGTGAAATTACCAAAATGCCCCTACGGTGCATAGTTTGGTTATAAATGATAAATTTCACATATATGCAATACCCTACTGATATAACTTATTAAATTAAGTATTTTTACTTATCATTTCAGACCTGAACCTCAGATTAATATTTAATCTCTTTTATAACCTTTAAAATGACCAAAATACCCCTACAGGGCTTAATTTGAGTTTAAATTCGTTTTGGGCATAATGGAAGGTATCCTACTGATATCACAACATATTTAAAGCATATTAACTTAGGAAACTTGTTCATGACTCATTTGTTTACCCGTTATGCATTTTTCGCGTTCGGTGCGGTTTATGTAACTAGTTTGCATAAATTAACCGAAACGGGTCAAACCTTATCATTTTTATCTCAAAATCCAGAATGTGTTTAGTTTACACATATTATACAAGTCTTCAAACTTGTTGGGTCTAAATCACATTCTATTTCGGTCTTCGCTTAATCTTGCTTTTGAACCGTATACATTCCTTTAAAACTAACCGGACTAAGTTTAAACTTAAATAAGACCCGTTAGGAATCTAATAGGTTATTAAAACCTTCGTTCCAGATTTAGGAGCCCAGTAAAAGATACTTTGCACTTGAAAATTTGTACGGCTGGGATAAATTTGTATAATTTTCTCAGGTAAATACTTATAACATATTTTCCGTTATACGGGCTTGGGATACGGTATTATAATAATACCGCTTGGTCGGGTGTGTAATTATTTAAATCGGATTGTGATTAATATATTTACATAACCCGTTTTAATCTGTTTTGTTTGGTAGATGGCCTTTGGGGGGGTTAATGACCATGTCCTGGATATCCTCGGCTCATTCATTGAAATGGCCACGACTTAAGCACGGGGTGTAGGCATACACCTGACAGTTGCATATGTATAAAAGGTACTCCACAATAAGGAAATTTCTTGTGGGTATTATACATGTGGTGTGTCAGTTAATCTTGTTCGTCTCTTTTTTAAAACTAATCGGTCTAAGTTTAAACTTAAGTAAGACCCGTTAGGAATCTAATAGGTTATTAAAACCTTCGTTCCAGATTTTGGAGCCCAGTAAAAGATACTTTGCACTTGCTAATGTGTACAGCTGGTATAAATTTGTATAATTTGCTCAGGTAAATACTTATAACTTATTTTCCATTATACGGGTTTGGGATACGGTATTATAATAATACCGCTTGGTCGGGTGTGTAATTATTTAAATCGGATTGTGATTAATATATTTACATAACCCGTTTTAATCTGTTTTGTTTGGTAGATGGCCTTTGGGGGGGGGGGGGGTTAATGACCATGTCCTGGATCTCCTCGGCTCATTCATTGAAATGGCCACGACTTAAGCACGGGGTGTAGGCATACACCTGACAGTTGTGTCTGTATAAAAGGTACTCCACAATAAGGAAATTCCTTGTTGGTATTATACCTGTGGTGTGTCAGTTAATCTTGTCCGGCTCTTCTAATCGGCCCTGATGGATGGCAAACATATAAATCTGTATACAATATTATTTTTAAAATAATTGTCCCAAGTTATAAAAGATATTTTGTGCCTTGTGCATTCAAATCAATTTTCTTAAACTCTTTTCAAAATGAGTCGGTTAATTGTATTTACCAGTGTAAACTAACGTATTTTCCAAAAAGGCTAAAGTGCATGTACTAGGCGGAATAGGCTGGCTACTCCTAGCATCAATAAAGAGTTTTGCAAGCTTAGATGTTTATATATCTGTTGAACAATGTTCCTTTTTAACTTTGATCCGCCTGTGGATCCCTTACAACCGTTTCTGTAATAATTGATATTACTTTCATTCGGTTTGTAATGTTGTTATCTTTTAGATTTCCGCTGTGCATTAAACTGTGATTATTGACTATGATGATATCAACTACGTCACGATACTCCCCACCGGGCCCACCGGTAATACGTGGAAATATCGGGGAGTGACATATCTAGTACACATTAAGGATCCTTAGAGGATATATGATCCTCATGCTGCTAATGATTTGATTTCTATTTATTTATCTAATCCTTTAATTTATTTGATTACAAGGAGAAGGATCCAGGATCCTTTATCCTTCTTCACTAAATTCTGAGTTTTGTAGAAGTTGGTGCATCTTTGACAAAGGATCAAGTATCCATTGAAATCTCCTAAGTGTTTGGGTTTATCCCCAGTTTTCGGACTTGTCCCCAGTTTAAGGTATCTACTACCTTCTACGAATTAGGTTCTTACACCTTCGCCAGTTGCGCACGATTATCCTAGTATAGTTAAAGGCAATGGGACCAGTACCCGCTTTAGGGGCTGACAATTTCATTGTACTGGCCGTATTTAGGATCTTAAGTATAATGATAGACGTACCATACATCCGTTCCTAAGGTTTCTAACATTTTCACGTTAGCTAAGGTTTTGACATCTTCATGTCACTAAGTTTGGATAGTCGCCAGTATGGGCCATACTCCAGTTTACACAAGATCCTTTGGGCTTGTCCCCAGCTTTTGGACTTGTCCCCAGCTTTTGGGCTTGTCCCCAGTTTTTGGGTTTGTCCCCAGTTTTTGGGCTTGTCCCCAGTTTATTAGGCTTATCCCCATATTATTGGGCTTGTCCCCAGATACTAACACTTTCTTTTACAATTGGCTTAGTCCTAAGTTATATCCTATTTCAGGTTTCTAAAGCTAAACAGTTAAGGATCCAGGATCCTAACTTTCTACAGGATTTTATCTTTTGATTGTCACAGTTGTAAGTGTTAAGGATATAGGATCCTAACTTGGATTCTCTGGTATGATCCTTATTTACTGTAACTTTATTCTTGGTTTTTCAACTATACCCTTATTCTTTGACAACATGATATATGATCCTAAATTATCTCACTTTTCAAACTTTTTGATTAAAGGATATGTGATTCTTGATCATATCCTAAAGTCTTTAACATAAACTGATTTTGGCATTCATTTAATACTTTTATCAATGACTTGTGAATTCTAAAACTATGCAATAATAGTTGACAAATTATATAACCCTACAAAAAGTAACTTAAGGTATGATGGTTTGGATCACACCTTTTCAAAAAGTCACAACTCTTCAAACTACAACTTAAGGTATGATGGTTTGGATCACACATCTTCAAAAAGTCACAACCCTTCAAACTACTTTTATAGATATCATACCTTTACAAAAAGTCACAACCCTTCATATATATATATATATATATGTGTGTATTTATATTATATGTCTTATATAGAAGCTAATAAAAAAATATTCTATCCATTGCGGTGGTTGTGGTGTCTGTTTAACAAACAACTAACGGTTCGATCCCTGTTCACATCGAATCTGTTGGTATTTTTTTCCTTATTTTTTTGTAATAAATGCCACAACAACTTTCTGCCCCATTCTTATATTCCCGCTAAATTTTTACACCCACCAAAAAAACCACATCCTAAATCACTCCTTTACCATTTTGATAAAACGCCTAGAAAACAAGATTTCATCAATCATTCACTTCCAATATGCCTCTCAACTTGATTAGTCGCCTTAACAATTCCAACATCCACATCCTATATAACCCAACAAAAAGTAACTTAAGGTATGATGGTTTGGATCACACCTTTTCAAAAAGTCACAACTCTTCAAACTACAACTTAAGGTATGATGGTTTGGATCACACATCTTCAAAAAGTCACAACCCTTCATATATATATATATATATATGTATATATATATATATATATATGTATGTATATATATATATATATATATATGTGTGTGTATTTATATTATATGTCTTATATAGAAGCTAATCAAAAAATATTCTATCCATTGCGATGGTTGTGGTGTCTGTTTAACAAACAACTAACGGTTCGATCCCTGTTCACATCGAATCTGTTGGTATTTTTTTCCTTATTTTAAGTAAATTGCCATTTTAGTCCCTGAGTTTTGTCTAAATTTGCCATTTTAGTCCAAATAGTTTTTTTTTTTGCCTCTGGGTCCCCGACTTTTACATTTTGTTGCCATTTTGATCATTTTGTTTAACTCCATCCAAAAACCCAGTTTGTAACAGGGGTATTTTGGGGATTTCCTTAAAAAATGTTTTCAGTTGCCATTTTGATCCAATTCCAAAAAATCAAAAAAATTCCAAAAAATTCAAAAAATTCTAAAAAGTCATAAAAATTCTAAAAAATTCAAAAAATCTAAAAATAAAAAAAAATCTAAAAAATCATAAAAATTCTAAAAAATCAAAAAAATTCTAAAAAATCCAAACATCATTAAATGTTTCGGCACGAACCGTTTCGACCCGTACCGTTTCGAACCGAACCGTTTCGACCCGTACCGTATCGAACCGAACCGTTTCGACGCGAACCGTTTCGAACCGTACCGTTTCGACCCGTACCGTATCGAACCGAACCGTTTCGACGCGAACCGTTTCGAGCCGAACCGTTTCGACACGAACCTTTTCAACCCGTACCGTTTCGAACCCGAACCGTTTCGAGCCGAACCGTTTCGACGCGAAGCGTTTCGACCCGTACCGTTTCGACCCGTACCGTTTCGACGCGAACCGGTTCGAACCGAACCGTTTCGACCCGTACCATATCGAACCAACCGTTTCGAAGCGAACCGTTTCGAACCGTACCGTTTCGACCCCTACCGTATCGAACCGTTGGCTGAACGTTCAGTTCCTTTACAACCCTTGTCATGAACAATGAGTCAATGACACCAAATCAGATGATGTAATTCACAAATTAATTAATTGTTTCCCAATTAAGGCATAAGTCCACTAAAGTTATAATCAATAACTAGTTGTTTCATGGATGTAATCTGTTTGTCAGATTCCAACACACACATACATACAAACCTAAATTATAAATCATATATTCGAAATTAACCAAAACAAACAAACAAACAAAAAGCATATGAATAATAAAACAAGAAGTCAATCAAGTGAGTAAAACATTACGTAGAGGGCGTTCAAGTGGACGAACAGAAATGGATTCAGTCCGACGAGCAACAAATCGAGCTTTTGGCGCAGATGACAAACCAGCTGAAACAGAAAATGAGGGTTTCCACGAATCATCTGACGCTGATGATGATGTCAACCATAAGAAAGCGTTACGGGGATTATTTATAGAAACAGAATTTGTAGGGATTTTGCTGAATTGTGTTGAACCGTTCGTGTCGAAACGGTTCGTGTCGAAACGGTACGGGCTCGAAACGGTTCGCGTAGAAACGGTTCGGTTCGATACGGTACGGGTTGAAACGGTTCGGTTCGAAACGGTTCGCGTCGAAACGGTACGGTTCGATACGGTACGGGTTCGAAACGGTTCGCGTCGAAACGGTTCGGTTCGATACGGTACGGGTCGAAACGGTTCGGTTCGAAACGGTACGGGTCGAAACGGTTCGTGCCGAAACATTTAATGATTTTTGGATTTTTTAGAATTTTTAGAATTTTTATGATTTTTTTAGAATTTTTTTGATTTTTAGAATTTTTTGGAATTTTTTTGATTTTTTTGAATTGGATCAAAATGGCAACTGAAAACATTTTTTTAAGGAAATCCCCAAAATACCCCTGTTACAAACTGGGTATTTGGATGGAGTTAGACAAAATGATCAAAATGGCAACAAAATGTAAAAGTCAGGGACCCAGAGGCAAAAAAAAAAACTATTTTGACTAAAATGACAAATTTAGACAAAACTCAGGGACTAAAATCGCAATTTACTCCCTTATTTTTTTGTAATAAATGCCACATCAACTTTCTGCCCCATTCTTATATTCCCGCTAAATTTTTACACCCACCAAAAAAACCACATCCTAAATCACTCCTTTACCATTTTCATAAAACGCCTAGAAAACAAGATTTCATCAATCATTCACTTCCAATATGCCTCTCAACTTGATTAGTCGCCTTAACAATTCCAACATCCACATCCTATATCACAAACTAATTGTTACAAAAACCAAACCCTAATTATCAAAAAGGAGTTTGAAAGGGATTCGATAGGCCTCCCTTCACGCTTTCCGCCATGTTTGCATCATAACCCATCTGTGATTCTGTGGTCGGACGGTCGTATTGATAGATTGGCGAGTATCTAAATCGATTACAGACTTTGTAGTGTGAAGGAATCGAAAGATCATTTACACCATCGTTCTTCTAGGCGATTAATTTCCATCCAATAATCAAGCAACCAGGCGACGACGGCGTTCCTCCCATGACCATCTTTCCTCCCTTACAGGTTTCTTTCATCTACGATTTCTATCTTAAACGAACTAGACAACATTCTTAGAAAAAAAATTCTTAGTTTCTGTTACAACTATATACATTGTCTCGGGTTTTACAAGACAAGAAAAATAAAGTATGTTTGGTTCATCTCCGACTTCGGCCAGACACGGTGCGCATTAAAGAACCAGATAGCATGTTTGATTTTTTTTATCATGAAAAAGTTTTGAAAAAGATAGTTATCATGTTTGATTTTTCGATATAAATCCTTAATTAAATTATCATATTTAACATGTTTGATATATTTATTTGGATTTATTTTGATTTCAACAGGATGGTTAGTCTTTATATTTATTTTGAGTTGTTTTGACATCTTAAATGTAATTTGTATTTGATTGGTAGAAAATACAACAATTCTAATTCATTTTTTGGTATGGATTATTGGAAAGTTATTATCTATTTCATGATCAATTTTTGCAGATTATTGTTTTCAGAATTTTGTTGAATTGTTTTAGAATTTTTGCGTAATTTTTTTGCAGAATATTTGTAGATCTTTTGCAGATTTTTGTAAAATTTTTTGAAGATTTTATGTAGATATTTTTGCATCATTTTTGAGTTTTTATGTTATTTGATTAAACTATATTTTTGGTGATTTTGTAAAAAAAATAAAATAAAAAGTAAATAAAGGGGATAAAAATGCCTATTTAAGTAAATATTTTTTAAAGTACCCTTACAGATAAATACTAATAGTGATTTGATAATTTAATTTTGGTATTGGAAGCGTAGAAAATTGTTGGAAATGGAACTTTTATGCTAATTGGCCGGTTTGGTTTGAAAACCAAATGCTTCTGAACCAAGAAATTCTTTATACTGAATACTTTAGGCACTATTAATTGTTTACTTTAGTTACTTATAAATGCATCTTTCTTTGAACAAGCGATGAAGAAGAATGATACGCTACATTGCTCTTTGAACTAGCTGGAGAATGCTTGATGGTAAATGTACCTTGACATTAGAAAAGTATGAATAACACTTTCTTAAGAAAAGTATGAATAACACTATCTTAGATTTACCATGAAGATCATATTTTTTGCAGCAATTGACCTGACATTTAAGAAACCAAACGAATGTAACCAATCCCATAGCGTGGTTAAGGGCGCAGTCAAATGCATTGAGATCAGGTGAACTTTTGTAATTGGGTGATTTTTTTGCTTGAGCTTAGCGTACAACAATTTCACCAAGGTTGTGTCAAGTACCGGTGTACTTATATATGTTTTTTTTTCTTGTATGAAACAATCATATACGGTCTTAAGACATAAATTTTAAATATTACTAATTGCTATACCATGGAAATATATAGTTTCAATTTTAATGGTTTATTTCATAATATAGTCTGAATTTCACAAGTTTTCCAGATCTTGGTTTAGCCTTCCACCAAAAGGTTGTTTTTTTTTTAAATTGTAGTATCTAACACCTCTAAGAAGCGTAAAACCAACCGTCATGTCAAAAAACCACACAGTCACAGAACATTTATAAGATCGTAGTATCTAATACCTTTAAGAAGCCTAAAACCAACCGTCATGTCAAAAAATGAAATATACTCGGTGGTCAAAAATGTGTCGTTCATGGCGTTGAGATAATAATCAATATTTTGCTTATATAAAATAATATCCACATTTTATACTAAAAACTTTGATAATCAACTCCCGCCGCAACGCGCGGGTAGCGTCAACTCGTAAATGTACATTAAGTAAACAACATAAAGATAGCCAAAAGATTAAAGTTTTATTTATTTATCATAGTTAACCCTTTGAAAGGTTGTCAAAATTGCCAACCTAAATTTCTACCAGCAAAACGTGGCCCGTCCACTTGGGTTGGCAAAGGGTGTCCATACTAAAGGTCCGTTAAGTGCAGGAAATAAAAGATGAGGGGCATCAAAGGCTTCATCCTCCACAAACAGAAGGATCCATCCACCTTTGCTACCCCCTATTGTTCCAAGGATCCGTGATCCTTAACCCTAAAACTATTGTTCAAGTTATTACAGACCATAATTGTTCAAAACACCACCAAACAAAAAATAGTAAACCACAAAAAATGGGCTCCGACCACGTCTAGAATTATCCATCATCGCCCATTTGTGTAGCTTACACCTTCCCTGCTTCATCCACATTCTCATCACCACCTTGACCACTGCCTCTAGCCGCTGCATCCTCAGGATCGTTAGCTCCACTGCCTCCGGCTTCAAGTGCCAGCACCTCCTCAGGCTCTTCATCATCTCCAAGTTCAGCCAGCCTATTGGTCCATCCTTCCAAGTCCCACTCAGACCTGTTGAAGGAAGGATCAGCAGCCTCCTTACTCATTTGGTGTTTGACCTTCAGCATCACGACAGCAGCAGAGTGTTTAGCCCCTTCCATGACCTCTATCCTCTCCTTTTGGGCTGTCATTTCAGCAAGAAGCAGCTTCTTTTGCAGTGGCTTGTTTTCATTTTCAAGCTGGGAGATCTTTTTATCTTTGGCAACTGCAATGGCCTGGAGGTCAATATTCTTTTGTTCAGCTTCAGCCACATGTTGGCCAAAAAGGATCTGGACTTCAGCGAATTTCTACAATAGAAGAATTGAGTATTCAGGATCCTATATCCTCAAAAGAAGTGCAAATTTTAGGATATTAAATCCTTACCTCGGAGACATATTCCTGGAGGTTACATCCCATCAGATGGAGACCTTCAGTGGGTTCAGCAGGCTTCTTCCTTTTAGTTCCTTTACCCCTGGTGCTGATACCTTTGGTCTCAGGGATGCTTTGGCTTGCATCCAACTCCTTCTTAATAGACCTAGGGGATACACATTCCTGGATGTCACCCACACTGAACCTTGAAGCAGACTTGGAAGATTTGGCAGCGCCTATAAATATAGTTCACAGATAAGTATTCATATCTTATATTCATTTAAACATTTATTTACATATAAATATGGATACTTACTCGACATTGTGTAGGAACTGGAGGAGATCTCTTGAGAATCCTTTGCTTTGGCTTGAAATGTTCTTATGGCAGGATCAAGCTTCCAGAAAGCAGTAATCCTCTCTCTTGTGACAGGAGATTCTTGGATGTGAGAGAATGAGATAGCTGCACAATACAAAAGAAGGATCAGTTATCCATAACAGAAAAGAAGAATCCTACCATGGACCTGGCCCATGGATCCCATATCCTACCCTGGGTGGTCCACTTCTTCGGAAGATGACTCCCGTTTGGGATGGAGTCCCTTCTTACGAAGAAGAATTGGTTCCTCCGGTTGGAGTCGTTCTTAGTGGTTTTCAGAATTGGATGTGTTTGTTGGGGTTTGGACTTGAAAAGAAAACGATGAGAACCATGGCTAACAAGATTATATAACTGGCTCAACTCAGACAAGCCTATATCGATTCCCTCTTGTTCAACAATATGCTCGAACGTGTGCAAGACTCTCCACACCATCGGCATGGCTTGGATGTAGCACAAACCGGTGAGTGTGAAAAATCTTTGGGTAAGAAAGGGGAAAGGATATGTGAAGCGAATCTGGAAAGGGATTGCAGGAAAGGTGATCCAGACATCTGAAATACATTCACTCTTCATGGAAGAGTCAAAGGGTCTGAAAATGGTGACTTCTGGAAAACAGTGACGTAACCGATCAATCTCAGGATCGGTGAAACGACAGAGTTCCATTGAAGGGTTTTTGGTTATGCCCTGACTCTTCAGAGGGCTCTCTTTTTTGGGATCCCTAGTAGGGGAGGATCTGGTATTCATCTTTGCCATGGATTATACGAAGAACAGAGGGTTAGAAAGAAGAAAATTTTAGAGAAGGAAAGAGGAGATACCTGATGAAACCTTCGAATGAGCATTTAAAGGGGAAGGGTCTCGAATTTAAATGCAATTTTCATCCTTATCTCTAATCCTATTTATAATGATGATTGTTCCAGGAAGTCTTATCGCTGATGTCAGCATCGTAACAGCTATATCCATAAGCAACGGCTAGTCCGAATTAAGTTGAAACATGACTATCTAATTGGATATCAACTAGTCATGGTTGGGGACAATTGTTAGGGATAGAATTTCATAGCTTATGGATCACGGATCCTCAAGTGCAGCTTGGATCACGGATCCTCAGTTCAGTTTGAATTAAGGATCCTCAGAAGATGTTGCAAGACGAAGGATCCAGGATCCTCATTATTATCCTAACACTAACAATTGCTTCCATCATTTTTGAACTTGTTTTGCAGGTGTATTTGATTAGGACTTGGTCCAACCGAGATTCTAGATGAATATGCTTGATGATTCTGCGCGTGCAAAGACTCTTTGACCGTTATGGTGATCGTGGGGAGCTTGCACCATTTGCGGATAGTTAGTTAGCATAGATAGTTTCTATTTTTAAATGGGGATACAAGCTTGATTGAGATATTATTAGCAACATACATACACTGCTCTCGAGAACTCTCTGCGATTACACAGTTTTGCACACTAGTGATCCTTGTACCAAGCTTGTTATCATCCCGATTTGTAAACATTATTTGTTTAATATAGTTGGTGATCGGTAGTTTCCATCACTCGAGGTTTTTTATGCCATAGATCATTCATTAATCAAGGGCTTTTTCCTCGTATGAATCCTTGTGTTCATCATTCATTTCATTCATTTGTTGTTCACACATTTGTCTAGTTAACCAAGCATCACACCTCACAAAATCAGATTTGGATGCATTATCCTTGTGTGATGGTTGACCAAAACAACGACATGCCTAATGTCACACCCCGATTTCCGGTGGGCCCGGATGGGTACAATCATGACGGTTGGATAACAGTTATCGCAATATAATAATATGCAGCGGAAGTATTGGATTAAAATTATTAAAATAAAGCTTGAATGTATGAAAGTAATTACAAACGTTCGATAAAAGCCCACAGGCAGGATCCAAATAAACAGAGCTTTAGACATCATAGGCCTTAAGCTTCAGGAGTGCAAATTCCTTAGCCTTCATTCTAGCCGACCCGTAATCCCAGCCTATAATAAGGTTCGGTACCTGTTGTACAATCTTTTGAAAATATGTCAGCCAAAGCTGGTAAATACAATTAACTGACTCTTTTAAAAATGGTTTTTCGAAAAGAGTGTATACATATTAGAAAACCCGTAGGAGATCTTTTAAATATATCTTGGGATTATTCTTGTTACGAGATTATATACTTGATTAACCCATTGGGTTGTCCGGGCATGGTATCATTAACCCCCAATTATGATAATTATCAAGTAAATGGATTAAACCGTATTCTTACATTTTTGCGCAATCATAGGCGACTTACTTATGTAATAACCGTCCCAAGTTTACACTAAAATAAGTCAAGAGTATTTACCTTTTTGCTAGCTTCCAATCAACAAGACTATAATTGGCAAAAGCCTCAAGTCTAAGTATATTGACCCAAGTCCGATTATCTGGGGGGGGGGGTACTATAGTCTGGAATGAACAGATTTATTATCTGTTAGAATGTATACGGGTCAAAGGTAGTCCCTTTAGATATGACCCGATACTTAAGAATAGGTTTGCTAGATTAAGCGTATACCGAATAGAATGTGGCTTAAATCTAACAAGTACTAGGACTTGTATAATATGGGTAAACAATGTACATTCTGGATTTTGAGATCAAAATGGTAAGGTTAAACCCTTTTCGGTAAACTTAGGTAAACTAGTTACGTAAGTTTAACCGTACGCGTATAAGCGATGACAGGTAACCGGATGAGTCATGAACAAGTTCCATATGCCAATACACTTTAAACAAGTTATAATATCAGTAGGATATCAACTTGTATGCCCGTTAAGGTTTTAAAATCAAACTATGCCTTATAAGGGCGTTTTGGTAATTTTACAATTTATAAAAGGAGCTTGCGAATAAACTAATGCCATGGTCATAAACATTCTGTAAAAATGGTTTAATTATGATATCATATTAGTAGGATATCAAATATATGTGTGGTTTATGCTTTAAGACCAAACTATGCACCGTTGGGGCATTTTGGTCATTTCACACATAGTTTTGAGACTTTATTTGGGATTCTGAGTTCATAACTTATACCTACTATAAAAACATTTATAATGGTTTATATAATCAGTAGGTAACAAGTATTGGTTCATACATATGGTTTAAAACCATACTACGTACCTAGCCGGCGTTAATGTCGTTAAATGACGTTTTATGTGAAGGTTTATGAAATCTGATGTTATGACCAGCTTTGAATAGTTAAAATATTTTTTTGTCATAACATATCAGTAAGCAAAAGGTTTGGTTTGATTATTACGCGTATAACGCATTTTATGTGCCATATGGGCATTATCGTCATTTATCGGCATTGTATACGAAACTGAAGTTAAACTCAGTTTACAATCTGACTTAGCATCCCAAATAATCCTAATTATAATATCATATCAGTACATGATGAGTTTTGTCAAGAATTTATGTTTAAAACTCATTTTAAATGTAAAAGGGCATTTAAGTCCTTTTAAAAGCATAGTTTACAATTATATGTGTAAACTCAGTTTATGACCAGATTATACACTTCAAAATATTCTAAACATGTTTACTCATCAGTACATAACTTATTTACATGCTCATTTATATCTAAAACCTTATTTTTAAACAAAAGGGCATTATAGTCAAAGTACGGCATAATAACGGGACATGCGCATAAACTCAGATTCCTAAACCGATCGTGTAATATAACCTTATGGGGTTATAAGACATTATATTACGATCATAATGGAACCTAAAATCAGTAGCATACTAGTCTAATTCGGTTTATAACCAAAAGTCAAGGTAGAAGTCAAACTACGCGACTTTCGGTTGCGAACCGACCCTAAAATGGGAATTGACATTCCGAACATGTTTACAAATGTTCTAATAATTATTACCGAGTTGTTTAAGTGATAAAACATATTTTAGAATACTTCTAAACTCATATCGCAATCTATTTTAAAAATGACTCGTTGACTTTTTAAATAAATATTACGTTGACTCGTCAATTGACCAAACAAACGTGGTTCTTAGGAGGTGCCCTTTTGAGGGATTAACACCTACCTAATTACGATCACGTAGCCATGTTCGTTGCGAACAATGGCTTGACCGTTTAAGGTCTAACTAAAAGTCAAAGCGTTTATCGTAAACGCTTGACTTTTCGACTTTAAGAGCCAAATAAAATAACTAGCCATGAAAGGATCACTTACAAGTGGTCCTAGGGACCAAAGAACACTCAAGGAAAGTCCCCAATTGCTCAGGGTCCTCCAAGTTTGAGAGGTAGAGAAGAAAAAATGAATGGTGCACTTTGAAAATGAAGTTTCAAGGCCCTTATATAGTTTTTGAGAATGAATAAGATCATGCCATGTGTTTAGGGAAATGGTGAGATTATTACAAGTGTTATACTAGGTTTTTAAAACCATTAACAAGTCCATGGTATTGGTTAGATGGTTTAAAAGTTATATGTGGTGAACAAGTAAAAAAATAATGATAATAATAATACTAATAATAATAATAATAATAATAATAATAATAATAATAATAATAATATGCCCATCATGACCAATATTAGTCACACCCGGGAGTATGACCGAGCATCACGGAGTTCCCGGTTCATTTAAAAGGTCTCTCAAAGGTGTAGATTTACACGTTGACGCTTTTAGTCCTTTTAATGCACAAACTTGTGCGTATTATCGTTTAACGACATAAGAGCCTTATGTACCCTATATCAGGCATTTTCGAGAGTATGAGCGAACATCACGATGCTTTGGGTTTGTTAAAAGGTCATTCAAAGGTAAGAATTAACATGTTGACACTTTTAACCCTTCTAACGCAAAAACTTGTGCGTTTTATCGTTTAACAGCATCAAAGCCCTAAACGGCCGATATTAGGTATTACCAAGAGTGCGTTCAAACATCATAACTCTCCGGATTCGTTAAAAGGTCAATCAGAGGTAAGAATTAACATGTTGACGCTTTTAATCCTTCGACGCGCAAACTTTTGAGTTTATCGTAAACAGTTTTGATTATCCAACTAGTGGCTGAATATGAGAATATGAATATTGTATAATGTCACTCAGAGGCTTAGTTTAAGCATGTTGACACTTTCAGTCCTTTCGTATTCAAAGTTTTAGTTGTTTGGCAAAAGTAGTCCTTCCTAGTCAACATTTGACATAAGTAGGATTAGGGACACGTGTCGATACATTATTGGACACGATTTTACGAGGTGTTACACCTAAGGAGTGGCATAAATTAATGGCAGCAGCCAAGGTGGTCGCACAGACAGAGGAAACATTGGCTGGAGGCAAGTCCAGTTATTGTTCTGATGACCACTACTCAAGGATCAACGTGCAAGATTCAAGCAGGCGCAATAAGAGGAACATAAACCTTGGCTGGAACTCAAACCAGTCCAGCGGTTATGAGGAAAGGCCTAGCTACAAGGAGGATGCGCGCGCCGCGATCGATAGAATTCGGTATCGCAAGGCGGTAAAGAATGAGAACAGGGAGAAACACGGGACTCTGTTGAATAAAACACCTAAAGAGGTTCTTAGGACGGAAAACCACGATTTCAAAGCTCCCAAACCCAAGCCAAACAAAAAGGGACAAGACCCTAATTTGTACTGTGATTTCTACAAAGTCACGGGTCATCTGACTGATGATTGTATCAGCCTTCGTTAAGAGATAGAAAAGGCCTTCAAGAGCGGCAAGCTCGGGCACTTGGTGAAAAACATGCGCAAAGAGACGCACCAGATACAAAGGAATGATGATGGGGTTCAGAAGAAAATCTGTCGTTTAGAAACTCACATGGTCGACGGACCAAGAAGAAGCTCAAAGAACAAGGGCAAAGGCCCATATGAAGTGTCGTGGCAAGAACAGAAGGTGATTTTCCCGGTGGTGTGCGGGGGGCCTCGCGCTTCATACCCCGTCATCATCACCGGAATCATCGGCCACTATGAGACGGATTATGTCTTTATCGACCCCGGAAGCACAGCCGACATCATCTATGAGCAATGTTTTGGCCAGTTCGACCCTGAAGACAAAGCGCGCCTGGAACTAGTGGATTACCCGTTGTCCGGGTTCTGTAAGGAAACAGTATTCCCTCTAGGCCAGATCATCTTCCCAGTCACACTATCCGATAGGAAACATTCAAGAACAACCGATGTGAACTTCATGGTCATGTCGGTCAAGTCAAGACACGACGTCTTAATCGGTAGAGAAACTCAGGGTCAGATGAGCATGGTAACGTCCACCCCACACTCAACAATTGGTTTCCCGACGGAAACAGGGGTGGCGATTATCTATTCGAAGAAAGACATTATGGTAGCAGATGAAGCTCGGCCGACAAATGCCAGCAAGATCAATCCGCGCAAAGAGTCAGAGAAATGGATCCTAAACCACAAGTATCCTGATCAAACAGTGACCATCGGTCCTGCGATATCAGAAACAATCTGATCGTTCTTAAAGCAGCTGCTCTTTTCAAACATGGATATTTTCGCCTGGACGCCATCAGACATGACTGGCGTCCCGCGCGACATCATAGGGCACTGCTTGAATACCTTCCCGTCAGTTGAACCAAAGGTGTAGAGAAAGCGTACCCTTGAGTCTGAGAAGACTAAGGCAATGAACGGGCAAGTCTACAAGTTGCTAAAAGCCGGTAACCTGTGCAAGGTACGTTATCAAACCTGGGACGCAAACCCGGTGATGGTCGAGAAGTCTACATGTCACACCCTCACATTCCACATGCGGAGTACTACCGCGAGGCGTGGGACTGACCAAGATCCAGCCACCAATCATATTGAACAATTATAATAACAATAAAATAGTTCACCAAACCAATACGATCAATGACAATTAAAGTTTAAGTCCAAAGTTTTAAAGTCCAAAACGGTATTTTAAGGAAAACAGCAGAAGCAAAAGTAAAGTGGTTCAAACATAAGTTCACAGTTCTTAATTATTAAAAGGACCCAACACGGGTTAGGATGACCATTACACTTCCCCAAGCTGCAAGCTCCTAAGTCACTGTGTACCTGTAAAGCATGTAGTAGGGTATCAACATAAAGTTGGCGAGTTCACGAGTTTTTCCAATTTTAATTCCATAAAACTTATTTAAGTAGTTAAGTTACTCATTTATATCATGCCATGGGGAGCTACCCCATATGTAAGCTACTAAATTGTGTAATACCGAATACTTTCTGACCGCACATTTCGTGAATTTGCCTCGTTTGTCAATGTCTATCATCATTGACGGTTTGCAAGAGTCTATTAGTTCACACCCGATCCTATCCAAGAACGGTGTGAGGTTGGTGAGACCTAATAGCGCTATCAACTAATAACCCGTTCTCCAGGCTAGGCGACTAATCGGTATAGTAAGTAGGGACTTCCGTGATAGAGTTTTGTTTAGTACACTTTTTGCATATAATATAAATAGTAATTAACTGAGCGTCCCACACAGGGGAGAAAAGTTATTTTGTATCCGACACAAGGAGATAGTGTTGGTTGTATCCCACACAAGGAGATAGCATTGTTTGTTCTGTTTCCCAACCACCGGGAACACATGCTTTTAGTGAAAGTTGTGAACTCACATCGGTTTGCTCGACAGATAGTTTACTTGGTTTAGTTTGCTGGTCAACCACGTCCTATTATGTTACCAGTATTGGTCAGGTTTTGTGTACAAATAATTCACGTATATCCTACATGTATCTAACACATAGCATACAATCAAACTGTCATATAGCATGCAAGGTATGTGGGCCTAAGCCCAACATGTGAACAGTGCACAGTAACAGTAACAGTAAAACATTAGCCCAAAACATAACATTCAACTGTGTGGCCCAATTAATTAGCATCCCAATAACTAAGTGGACCAGGTCAGTCGAAACCATGAGGTCTCGACTCCAAACAAGAGATCTCGAGTCGCAATCCCGGGATTTCAAGTTGCAACCAGGAGGTCTCGAGCTATTAAGTCAGTACTCGAAATCAGGGTTCCGAGTCAGGTCTTGAGTCGGAACCAGAGAGGTCTCGACTCGTAACCAAGCTGGTCTCGAGTCCCCTGATGTGTGACGCTTGGTTTCGAGTAGTAAATAAAAGGGTCTCGAGTCGCAACCATGAGGTTCCGACTCGTAACCACTGTCAGAATCTTCTAGAGTCTTATCCAATTCGGTGCCTTCTTCCATGTCTAAGATAACAATGTCGGCCGGAAAAACAAATTCTCCGACCTTTACCAATAAGTTTTTTATGACACCTTGAGGGTATTTTACCGATCTATCTGCAAGTTGTATGCTCATCCTTGTAGGATGTGGCTTACCTAATTCTAGTCGGTTGAAGGGTATTTTACCGATCTATCTGCAAGTTGTATGCTCATCCTTGTAGGATGTGGCTTACCTAATTCTAGTCGGTTGAACATAGAGGCCAGCATTAGATTAATGTTAGCCCCCAAGTCGGCTACTGCATTTCTTATTGGTGATCCACCAATAGAGCAAGGAATGGTGAAGCTTCCGGGATCAATCTTCTTTTGGGGGAGCTTGTTGAGGAGTGCCGCAGAGCATTCTTCACTTAGGGTGAATTGTTGAATGGATTCAATCTTTTTTTTTATGAGTGAGGAAGTCTCTCATGAACTTGGAGTATTTTAGCATTTTAGTGAGGACTTCCACAAAAGGGAGATTGATGTGAAGTTGTTTAAGCAAGCTCAAGAACTTGGTGAATTGCTCGTCGGTCTTTTGCCGAAGTAAATGACCGGGGTAATGGACCGGGGGTGGTTTGGTTGTGTCGGTATTTTGGGGTTGAGAATTTTCTTGGTTATTGGTAATGGGTGTTTTAGTGGGGATTGGATCGGATTGTTGTGGTGTTGATTCAATCTCGGGTCCTACCTTCCGGCTTCTTAGGTTGATTATGCTTACTTGGTCTTTTAGGTTTGTTTCAGTGTTACTTGGTAAGGCTCCTTGCGGTCTCTCGGTGAAATTTTGGGCGAGTTAGCATAATTGTTTTTCTATATTTTGAAAACTAGCCCTTTGATTTCTAATTTCTGCTTCAGTTTATAGGAGCCTTTCTGAGTATCTTTTATCGGATTTGGAGAAGAGGCGAGTGATAATATCCTCAAGCCTTTCTCTTCTTCCTTGTTGTTGTGGTCGGAAACCTTGTTGCTCATTTCGTGGTTGGTGTTGAAAGTTGGATCGTTGTTTTCGATTTTATTGGTTATTACCCCCTGATTCCCTCTAACTAAAGTTGGGATGAGTACGCCACTCGGGAGTGAAAGAGTTACTTGGGGCTCTCGGTGGTCATGGGGGCCGCCGCATCCTTCGCAAGCCATAACCGAAGCCGTTTTGTTCAATTCAAGTTTCTTTATTTTATTAGTTAAGGCTTCGATTTGGGCTTGCAAAGAAGTGGTTTCATCCACTTTGTGGGCGCCCAGGGCTATAGATTTTGTGCCCATAGGAATATGCCTTTGAAAACTGTTTTGAGCAAGTTCTTTAATTTGATTATAGATTTCCTCAGGGCGCCCATTCCCAAGGAGTCCCCCGGAGCCAGAATCAAGGATTTGCCTTATGTGTGGCAAGAATACGTTGTAGAAAGTGGACACTTGTTGCCATCGTTCAAGACCATGATGTGGGCATTTCCTTGATATCTCCTTGAACCTTTCCCAAGTCTCGTACGAGGATTCCCCATCTTCTTGAGGGTAGGTGTTAATCTTGGTTATGAGTTTGGCGGTTTGAGCGGGAGGGAAATATTTGTAGAGAAAGTTTTCGGCAAGTTCATCCCAAGTGTGTACAGATCCACTTGGGAGTGTGTTTAACCAAGCTTTCACTCGGTCTTTGAGGGAAAAAAGGAACATACGGAGCCAAACAGCATCGTTGGAGGCTCCGTTGATCCGGAAGGTGTCACATATTTCCAAAAAGTTGGTAATATGTAAATGTGGATCTTCATAGGATAGGCCATGGAAAGTGGCGGAATTTTGGAGCATTTGTATTAAGTGTGGTCGAAGCTTAATGTTATTAGCATTGACATTAGGAGGGTTAATAGCAGCTCCAAGATTACCGACCGTATGCCGTAGGTAATCCATGAGAGTGTGTTGATCCGCCATAGGGGGTTTTGGGTCGAAGCTTTTTATCGGTTTTGGCTTGAAGTCTTTTTCTCAAATAGCGCTCGGGTTCTTCAAGCGGTACTTTTATGTCTTTGTTGGAGTTGGAGGTCATGCACCAAACTGTATCTCCTACGAATTATACAGAATTGTGTGATTTTCTGCGAACAAAAACAAAAAAATGTCTAATCAGAAGTTTAGCACGGCCCCGTGCTAATGTAGCACGGCCCGTGCTTGTACATAAAATTTTTTTGTTTTCATGTTCCCAGATACTGGAAGTTTTACATGGCCACGTGCCGCTGTAACATGGCCCCGTGTCTCTGATCCAGAAACAAGAAAACAACTCTTCCCAGATACTGTAGATTTAACATTGCCCGTGTTGATCAAACCGGCCCCGTGTTATTCTTGCAGAAAGTAGAAAATTGATAGAAAAAAAAAGAAAAATTAAAAAGAAAAGATAAAAATGACTAGGCCGTTAATTTTAAGCTTTCTTAAAATTCTTGTGTCCCCGACAACGGCGTCAAAAACTTGACGTGCGTTCGAGTGTATGTGTTTTTAAGATATATTTTAGCTCTTTTTTTATTCACGAATTCAAGTTTTAAATTTATAAAACATGATATACTATTATCACTCTGCCCACACGATGGGGCAAGTGCACCCATCGCGGACGTAGTATAGTGATGGCAATATACCGAGGTCGTCCAAGGACACAAGAGCTTTTAATACCGGCTTATCGTTAACGTCTAATCTAACTAAACTTTGAAGAAAAGGTTTTAAAGCTATATAAAGATAAATTAAAAAGCAAAAATAAAATATAAGGAAAAACAAATTGACAAGAAGGAATCACTTGGTTCCAACTCCTCTTTTATGTACCCTTTTGATGATTTCCGCACTTTGGGCATTTTAAGAGATTATCTTTAAGTTATAGTAGTAGGCCCCCTTCCAGGCAGCGTTACCCTCAACCTATTGGTCTGAGTCAACAGGGATACAGTCCTGTAAGGTCGGATTATTGAAAGATAATTAAGTAAGTTATTAATGCGAAAACTGGTAGGCCCCCTTCCAGGCAGCGTTACCCTCAACCCTTTGGTCTGATTCAGCAGGGATACAGTCCTCGTAGGGTTGGTTTAGAGTTTTAATAGTAGTTTGTATATAAGGGATTCTAACGGTTTCTTACTCTCAATCGCGCCAGTCATTCCCTGCCAATCCATGGAGTAGTACTAAGCTTGAACCAGGTTCTTGCAGGATCTATACACTGAACGAGACATAGAATTACCCATCCACCCTTCTAACCCCCTTCCAAGTAGTTAATGCACTTTATATAGACCGTAATGACGCGAATATGTGAATTAACAACATATGAAGAATGGTTAGATAAATTCTCCTTCTATATAAAACAATAGTTATTAAAGTCATTAATACATACCCAATTAAAAAGGGGCCAAATATTGGAAATCAAAAAGTAATACATTAAAGATTTGTCTTCACCAAGTGATGTAAGAGTTTAGCCAAGCATGGACTTTATTTGACGATAACTCTTACGATCGATCTTGGATCCCGAGACTACTACACACTCTAAATGATGGAAGATGGATGATGGTGGTGGATGATGATGTTATAGTGGTGGTATTAGGATCGGAGGCTCTCATGATTGTGTTTGTTTGTATGTTTTGAACAAATCAAATAGATATGAACAATTTTAAGTGCAGGGGAAATGAATAACAAAGTTTGTAAACATAATCAAAGGAGAATATAGTTTGATAAACAATTGCTTTTCATAGAGTCGAAAGATTACATCAAAAGCAAAAGATTACAATGCAAGCTTACAGACTAAACTCCCCCTCAGCCTGATACTCCAGAGTTGGTTGCACAAGATGAAAGGATTGAATTGAGGAGAAGAACTCACTCAAAACAAATCAAATATAACAGTACAGAGTACTGTCATATTTATAGGCAAACCAAACTACTGATGTACCTCAGCTGACGTCACCATGATAGTGACATCTAACAGCCTAACAACCTATAAACACTGATCTTTACAAACTACTGATGTCTAACAACTGATTGATAATAAAATACAAAACAAGTCTAACACTGTTCACGTTCCACTGTTGGAGCCTAAGCACTGACTGTTTGAACCATCAGTGCTTTCTTCAAAAGGTGATCAGTCTTTGAATGAGCAGTGCTTGGGTCTTCAGCAGTACTTAAGAGTCAGCAGTAGATAGAGCTCAGTGTTTGCCTTATAGCAGTCTTTAGCTGTTTCATCAGTGTTTGGTTCATCAGTTGTTCTTCAGAGCAGTACTTGGAGTGTATCAGCAGACAGATAACCACTGTCAAGGGGAGAGCTTAGAGTAAACGTCTGCTTATTGTGAATCAACTGATGTGATCATGTTTTGGCTTTACATTATCTGTTCCTCTGGTAGGGTTCAATCCCAACAGGTGGTGGAGTGTTGGCAAATATGAGAGAAGTAGTTTGCCAAGGGATAGATTGGAATGAAACCAAGCACCCCCTATTTATAGCTGAAGACAGACGCTCAACATGGGTCATGCCCGCTTGGCACGGCCCCGTGGCCATCTCTCTCTCTCTTCCTCATTAACTGATGTGTCAGGTCTTGTACTAACAGGGCCCCGTGTGTTAACGACACGGCCCGTGGCCAATGTACTTGCTGTACTATCCCAGATTCTGCAAATCTTAGAGTTGACCACGCCCCATGTTGTCTTAGCATGGCCCCATGTTGGTTGTATGTTTTGTCCTATACTGTTATCTTTTCTTATGCATAGAATCCAGTCTTGGACATGACCCGTGTCTGGTGGGCATGACCACGTGTCAGGTCTTCTGATCTCGCTATTCGCTTGGTTTGGATATGGATGGGGGCTTGGCGAGTCGCGTCAATCCTCATTCTTTGTATTTATGTTGGTTTTTTTGCTGTTTTTTTGCTCCTTTTGTGCGTTTAAGCTCTTTTAACCCTGTAAATTAAATAGGAACAAAGAAACAAGCTTTTTCCAACATTAGTACCGAAAAAGGGTTGATTTTACGCCGTATTGGATACAATTTATATGTTGTATTTTGTGCACATCAATCCTACTTCTATCAAAAAGGATCCTTAGCTTGAGTTCAAGGATCCATGGATCACCCATCAAGACCTTCGACGCAGACCTTTCCTGGATCCAATGTCTTTCAGGATCAACGATCCTCAAGGAGACAACCATGTAGATCCCAATATCAATCCGGATCACAGTGGTTGATTGTTTTTGTCCAAAACACCTATTGATTAGGTGTTTGCACTATGAGAAAGTTAAGAAAAATCATAGAATGAAGATGAAGCTAATGGTTTGATGAATACAACAAGTGTTGTATTGAATCCAAATAAGTAAATAAGCAATAGAGCACCTGGAGATCTGATTAAGCACTATCAATAATGATCAAAGATAAACAACACAAGTTTTCACTAAGACTAGCCAAAAGCTTGGCTAGGGCAACAATACATTAGCTTATATAGAGTCTGACTTGCCAGCATAATTATAATTATGCTGGCATCTTAATTACACCAAGTCAGATTTGCTACTATCAAATATTACAAATCAATCCAGTACAAGTATCAACGATCTCAAAAGATCCAAAAATATCCCCCCTAGATCGTTGCATACTTGTTTCAACATTCATTCTTCAGTTGTGGCTTCTGGATTGCTTGCAGCTTCCTTTTTAGGTTCTGGTGGGATCTCTGCAGTCACTGTTGCTTGCGGTTGTGGTGGAACTTCGTCTGTTGTTGCAGGATTTTCTTGGATTAAAATAGCTTAACTAATTGATGGCGGGTCCTCCATAATGGCCTCATATGTGGATGAGGCCGGAGGTTGTTGTGTTGCTTGAGGAGTTGACGAGGATTCTTTTGTCTTGGATGAAGACTTTTCTTTCTTTTTGTCGAGCTTTTTCTTCTTCCTAGTTTCCCCTTTCTTCTTTGCTTCTGCTTCTTTCTTCTTTTCAATTTTGTCAATAATTTTGAGCATCTCACGTTTTCTCTTCCAGGCTCTCTCTACTCTCTTTGAAACAACATTGCCTCTTCCAAATTGGCATTTCCGGCTCCAACATTGATGCGATTAGCATTCAGCACATTTAAATCAAAAAGTCCTAACATGAAGACATCCATCGGATCCAGTATTCTAATATCTTCATTTGTATTCGATCGGATCACTGCTTCACCTATCTAACTGTCATAGAACCATTTTTTGAAGTTGTTCAGGCAGACAGGGACTTCTGCTGGGAGCTTGATTCTAGTGACTACTTTCACTGGGTTGATAACCCACGTCACTTTTCCTTTGCCTGTGATAGGATCTCTTGTTGTTTTGGAAACTCTTCTTCGAGGACGTTGTGGCTTGAACACTTCAAAACCTTTGTTGCATTCTTTAGCAATTATACGTTCAAAGTCCGCCCCGAGACTGCTGCGATCTGGAATTAACAGGTCCAGTCTGCCAAGTTCCCTCACATCCCATCTAGGAAGAGAAAACAGATCATACCCGGTCTTGAAATACTGAATAACACCTCCTCTGCATTTAACCACGAACATTCCTCTAAGGTTGTTGTACATCCAACTGATGATTTTATCAGTAATCTCTGTCTTTTCAACAGTGATTACTTGATAAAAATCTGGAAGTTTTTCTCTTTCTTTTCTGAACCACTCAGGATGCTGTGGAGTGAACGTTTCTCCATCTTCCTGTTCATACGTGACTTCTTCTTCTAATCCCCATTCAATGAATCTTGAGGGCATCTCATCCCTGTCAACTTCTTCATCACTCTCATCGCCTTCAGTGACCTTCTCAGTTGATTCTAGACGCCTCTTCTTTGCTTCCGCCTCTTTGGCCTTTCTGTTAGTTTCATCTTTGAATTTTTTGAAGTCGAAGAGCTCCACAAAGGAGAACATAGGCTCTATCTCAATTTTGGCGCAGATTTTCTTCATCATTCAATACAACTTTTCAATTCCATGTTGTTGAAATCTGATAAACTTTGATTGTTCAGTAACATAAGCATGCATTTCTCTATTTTTCTTCCTTTGTTCCTTCAACTTCTCTCTCAAAATGTTTGTATCATTTACTCGGTGCTTGAGAATACAGATTTCTTTAGCAGGACCAGCACCGATGTCCTTGACAAGCTTATCATACAAGTCTTGGAACGGTCAGATTCTTTGTGGTGGGCAGGAGGTTATGTAATCCTTGTAGGTTTCACTTGAGGATGCTTTGAAGATCCTTCATCTGTTTTCCTTTTCTTAGATGGAGGCGTTTTGCTTGCAGATGGTTCTTATGCATCGATTAACAGAGTATCGACAAAATCTTCTAATCCTTCTTCTTCCTCTGTTACAACGATAGGAGTTTCTGACTCTGTCATCTGTTGTCTCGCAAGCTTCTTCTCTTTCTTTTGTCTCTCTTCCATTTCATGAATTGCACGCATATCTTGAATGTACTGACGATGTTCTTCCGAATCTGCAGCCCTAAAGCTCGCCCCAATAAGTCTTTCGGGGTTCTGTGTTGATTTCTTCTTCTTTGAAGGTTCTTCATCGGCCACTTGTTTTCCTTTTCTCTTTCTCTTTAATTTGTCTTCTTCTTCTTCAATTTCTTCTTCTGCTTGCACATTTCTCTGTTGCTTTGATTTGAGTGCTTCCCTATACTTTTGATACGTAGCTTTAACCAAGGGAAGCCTTTCTGCAGAGTACATCCAATCATGCAACATTACCCACTTGTTTGTTTTGATCTCGGTTAGCTGACGACTAGTAGGAACATGGAAGGTGTAATGACGTCCATCATGTGGCAACTCGGAATATTGATCATTGATTAGCATCTGAATGAACCTGGGGTACATTGCCCATGTGTTCCCTCTTGAATTCTCGATCATGTAGTTAAAGATTAGTCCTGAGAAGTTGAACTTTTGGTTTAAACATATGTTCAACATAGCTCCTAACCATTCCAGATTTAGGCCATCGTAACCTCCTTTTCGATGAGCGATACTCATTTCAATCACATGTAAGATGAACCTCCAATCTCTTGTAAGGCCGTTCCTCGTAATCTCCTTCTTTTGTCTGAAATCTCCAACATACCCCATTCCACAAAAACCATCCAGAATATCATCTTTGTTTAAGCTGATAGGATCATTGTGTTCATCTCCTAGCTTCAACACCTTACGAATTCTTTCTTCAGTAACAATTACTTGTTTATTGCGAACTGTTGCTGAGATCCTTTTGACTTTGTTAACGATTTCAGCTTTTGCGGTTTCCCAAAACTCTTGAATGTGAATGCGATGAATAGTGACTTTTGTTTGAACTGCATAGCTGATCTTGCTCGATCTTATCCATCTAGTCACGTCTTCAAATTCTTTTGGTGCTGGATCGAGTATGATTGACTGATTATGCTTGAGAGTTTTATCCCACTCGACTATTTTCTCCATTTACTGTTATCAAGACAAACAGGCCAAGTTAGAAAACTTTGACGAGCAACGATATTACAAAGATATATTATTTACAAATATATATATAATGTATAAACTACCTAGGATTTACTTAAAAGATATTTAAAACCAAGGTATTCACAAAAATAAAAAAAAATAGATACAAATAGATATAGTTTGAAAAAGAACAAAGAAAAATCAAGTTCGCTGATGATGGCCATCTTCGCTGTCCAGATAGAGACTATTTCGCCGGTTAATAGTGCTAATTCACTGTCAGCGAAGATGGTCTTCCCTCATTACTTGATTAATTTCGCTGATAATGTTTGGCGAAAAAGAGGTTCGAACACGGAACGAGCGAACATCATAGACCTAAGTCTATGCTGTCTTACAGGCGAAATAAACTATTTCGTCGGTTGCTCGAACTCGCGTTCGAGACTTTTCAGATTCCTTGATTCATTTTAATTTCGCCAGACTCATCGCTATGTTCAAAGTTATTTCCGTTGTCATCAAGAGTTTCTTGATAAAGCCTTCAAAAACCCTAGACTTTGAATCTGATGATGACCACTTCGATTAACAATAGTCCAACGAGATTAAGAACTTGAATCATGAACAATATTGATCAAAATCTATCGCAAAATCCTCTAAAGTCCTTTTATTATCAGTTGTTAGACAATGATTTTGACAAAAGTAAAATTCTAATGAACTTGTGAAACTGACCAAAATCATAAACAATCAAACAAAAGATCTGTAAGCATTGATTCAGACGATATATTACCTATGAATCTTGAAAAAAAACACTAAGAACTAATGTGAGAAGGATTAGGATCTTAAAAGAGATCAGTGATGTTAACCGAAAACAATGAGAGAGATGAAAAGGTGTTTGAAATTTTTTGATATATGGTCGGTTAAGGATATTTTATAGGCGGTTTAGGATAATTGGCGAAATTATTATTTCGCTGGACAATTAATTCCGCCGCCTCAAGTGATTTTAACCATTTTTCAAAATCAATTTAAATACGCTCGAGAATTTCAAACTTTCTCGAAAAACATGCCCATTTCGGTTTAAAATAATAAAAAATAGAAAATATTTACAAACTAGAGAAAATTTGGGCAATTTGAACTCCGAACTTCAATTTGCAAACAGGAGGTTCCTTTTTCACTGATTTCCTTTTTCCTTTAAGCGCTTGTCGACTTACCTGCAAAATATCACATTGTCAACACTTGTCAAATCCTTAATAATTATTTTTAGCAAATCAAGGCACAAGAAAAACTACCAGTATGTTTGTCCGCTTAAATCCATACATACTTCTTTCAACATGCTTTCGGTGGGCGTGTTTATCATGTTTTTGGTAATATTGACAAGAATTCTATGGTCCCCACACAAGCTATTTAAAATAGAATCATTACGCCAGTGAGTCCCACATCAGGACATACCCCCGCGATCAAGGTATGCACAAAGGATCTCATAACAGGTGAGTATATTGGATTCATTCGTTTTGCTTTTCAAAGATAGATAATTGGTGATCAGGTCAGTACTTTCGTACAACAGAGATACCAAAAACTACCGAGGGCGGAGACAGATACCAGAATTGGTACGATTTGTGCATTTTTGCGCATTTGAATGACTTTCTATGAAAGCTTCTTCAATTTAGGGATTTGGCCATTTTTGGCTCTTTTCTTGAAAAGGTATCATAGCGTCTAGGTCAGCATGTATCTGGATGCAGCAGAAGAGCGACTATGATATCCCCGATTGAAAAAAACAATATAAAGGCCCGAAATCTTGGACTTCGGCAATCTGTCAATGCAAGATTCAAGACCATTAAGCCATATGTCGCAATATGTTACTCACAATGATGTGTAATGCCTGAGGAAAGCCAGAATCCTTGTGTAGATGTTAAGTTTGCCACCTAATAGCAGTTTACTCGTTGGTATTGCTGAATCTATTGACACGTCATTGCTTGGTACCCCGATTCCTTTTGTTTTCTGTTTTTCAAGAAATGACAAAGTGTTAGCAATTTTTCTATCATTTCTTCTAACAGGAGTCAGACACAAGCATCCAATTTTTGATTTTCTGCAATATCCCCCCTAAAATTTTTATTTTCGTAAGTCCATTGCCCTAAAATGAAATTTTAACGATCAGAAAATCTTTTTGGTGGGCAACGTTTTAAGATACTTGTTTTACTTTTAACAAACGTTTTTTTAATATTGAAAAAAGATAGAGTATTTACAAACGATTATAGATGACAAGATTCATTTCCACTCAAGGAAATTAATCATTTCCAACCAGGTCACCAGCTGGTTGAATCGGATTTTATCAAATGCTTTCGTGAATATGTCGGCCCGTTGCTGTGTTGTATCCACTGGAACCACTTGAATATATCATTTCTCATATTCATCTCGAATTGCATGAATACGAATCTCGATATGCTTTGTTCTTGAGTGATGGATGGGATTCTTCACAATTCTCAGACACGCCTCATTGTCGATGAATATAGGAGTCTTCATGTTCTTGATTCCATAATCCAATAACTGATTTTGTATCCAGAGAACTTGTGAACAGCAACTGTAGGCCGCAGTGTACTCAGCTTGAGCAGTGGAGATGGACACAGTCGCCTGCTTTTTGCTTTGACACGAAATTAGACGATTTCCTAAGAATTAACATCCTCCTGATACAGACCTGCGATCAACTTTACAACCTGCATGATCACTGTCAGAATAAGCAATAAGATCAAAATTACTATCTTTAGGATACCAAAGACCGAGTTTCGGAGTTCCTTTAAGATAGCGGAAGATGCGCTTCATAGCGGTTTCATGTGATTCTTTGGGATTTGTCTGAAAACAAGCATAGAGACAGACGACCCACATAATGTCAGGCCTGCTAGCAGTTAAGTACATCAGAGAGCCTATCATGGAGCGGTAGAAGGACTTGTTCACTGGTTTTCCTTGAGGATCTAGAGTAAGCTCGGTCTGTGAGGCGAACGGGGTGCTTGCAACTTTGCAGTCGTTCATGTTGTACTTTGCGAGGATATCCCTAATGTATTTAGCTTGATGAATAAGGATACCGTCCTCCTTTTGCTTCACTTCTAATCCCAAGAAAAACATGAGTTCTCCCATCATGCTCATTTCGAATTTTTCCTTTATTACAGTCTCGAATTCCTTGCATAGCTCCTCATTTATTGACCCGAAGATGATATCGTCTACATAAATATGAACCAACATTACGTCTTCTCCGATTCGTTTGGTGAAGAGAGTCATGTCAATTTTTCCTCTGGTGTACCCACATTCCAAAAGATAAGTTGACAAAGTCTCGTAACAAGTACGTGGAGCTTGGTGAAGACCATACAGGGTTTTGTCCAACTTGTAGTAGCGACTTGGAAAATGAGGATCTTCGAAGCCCGGAGGTTGTCAAACGTAGACTTCTTCCTTTACCTTGCCATACAGAAAAGCGCTCTTCACGTCCATCTGGAAAACTTTGAAGTTCTTGTATGATGCGTACGCCAAGAGTATTCTGATTGCCTCCAATCTTGCAACTGGAGCAAAAACTTCTTCATATTCAATTCCCTCCTCCTGAAGAAAACCTTGCACTACCAATCTAGCTTTGTTCTTGATTGCTACTCCGCGATCACCCATTTTGTTCCGAAAAAACCCATTTTGTACCAATCGGAAACTTTCCATCTGGTAAATCAACTAGCTCCCAAACTTTGAGTTTGCGAAATTGAGATAGTTCTTCCTGCATGGCCTGTACCCAACTGGAGTCTTGAATAGCTTCTTCGATATCATGAGGCACAGACTGCGAGAGAAAAGCGGCATAGAGCCCTTTGTTGATGTTCGATGACTGACCACGTATACACACTCCATCTTCTACTGCACCTATGACATTCTCAAGAGGATGATTACGATTTGTCTTGTATCCTGCATTTGTGTGGGTTTCAATTTGCTAGGGAAGATTGGTGAAATGTTCATCAACGTAGATCACCAGAGGTGCATCTTCCTGAGTTGGTTCATCCACATTCGCCTGTGAAGAAGAAGCACCATTTTGTGAAGTGTTCTCAGGAGAAGTGTCACCATTTACTTCATCCACGGAGAGAAGTGGATCGGCTGAGAATGGAGAGAAACGAGTAGTGAAAGGAGTTAAACCAATATCTGAAGAATCAAATAGAGGTTCAACTTGAGCGGCTTCTGCAGGTTCGGCTTCTGGAACATCTTCTGGAATTTCGAAGGTGTTGTAAATCACGCCCACATTGTAAAACCAATCGGGAGGACTTCCAGTGTTAGTGTAATTTCCTTCTTGGAAGTCAACGTAATAAGATTCAATCACCATATTTATCCATTTGTTGTAGACTCTGTAAGCTTTCCGAATTGATGAATACCCCATGAAATAGCAGATATCACCCACTGCTTCGAACTTGATAAGATTTTCTTGAGTGTTCAGAAGAGTGCAAGAACATCCGAACGGCCAGAAGATGATTGGAAGAAATCAATAAGAGGCTTTCTTTTGAAAAGAAGTTCATATGCAGTCTTTCCGTGAGGTTTGATGATGAGAACCCTGTTTAGAACATAGCATGCAGTATTGACCACTTCTGCCCAAAAGATGATTGGAAGCTTTGAATCCACCAGCATAGTTCTCGTAGCTTCAATCAGTGTTCTGTTCTTTCGTTCCGCGACTCCATTTTGTTGAGGAGTTCTGGCCGCACTGTATTGAAGATGAATTCCTTTTTCTTCACAAAAGGATATGAAGGTTTGATTCTTGAATTCGGAACCATTATTGCTTCTGATCGACTTCACTTTCAATCTGGTCACGTTTTCAATCAAAGGTATAAAGGACTTGAGGATATCAGCCGTGTCACTCTTGGCTTCAAGAAAGTAAACCCATGAAAAACGAGAGAAATCATCTGTAATCACCAAATAGTAAGAACTTTTAGCAAGAATCTTAACACTTATTGGACCAAAAAGGTCCATATGCATCAACTGAAGAGGCGCAGTAATCGTATTCACTGCTTTGGGCTTGTGCGATTTCTTGTGCTGCTTTCCTTGGGCGCATGCTATACATTTTTCGGAAAAAGGAAATTCTTTTATTGGAAGACCTCTTACTAAGTTTAACTTAGAGAGTTTGTTCATATTTTTGAAATTCACATGCCCCAATCGCCTGTGCCAAAGCAGTGACTCCGATTCTGAAGCCTTTGAGATTAAACACGTCAAGTTATCATTTGTCTTGGCATTTTTCATGTTGAGCACGTATGTGTTGTTCTGTCGTGGAGCTGTGAGCATGATCATTTCAGCAGGAACGACATATTCAGGCTTGAGAAACAGACATTCCACGTCGTTGAAAAGCACCGAAATTCCTTTATCACAAACTTGTGATACACTCATAAGATTGTAGCACAATTCTGGAACATAGTTGATGTTTTCTAACGTAAGTGCTTCAGACACAACATCTCCTACTCCAACGATTTTCCATCCCTTCTCGTCTCCAGCAAATGACACAAAGTCACCATCAATAAAACGAAAATTCTTCAGAAGTTCTTTTAGGCCTGTTATGTGCCTTGAGCATCCACTGTCGACATGCGAGATATATTCCATGAGCATCTGAAGCCATTTCTGGAGTTTATTCTGAAATACAAATATATACATAGATTAGTTTGATTTGGGAACCCATATTTTCTTCACCTTATTTAGTAAAAACCTATCGGCATATCATCAGTGAGACTGTTTAACGCTATTTAAACATTACATTTCTTTAGCATACTGTAACTGTCTACTGATGTACTATCATTTCCTCTTTTTGACACCAAAACTCATTTTGTATTTTATCATGTTTTTGTCTTTTACAAATTTTCTAATGTTTTTGGATTTTCTAAAAAAATCTTACTCCCCCTAAAATTCAAACACAATTAAAGGAAATTTGAAAACAAACTGTACAAGTAAAGTGACAACTGATATCGAATTGCTTTAGATCGCCATCCACTTGGCATAAACAATCAGAACTCCCCCTTACAACAAACTATTTTCCCATTGTGATTTCAAAACACTTAAGTTTGTTTTAATCAAATGGTTTTTCCGAAAAATATGTTTTGTTGATTTTATCACTTGTAAAATTGGGGTTCATCCCATTGTTTCTCAATCATTTATAGGAAAAACAAGTACAATTTAATGTCCTTGATTTACCATATGTAAGTATTAAACCAATAACCACTTTGTAAGATGAAATCTCTTTCGTGAATTTCTCATAAAAAATGCCGATACCTGCTCCTCGCTTACCTACCTGGGAGCTCCGGCTATTCCACAACCTGTAAAAATTTCACAATTTTCTAAGAAACTTTCACAAAATCATTTTTTAATAAGAATGATGCCGATTCCTGCTCCACGATTACCAACTAGGGAACTCCGGCAAGTCATATCTCTTACTTATGAAAAACAGACATCCAAGCTTCACCAAACTTGGATGTTTTCTCCTCATCTCCACTCGGGTAAAAAGTTGCTTTCTTAGTTTCATAAAAGTCTTTTACCCCTTTCACCTTACCCTCAACCATTTTTCCAAAAATCTTTTTCACATTTCCATTAAACGCTTTCTCGACATCAAATTCTTTCTTCTCAGAATAGAACTGATTCAAGATCTCAACTTTTCCAACTTTTGATTAAAAATTTTCAGCCCTCAATGGTGGAAAATGAACATCATCCATTGGAGGTAATGAGTTTTCCTCTTTAACCTCAACCTGTGGCTCGTCTAACTTTGTGGAATTAGATTCATCGCCAGATTTAACCTCAGATTTCCTAACAACCCACTTTTGTTTTTCATGATTCACACTTCTCCTATAAAATCTTTTTGAACAATCACCAACTTCATATGTTGAATTTTCAAAAATTTTGAATTTTTCAGTTGGAGGTTCAGTGTTATCAACAACAATTCCTTTAAGTTTTTCTGAGACTCCCTGTTTCGTCTTTATAGTCTGAGGACAGTTCCATGCAATGTAACCAACTTCATTGCATTTGTAACAGGTTCTTGTCTCTTTCTTCTGATAAGCTTCAAACTTCTTCTTTTCAGCAAGAAACTCCTGGTTTGATTGTCTCCAGAAAGGTTTCTTCTGTTCTTCCTCAGCACTTTCTCCTGAAACAAATTTTGTATTTTTTTAGAAATTTTATCATGTTTATAATTTTCAGGTGGAATAAATCCAAGACCTTTCTTTTTGAAATTACTGTTATGGTTTGATTTCTTTTGAAAACCAGAACCAGAACCGTAACCTTTTTTCTTGTTTAAACGTTGTTGAAATCTTGAAGTGTGCTTTTTAGGTTTTTCATTAAGATTTACATCTTTTATTTCAGAAATATTAATTTCTGTTAGTTTGAAAACCTTTTTGATCATTTCAAAATTAACACTTCTTATTGGAAATTCCTCATCAGAATATAATTTGTCTGAATCCTTCAAAGTATATGCCATTTTGACTGATTCGTCATTCAAATTAGATTTTGATAACAGGAATTCTTTATTGTAAACCCGTTTAACCGATGATTTTGAATTGTTGACCGACGAACTCGAACTTTTGACGGACGAACTTGAACACCCAAACTCGGATTTTAACTCAGACTTTAACTTCGACTCCTCATCTGTATCCAACACCTGATCGACCACCTTTTTTATTAATTCGGACTCATGATCAGTGTCAGGCGATGTAAAAACGACGTCAATGTTTTCTGATAATTCATTGGTTATATCGGGCTTTAACTTTATATTGACTGCTTTTTTGACTTGCTCCTCATTCGGTTTTCTAGGAGAATACCCTTCCCAAATCGGAGGTGGACACTTGTTATAACTAACACTCTGTTTCTTACCAGTATCCTTCTTCTTTGGCTTCTCATCATTTTGAAATGCTTCAAAACCTACAACACTCGGATAAATTCGATCAATGAGATAATCAGAACTAGAATAACTCTGTAATAAACGTCTGATTCTTTCATTTTCTATCTTTTCATTTTCCAACTCCCGCTGCAACTTTGCACATTCTTCAATGTAGTGATTAATCGCCTTCTGCTTTATCATCATCACAGCATTCATCATAGTCAATGCATCTTCTCTTTCTGAATTAGTCTTTTGTAGACCAGTTACTGTTCTGTTCAAAACGTCATACGACTCTTTCACATAATTGAGATTGAATAGTAATTGTTCTTTCATCTTTTCTTGCACACTCAGTTTCTCATCTTTTTCTTCACATTGTTTACAAGATTCTAAACACTTTAAACAAGGCTTGATGACTTCCACAATCTTTTCAACTTCGATTATTTCCTCCACTTCAACAACTTTTTCACCTTCAATCACCTTTTCTGTTTCAACCATCTCCTCAACAATAATTTTAACTTCTTCATTTTGAACAGTCTCTTCTTTTTTAACAACACTTTCATCCTTCATTTTCTTTTGTTCTTTTGCTGCTCGTCTCTCCTTCAGCTTCTCCAAGCGATCTGCAAAATAAAATTTAAAGCTTCAGGAGATAGATGAGTTTTGCAACATTAATATGTCTTTCTTCCTCATCATCACCACTGTCATCAGTTGGTGATTGATCAAACTCTATTGTCTTTTCAGAACTATCATATGAAGAACCAGAATCAGATGGTGTTTGATCAAAAATAGTTTTTTCTTCTGAACTTTCATCAGATGAAACAGATTCTTCTGTATGATTCTTTTCATGAACACCAATCACTTTCATCCATTCTGTAAATAAATCAGGCTCTTGAACTATTTTAGCAATGAAAGCTTTAAACTCCCCATTCTCATCTACAAACTTATCCCAGCTAAATCCTGGAGCCATTTTCTCATCATCCTGATCAATGATTAAGCATGCTTTATTGTCGGCTGAAATATATTTGTCCCAGCTGAAATTTTCTTGATTCACCAAACATGCTCTCTTAGATGATTCTTCAATCTCCTTCCTGCCATGAGCAGTTTGTGGTTGTTGTTGATGTGGTTGATGAGCAACCTGTTGATATATGGCTTTTCGATAGTAATCATCTTTTCCAAAAGGATTCTTTGCTCCATTCGCTTCCTGATTTTTGCATTCTCTTTTGAAGTGACCTTTCTCCCTGCATCGAAAACAAGTAACTTTAGATTTATCAAAACCCAAAGTAGAAACATGTGCATCCAAGAAATCATTTCTTCCTGTAATCATTTTGAACTTTTCAACTCTTCTCAAGACACTAGATAAACACCATTTGATGTCCATGAGCTCTATCTCATCAGCATCGATCTGATCATAATCCTCTTTCGTCAGCATAGGATTTCCGATCCTCCCTGCAACAAAACCATCATAGGATTGTAGCACAGTTGCAAGTAACGCCATGTGATCTTTTGCAATTTCTTCAAACAAACTTTGACCATCTGGAAGATTCAATGCAATGTTGCACTGTATCACACAACCATTCCCACTTTTTGAACTTTGAGAATGAAAATTTGAAGTTGAACTCTTTGGGTTAACACTCGGATATGAAGAAAAACCACTGCTGCTATTTGGACTTTGTTCAACAGTTCCAGATAAATCTCCAGCACTAAAAGCAGTTTGAATCTTCGGACTCATTTCAACCTCTTGAACATTGCCTTTGTAATACATTTTCAGATCTTGTTGACCACTCGGATTACTCATCCTTGCAATCTTTTGTTGTTCAAGATCTTGACCTTCAATCTTCTTGATGAACTGAGAAATAGTCAAACCATCATATACTCCGGTGTTCTTTAAGATCATCAAAAATGTACCCCATTCTTTTTTAGGTAAAGCATCAGCTAATTTGTCGACCCATTCCTCTCGTTCTTTGGTTATGCTTAACAACGACATAGAACGCACTAAGTGGCAATATTTTTCAATCAATTTGTTTGTATCTTCCCCTGGCAGACTTGTGAATAGATCAAATTCTTTCTTAAGCAATGCCTTTTTACTTTTGATCATCTGCTCACTTCCTTCAAATGTGATTTTAAGAGCATCCCAAATTGATTTTGAAGTTTTGTCATGTTGAAGCAATACAAAGATGTCTTCTTTAATAGCTTGCTGAAGTAAACTAATCATCATCTTTTCAGCTTTGTACATGTCTCGTTCTTTATCAGTGAATTCAGATATTTCTTTCTCAACCTACAGATCAGTACGTGGTAGTACATATTTTTTTCAAAATACACTCCCAAGATCTCAAATGATTTGCTTGAACCCAGTTTTCAAACCGATTTTTCCAACCGTAATACTCTTCAATGCTCATTAGCTTCGGGGGTTTTTGCGTAGTTGCAGTCTCATTTTCCAAGTTCATGTTTTGAGCAATGGTAGCTGGAGTAGTAGGGGATGTAGCAAATGCGTTGTAAAATTCTTCACTCATGATTAGGTAAACTTTTCCACAAAACAGGTACTTTCAAACGAGATTAGGTTTCAAACGAGATTACTTCCAAGCGAAATAACCCCTTCAAGCAAGATTAACCTGCACACAAACTTCAAACGAAATTAAGGTTTCAAGCGAAATTAAATTTCAAGCTGAATCAGCACTTTCAAGCGAAATCAAGTGATTTTCAAGCGGAATTATCTTCTCAAGCGAAATCAGTTGTATTTCAAGTGGAATCCCTTATTTCGCTTGAAACTACTTCAACTTTTCAAGCGGAATCAGATGTTTTCAAGCGGAAACACTTATTTCGCTTGAAATTATCACAAATTTTCAAGCGGAATCAGATGTCATGTTCAAGCGGAATAAGGTTTTTAGTCCATTTTTATCAGATTTAGTCTGAATTTTGATCTGATTCTCTCAAGGGTTTGTTAAAACACTGTTTCGCTTATGTTGTGAAAAATTCAGACCATTTTATCCGTTAAAACTTGTTCAATTGATAAAAGAAGGTGTAGAAGTAAAAAAAACACAATGAAATCAAGCTGAAATCTGCAGAACTCCTCCTCCTGAGCTCTGATACCACATCTAGGATCGTTGTCGGACCTGAGACGAGTCGATCAGAGGTGTTCTACACAATATGAAAGGCGGAAAAAGACATATCGTGTGTGATTCAGCAAGATATTCACTTATAATTGTCTTTTGATTGATTTCTGAACAATTACAGATCTATAGACACTTCGACAGAGCTTCGCCGTCGGAAACACTCAACCTAATTCCGCTACAAATGAACCTGACCTACACCTATATATAGACTCACTGATTCCGCTTGAACATGACTCAAGCGGAATCACATTACAAGCGAAAATAACATTCAAGCGAAATCAGCAGCTTCAAGCGGAATTGCATTGTAATTCCAAGCGGAATTACTAGATGACATCTACAAGCGGAATTAGCCATCTCAAGCGCAATTAACTTTCTTGACTTGATTTCTCGATCTTCGTGCCATGAACAATGCAAGACTCGATACAAGACGAAGTCGACAGACGCATGCACCAACAGATATCTTCTTTTTGTTTCCAAAAACAGGTAGTGGAACTAACCAGATTTTTAACCGATTTCTTAAAGTAATCAAACTACTCTGTGAAATTTTTACAAAATTGTATTTTGGTTTAGAAAAATTCTTGTTTTTACAATGTTTCGCTGTATGTCCTAAATGACCACAACGAAAACATCGTTTGCGTCTGGGCTTTTTGGTGTTAGAAGATGATGTATTTGATGAGTGTCTTGAGCTGTTTGAGGAGTCTTTTGATGCGGTGTAGCTTGAACTCTCAGCTTTCTTCATTTTCTTGTCAATACGGCTTTCATCTTCTGAGCAGTCTTCATCATTGTCGGGATTTGATGAAATTTCTGATGTTTGATCTTCACTTGAATTTTCTGAATTTTGATCTTCACTTGTTTCGTCTTTAATTTCGTCACTTGAATCTTCGGAACTTTGATCTTCTGTTGTTTGATCTTCACTTGAATTTTTTGATTCTTGATCTTCATCAGAACTTGAAGTTTCTTTTTCCTTTTCTGAGGCAGAAAAGCTTGAATCTTCTTTGCTGCTTTCTTCAGTGACTTCCTTTTCTGAATCTGTCATACCTGTTCGAGATGGAATAAATTCTGGAATTTCCTCGGTGAGGAATTTTCCAAAACTATTCTTTTTCAATTCTGGCACAAATATAGGAGTTTCACACACATTTTTATCATCACAAAATGCAGAATTTAAATCATGACATTCAAACATAGCATGTTCACGATCACGGGTCTTAAATGTAGGCACATGGCCCTTACAGTCATCCAAAGAGTTAAATTTAGGCACACGGCCATGACAGTCATCCGTCTTAGTTAAATTATTACATTTATCCCAAATATTGTTTTTCTTAGCATAGTTCCAGGCGAACCAGTTAATAGTGGAATAACTGTCGCCTGAATAGCCTATTCCTATTTTTGAACCGCCGCAGTCTTCATCCTCATCGCACACATCTTCTTTACACACAAATGAATCTGCATTACTTTTAGGAATATTAGCGGTTGCTTCATTCTTAAAAGAATCATTTTGAGCAATAGGAGCCTTTTCATCAATCAAACCATTGTCGGGATGAGGAGTTGGCAAAGGTACATAGTTTTTTGCTATGTGGTGGAAAGAAAAGTTTTCTTTCATTTCCTTGCCTATCCTGTAACACTCGTCTTAAATTTCTATTATTTTAGTTATAAATTACGGACCTTTTTAAACAAAATGCATATTTAGCAAAAGTTAGTTAAAAGTCAAGATGTACATTGTTTAGCAAGTTGACATAAGGACCTTCAAGTTCAAGTATTCGCAGCTAATAACGTTTACAAAACAACATTTTCTAGACAAGCTTAGTTTAGTGCGGAAGCTTCAAAAATGGTGTTCGGTTCTTGATTTCACGCTTGATCGGCGTCCGAAGTTAACGAGCATCACCTAAGGTCAAGACCACATAAATAATTAGTTTTGACAATGTTAGTTGAGCTTTAGAAATGTCCCATATACATAAACATAACAAAAATCGAAAAATTCTGATTTTTAGACTGTCGCGCCACGTGCCAGACTTGGTCCGATCCTTCGCGTGCCGCGGGAGGCCCCGCGTGTCGCACCAGTCCCCTATGCCCCATCGCGTGGTGCGGGGGAGTACGTTTTCCAGCAGGTCTAGTTTCTGGACCTTCATTTTGCCCAGCTCCAAAAATTTACAAAAAGGCTAACTTTAAACAATCATAACTTTTTACTCGGTTGTCCGTTTTTGTCCGTTCTTTTTCCTATGACTCCATAATAAAATTACGGAACCAACCATGTAAATTTCACATCAAGGAAACCGAGTTACGAACAAATGATTCATAAATTCCATGTTTCGATAATCCAACCCATTAGCAATAAGTGAAAAATACCATTCTTCAGTTCTAAGACTTTTTGGACACAATTACCCTAATCCCCGGGCTTATAAACCTTGGCGTATTCGCGACATTCCATGGCTTTACGCTCACATAAGAACTTAATGCTTGTTCCTCAAAATTTCAAGCATTCCGCTTCAAGCGATACTTACAATCTATTTCTATTGTTTGACCCGATATCTCAGATTCATAAACTTAATTTAACATGACCAATTCATTGGCGTAGTACTATCCAACACTTAACGCAATGTGAGACTTTCAAGTCTCTACGCATATGATTCTTTTAAAAGCATCATTTTGACCTGTTTGGTTGTCGAGTGAAAACCATCACTTTGATGACAAGCCAAACCTTTTCCAAAACCATTTCCAACCATTATTTTGACCCGTTAGATATGTCGAGTGAGCTTCATCACTTCAAAGACACACTGAACGCGTATATTACACTACGACACCATTTATACACTAAAACCAAACATTATTGCATAATGTAACGAGACTAAGGTCACGTACCTCTAGAGCACACCCTTCAAATGCGTATCCCCTACGGCTTGTCCGCTTGACGACCCGGATTCTTTTCCTAAAGAGTTCAATTCGCATAATCATCATCGCATAATTTTCTATATTAATCAAATATGCGTTTTCATCCAACTTTTAACATTTTAATCCTCACTTAGGCGTTTTATCAAACACCTAGCGGGTCAGATTTTTACATAATCAAAACCAAGTTCATGACTTGTAATTTTCATCTAAACCAACTTCAATTGGGCATATTCACACATGTTTTAACTTCTATATTTCAGAAAATACCTCTTAGAACTCAGATTACACTAGAACAAGAATCACAATCCTAGTGTTTATCAAGTTTCTACAAACTCATTAGTCACCTACATTGGTGATTATAAACCCTACAAGCCTCATGCAAGATTTTGACAAGAAGTCATCTAGGGTTTATCCCTAGACACCATATCACTTCTAATTTCATCCATGCAAGACATAATCAAGCTCAATTTCAGTTTTTCACAATTAACCTAGAATTTAAGATAAATCAAAACATCAAGATTTTGCATACCTTATGATCCCTTCAATTAGGTGATCACTAATTTGTGCTTGAAACTCAATTTAGACTTGATTAAGACCTTCAATTGATCAATTTTGTGAAAGTTAGGGTTTGGAGGAGAACCCCCTTGTCGCCCCTGTTGTTTGTTCGACCAGACACACCATTTGTGTGTGTTTGGTGGGTTTTAATTTGTTTTTATTTAATTAAGTTTCAAGTTTAACAACATCAGCTCCTCAACTTTGGTTTGGTTTATAACTTGGGCATTTTAGTTCTTTCATGTGTTACTACAAGACTCATAGCTAACTGGGTTATTCCTAGTTAGCTTGTTCTCATTTATTCTGTACTTTATATTTCTATTATAAAGTTTTATAAATTTCGAGGTGTTACAAGTCCACCCCCCTTTAAAGGGTTTCATCCCCGAAACCAGAGTACGTACCGAAAAGTGTGGGGTAGAGACGTCTCATCTCCTCCTCGGACTCCCATGTGGTATCCGAACCTTTCCTGTGCTCCCATTTGACCATTACTTGGTCAATTTCTTTGTCTCTCAAACTCTTTACTTTGCGATCTAAAATTGCAATCGGCTTTACTGCGTAATTAAGGCTGTTATCCACCTCGATATCGTCGTAGTGGATATAAGCAGTTTCGTCGGCTAAACATTTTTGGAGATGTGACACGTGGAACGTGCTATGTATTCCACTCAACTCCTCGGGCAGTTCGAGACGATATGCTACCTTACCAACCCACTCATTGATTCTGAATGGCCCAATAAATCTCGGGCTTAACTTCCCCCTCTTTCTGAACCGAATAATTCCCTTCCACAGGGCTACCTTTAACATAACCTTGTGTAGGATCGTGAAACGACCTAACGAGTCGATCAGAAGAGTGCTCAGACCGAATCAGAGGCGGAATTCATTGATTCGGTCTTCGTTTAGCTTGGATTCACTATTAAATGTCTCGTATATTGATTTCTGAACGTTTACAGACTTGGAGACACCTCGACAGCACCTCGGCGTCGGAATCTAGAACCTTACAAATGAACTCGTTTGAAGGCTATTTATAGGGAAGACCCTTCCGTTTGAAAATGACATAATCATTTCAAACGGAACCCTTTTGAAACGGGTAGCCTTCAAACGGTCACCTAACTCAAACCGTGACCTCACAAACGGTCATGACAATACAATTATAACTTTGACTTTCAAACGTTATATCTAGAATATAGTTTTGTCTTCACTTGATGATGCATATGATGATGTCACATATATGATGTCATCATCATATATGATGACATCACTCTTGTTCAGCAGTGCAACGAACCCGAGACTCGACATAAGACGAAGACGACTGATGAATGCACCAACAGACTCCCCCTCAGATGTTGACGAGTCTTAAGTGTCGAGTCTTCGCATCTTCAGTCTTTTTCAGTCTCTTTTCTTTCTTAGCATATACCAGGATCTTCTCTTTGGCTCTAACCTCGTCAGACTCCCCCTCTCATCATGATGGGATCGCTGTCTGGAATTAGCTATCACCTTGAGATCAATCCCTGGCTTTATCTCTGTTTAAGCTTATTTCCTGCACACATTTTCTCATCAAAATATAAGTTTTTACTTAAATCAATAAGAAAAACTTATTAGTAATAGTTACATCAAGTCCAAATTAATGACCCTGATTAACTAATCTCAACTTCTTTCTCAAGAAAATATCTTCTGTTAACATCACACTCCCAAACCTGTTCATCATGTTCAGCACTCGGAATTTTGAAAATCAGCTCTTCAACATCAGTTGGCGAAAATATTTTTGTATTTTTCAAAAATTTATGCTAAAACACACTAAAAATCTTTTTGGATTTTTGAAAATAATGAAATGCAATAAAGAAATATTTACAGACAATATTTTTGTGAGTTTGTGTAAGAGGATCATATCAGTTTATGAGACAAATCACTAACACCGTTAAGCTTGATTTCATTTTATGCTCTAAACGATAAACATTGATTGACGATATTGTTGTCCACTTAAACTCAATCTAAAAACTTTCAATCTGCTTACCGATACTTTAAGGTATATTAAGATAGCACTAAGTTCTTATGGACCCCACGATCTCAGCATATCCCCTCATCATGCAATACACTAACTCAAATAATGCCTTTAAACTTTTATCGACTGTGATTTGTGCAAAAAACAAAGCAGAATGTTTAAACATTAACAATCAGGTCGATACTTCCGTATACGCAGAGAAAGTCCAATGTTTAAACAAAATAAGAAAAATAAAACAAGTTGAAGTTGTTTAGGCTTTAACCACCAGGTCGATACTCCCGTATACGCAGAGGAGGTCCAAAGCTTAAACGAAACACCAAAGAAAATAAAGCAGAACGTTTAGGTAACAACATCCAGGTCGATACTCACGTATACGCAGAGGATGTCCGATGCTTAAACAAAATAAAGAAATAAAACAAGTTTAAATCTTTGCAAAATGAAATGCACAATCACAGCGACTTTTCAGCAAAGTTGTGAAAGTTCACAAACTTAACCAGTTTTATGTCTTTCGACAATCAGCGATTACCGAGTAGGCACACAATCAAGAAGGACAAAACTAAGTACTATGCTTTCAATCATGTTTCCCACTAGAACTAGGCTTTTTCATTTTAGGTTTGTATCGTTATCGCAAATTTACTAGTCTAGCTGAGCCTATCGTCACATCTTTAGTAAGATCGCTTATCACATTATATCTCTCCATTTCTTTAGCATGCTGTGACAGTCCAACTAATCTACTATCATTTCCTCTTTTTGACAACAAAACTCATTTTTGTATTTTTCAATGTTTTTGACATTTTCAAATTTTCTAATTTTTTTAAAAATTTTTCTCCCCCTAAAATCAAAATATGTCTCAATTTTGTTTTTCTGGGAAAATTTGAAAACCAACTGTACAAGAAATGACAACTGATATCGAATCACCTCAATTCTCCATCCACTAGGCATAAACAATCAGAACTCCCCCTCACAACAAACTATTTTCCCATTGATTTCAAAACACTTAAGTTTGTTTTAATCAAATGGTTTTCCCGGAAAATAAGTTTTGTTGATTTTACCAATTGTAAAATTGGGGTCATCACATCATTATTGTTCTTTTCAACCACTTGTAAGATTTAACATTTATCGATTTTAACAACACAATCACATGTAGAAAATCAAGTACAACTTAATGTCCCTGATTTACCACTTGTAAGTCGAAATATCACTTTCGTGAATTTCTCAAGAAATGTGCCGATTCCTGTTCCACACTTACCAACCTGGGAACTCCGGCAAGTCAGGTTTTTCATTTAAAGAGTTTCACCCAAGCCTGACGGTCCTTGGGTGATTTTGAATTCTTGTTCAACAATGGTGGAAAATTTTCATCATCCATTGTTAAACCTGAATTCTCAGATTTTACCTCAACAACAGGCTCTTCTGGCTTTACCATACCAGAATCATTGCCTGAATGTGGCTTGTCTGACTTTGACCTGTCAGATTCATTGCCTGATGGTGGCTTGTCTGACTTTGACACATCAGATTCATCGCCGACCATTTTCTTCTTCTTCTTATCCTCTTTCGTCTTCAGATTTGTATCTGATGAATGCGTCTTGCTTGACTTTGCAGTTGAGGGAGTTGATTCATCAGAACTCTTATTCGATCTATCTGGTGAACCCGAGGACAAAATCTTCTCGAGATACTCTATCGCCTTCTTCCTCTTCTTCCTCAGTCTGTCTTTTTGCCCTTGAGAAAGCTTCACTTTCATTTCTTGAACTTTAGGTTCTTGAACCCTCAGTTCTTTGGGCTTGACATTGACTGATTTTTTCACCTGCTTCTGAAATTCAACCCTCGATCTTCTCATTGATCTCATTGAGCAATCTCTAGCAATGTGGCCAATGATGTTGCAATTAAAACATCTCCTTGAATCAAACCTCCAACTCTGGCAGTTAACAGCAATGTGTCCTTGATAACCGCATCGGTAACACACTCTGTTATCGTACCAATCACCATTTTCAGTCCAAACATTCAAATCATAGCACTGTTTGGCTTGGTGATATCCATCTCTCCTCTTGTATGCTGGATTTGACTTTTGAGCACTGTGGTCCAACCTGCACCACTTATTACCAACAATTTTTGAGTTTTCAATTTTTACTTTTTGTAATTTTTCATTACGATTGGATGATCGATCTGATGAGCTTTTATTATCTTTTTGTACATTTTTCAAAATTTTCTCTTTTTGTTTTTGTTCCACTTTCTTCTTCAAAGGTGTTTGCTTAGAGCATTCTCCCTTTTCGGTTGATTGCGGAACGGTTTCTTGAAATTTTTCTTTTAATTTCAAAAACAATTATTGTTTTTCACTTTTATCCTTTTTATCATCAGATTTCTCATCACAATCTTCAACTTTGACATTGTCAAAGTTTGTGACATTGTCACTTATTGGAATAGAATTGATCGGTTTTGGACAGGAGAACACAGATGAAGTCACAAAACCTTTCAATTTCTTTTCAAGCTCATCAATTTTGTTCCTTGAATTCTTAGCTTCATTTTCAAGCTGAGATATTCGTTCAAGATGAGACTTGATTGTTTTTTCGTTTTCAATTTTAATGTTTTCAAGAACAGATTTTTCATTTTCCAAAACTTTGAACTGTTCTTGAAATTTTGTTTCATTAGCTTTCAGATTTTTGTTCTCCAGCTTGATCCAGAAATCTTCATCTTCTGAGGATTTCTTTTTGCTTTCAAAATCCTTTTCTTTCAAAATCTCGTTATCTAATGTCAAACTGTTGAAATCATTTAACAGTTTGTCGTTTTCAGATTTCAACCTCTCACAATTTTCCTGCAAAACAAGAATCTGTTTATCAGCAGATTTCTTTTCATTTTTCATCACTGAAATCTCTTCAGTTTGTTCCTCTCCCACTTGGACACCTTTACTCTTGCTCTTCTTTAATATTGATTTTCCACTTTGACCTTTCTTCTTCTCAGCATTGATCACCATCTTTTCTTCAATCTTTTTAATGAGTGGACAAATTGTCATTTTGGAAAATTCTCCAGAAATCTTCAAGTTTAAGATATAATTTTCCCATTCTTCTTGAGGTAAAGCACTGACAAATTTTTCAACCCATTCTTCTGATTCCTTTTTAATACCCGTCTCAGACATTGAGCGAACAAGATGGCTATACCTCTCAATGATACTCTTTGTACTTTCTCCTGGACAACCTGAAAATGAATCAAATTCTTTATTTAATACATTTATTCTATCAAATGTTTCTTGAGTCATATTAAAGAAATTGATATCCATGATTCGAAAACCCGTTTTTCAAGACAATCCCGTTAAGCGAAATATTAACTCCAAGATAGATCACCTTTTTTTAAAAAAAAATACCAATCACTTAGACCTGATTAGACTGAGAACTTTGAATCCCACAACACTAATCCAAGTTACATGGGCTGATTAATATTAATATTCAAACAAGTATATTTGTGCCACTATTAATCACATAGATTTTTAAATTGTGAATATCTTTCAATATCTTTCAAAACAATATCTAGTGCAATGTGGCCGACAATTTGTGATCACCTCTCAAGTCTCATTGGGCCGCAACTTCGAACAATATTCTCAATCACATGGGCTGAAGTTTTTAATGCACAAAAATGAAATCAGAGTTCTCGTAATTTATACTTTTGAAACAACCACTTCACTTAGTCAATTCTCATTGGACCACTAAAAACATTCACATGCAAACTGATACTCTAAATCTCGAAACTTTGTAACTTGACTTAATAGCCGATAATACTCACATGGGCCTGACACTTTTATTATGCAATTATCAAAACACTTTAGTCAAAATTCGTTTTTAATAAATCTTTCAAATCTCACATGGGCATGACACACAATCAGATGGATTCACGTGATAACCATTTGACTAACATTTGTTCACATCAAAACCGACAATATCAATTTACTTTCTCGTGACTTGAAACTATTTCAAAACAATCCGACAAAAAATAGTCTTCACATGAATTGGCAACTTTAAATCCCACACACTATTCTTGAACCAAGCATTCACATGACAAACTTAAAACTTTGTTTAAAGTTTACCACAACCCGACACTTTCCAATCGGTTCACACAAATCGATAAACTTTCACATGAATTACTGAACCATTTTCAAACAGTAAGATTAATTTTCAAACAGTCACGATGACAACTTTCAAACGGTGATCATGTTTCAAACTATCATGTTGTCAACTTTCAAACGGTGATCATGTTTCAAACGGCCAGGTACAATTTCAAACTATATGTTCAAACGATCAGTTTCAAACGATAAGTTCAAACGTAACATAAATTTCAAACGTTCAGGCAGTTTTCAAACGATATGTTCAAACGGGATGGTCACTTCAAACGATATTTCAAACGATATGGTGGTTTTCAAACTGAAATGCCAAGATTCGTTCAAACGGAACCCATATTTCAGTCCTTTTTTACCGGATTAACTTCGAGTTTTGAACTGATATTCTCAAGAATTCGTCAAAACACAATTACGCACATAATGTGAAAGTTTCAGCCGATTTTATCCGTGAAAAGTATCAATTTTGTGAAAGAAAGTGTAGAAAATCAGAATTTTTCAGCGAAAACTAGCTAAACGGTAAGAACTTTTCCTCCTGAGCTCTGATACCACTTGTAGGATCGTGAAACGACCTAACGAGTCGATCAGAAGAGTGCTCAGACCGAATCAGAGGCGGAATTCATTGATTTGGTCTTCGTTTAGCTTGGATTCACTATTAAATGTCTCGTATATTGATTTCTGAACGTTTACAGACTTGGAGACACCTCGACAGCACCTCGGCGTCGGAATCTAGAACCTTACAAATGAACTCGTTTGAAGGCTATTTATAGGGAAGACCCTTCCGTTTGAAAATGACATAATCATTTCAAACAGAACCCTTTTGAAACGGGTAGCCTTCAAACGGTCACCTAACTCAAACCGTGACCTCACAAACGGTCATGACAATACAATTATAACTTTGACTTTCAAACGTTATATCTAGAATATAGTTTTGTCTTCACTTGATGATGCATATGATGATGTCACATATATGATGTCATCATCATATATGATGACATCACTCTTGTTCAGCAGTGCAACGAACCCGAGACTCGACATAAGACGAAGACGACAGATGAATGCACCAACACCTTGTCACAGACTTGAAATTCGATTGGTCTTCTTCTTTTATCTGCATATGATTTTTGTCGATCCTGAGCCACTTTCAAATGGGCTCGGACCAAATCAATCATCTCATTCGTGATCCGGCTTACATCCTTATGTGCAATCTAGTAGGGACCAACCTCGCCGCAACACACCGGAGTTCGGCATTTCCTACCGTAAAGCATCTCGTACTGAGCCATACCGATGCTTGCATGGTAACTGTTGTTATATGAAAATTCAACCAATGGTAGATAGACATCCCAACTACCCCAAAAGTCGATAATGCATGCCCGTAACATATACTCCAACGTCTGTATTGTTCTTTCACTTTGTCCATCCGTTTGTGGATGGTAAGCGGTGCTAATGAACATTTTAGTCCCCATTTGTTCTTGGAATTCGCGCCAAAAGTTCGAAGTAAACCGGGTATCTCTGTCGAACACAATAGATATCGGTACTCCGTGGCGTGCCACTATTTCATTGGTATATACCTCTGACATCTTTTCAGACGTATAAGTCTCATGAATCGGAATGAAGTGAGCACTTTTCGTCAATCTATCCACAACTACCCATAGAGCATCGAAACCGCGGTTGGTTTTGGGCAGTTTGGTCAATAAGTCCATTGTGATTTGTTCCCATTTCCAGACTGGGATATCCAACGGTTGCAGTTTACCATACGGCTTTTGGTGTTCTGCTTTGACTTGTAAACACGTCATACACTTCTCCACATATTTTACAACATCCCTTTTCATTCCGGGCCACCAATAATTTTGCTTTAAATCATTATACATCTTGGTTGCCCCCGGATGGATTGAATAACGGGATTTATGGGCTTCGTCAAGTAGAAGTGCCTTAGCTCCACACGAATTTGGAACCCGTATCCTTCCAAATCGCGTCTTTAACCCTTGATTACCATCCGCCAATTCTTTCAATTGGCCAACTATCCTTTCCATCTTCACGTTTTCCTCCTTCAATGCTTCGATTTGAGATTTTTGGATTTATTCAAGTAATCCTGATGTTACAATTAGTTGCATTGATCGCACTCGAATGGACGTATAATCCACCATTCGGCTCAACGCATCAGCCACCACGTTAGCCTTTCCCGGGTGGTAATGTATATCACAATCGAAGTCTTTGATAGTTTCGAACCACCGCCTCTGCCTCATATTTAATTCCTTCTGATCGAAGATATATTTCAAACTTTTATGGTCGGTAAAGATAGTGCATTTTACCCCATACAGATAATGCCTCCATATCTTTAAGGAAAATACCACAGCTGCCAACTCGAGGTCGTGTGTAGGATAATTCTTTTCATGAGTCTTTAGCTGTCTCGAGGCATAGGCTATAACCTTGCCCCGTTGCATCAAAATGCACCCAAGGCCCGAATGCGACGCGTCCGAGTAAACCACCATATCATCAACTCCATCTGGTAATGCCAATACCGGTGCACGGGTCAATCTTTCCTTTAGCGTTTGGAACGCCTTTTCTTGATCTTCGCCCCTTGTAAACTTTTCATCCTTACGGTTTAGTTTGGTCAACGGCATAGCAATCTTGGAGAAATCTTGTATGAATCTCCTATAATAACCCGCAAGCCCCAAGAAGCTTCTGATTTCCGAAGGATTTTTCGGGGGATTCCATCTCACCACTGCTTCTCTTTTTTACGGGTCCACTAACACCCCATTTGCACTAATGATGTGCCTAAGAAATTGTACCTCTCGTAACCAGAAAGTACATTTTGAGAATTTTGCATACAGCTTCTTTCTTCTAAGTGTCTCTAACACTTCACGTAAATGACTTGCATGTTCTGCTTCATTCTTTGAATATACCAAAATGTCATCGATGAATACTATCACTGACTTATCCAACATTGGCTTGCAAACCCGGTTCATGAGATCCATGAAGGTCGCGGGTGCATTGGTTAATCCGAAGGACATCACGAGGAACTTGTAATGTCCGTACCGTGTACGGAAGGCTGTCTTCGGTACATCCTCTTCTTTGACTTTCAACTGATGGTACCCCGATCTAAGGTCGATCTTGGAGAACCAATTTGCGCCTTGCAATTGGTCAAATAAGTCGTCGATTCTTGGGAGCGGATATCGATTCTTCACCGTGAGTTTGTTCAACTCCCGGTAATCGATACACATGCGCATGCTCCCATCCTTCTTTTTCACAAATACCACCGGTGCGCCCCACGGAGACACACTTGGCCGGATAAACCCTTTGTCGAGCAGATCTTGGATTTGAGACATCAATTCTTGTAGCTCTGATGGCGCGAGCCGATACGGCACCTTTGCCACAGGTTTCGCGCCCGGAATCAATTCGATTCCGAACTCTACCTCCCGTTCTGGCGGTATTCCTGGTAAATCCATCGAAAATACATCGGCGTATTCACTGACCACCGGTACGTCCTCAATCTTTGGCGTTTCTTTATCTGGTTCATTTATGTAAATCATGAATGCTCTACACCCACGCCTCATGAGTTTGTGAGCCTTGTGCACATAACGGGATTACCCCCTTTTTCGCCATAAATAGTAACGTGTTTTCCACTTGGAGACGTTAGCTTAATCTCTTTGCGAAAACACACGACCTTCGTGTGATGTCGGGATAGCCAATCCATCCCGACCACTACTTGGAATTCTCCCATCGACATTGGAATTAAGTCTATCAAGTATTCTTCACCATCAATATTCATCTTACAATTTTGGCATACATCACATACGATAAAGCTTTTGTTATCACCTATTTCTACTTCTAAAGGCATAGGTAATTTTGTCAGTTCGAATGAAGGATGTCAAATAAATCCATGTGAAATAAAGGATTTATCGCACCCGTATCAAATAACACATGTGCGGGAATTGAATTTATGGTGAATATACCCGAGACCACATCGGGTTCCACCTTCGCCTCGGCTGTCGTTAACTGGAAGGATCTGGCTTTTGCTTTCGGAGTCTCCGTATGTGAATCCTTGCCTTCCTTTTTCCCGACTAGCTTCAGGCACTCTGAATTTTTGTGACCCGGTTGATAGCATTTGTAGCACACCGATACCTTCCTGGGGCATAATGCAGTCGTGTGCCCTGTTTTCCCACATATTGGACATGGTTTGTTTTTAAACCGGCACTCACCCTTGTGCCCTTTCCCGCATACCCTGCAGCTTGGCGACCCACTTTTTCCCTCTTATTTCTTCGACGACTCAGTCGTGCGTGCCTTTTTCGTAGGGCTTGGATTAACCACCTGCGCTCTTCTTTCACCCCTATCAATTTGTTTCTTTAGCTCTATCTCCCTTTCTCGAGCAGTGTTAATGATTTCGGTGAGGGTCTCGTATTTTGAGGGAGTCATGAACTCCCGATACTCTGCGCTTAGCATATTATAATAATAATACAACTTCTTTTCTTCGAATGTCACCAACTCATCACAAAACCTTAGTTTGTCAAGGAAGATCCCCGTGATCTTATCAATAGATTCACCTTTCTGCCTAAGCTGAATGAATACCTCTTTGATTCGATTGATAATCGCCTTGGGACTGTGGTATTTAAGGAATGGTACCTTAAACTCGTCCCATGTCATCGCCTTCGCCGCTTCACTTCCAATCTCCTTTTTCTTATTATCCCACCAGTCTTTTGCTTGACCTCTCAGCTGACCCGTGCCATAAGCTACGAAGTCATTCGTGTCATAGTGGGTTCTCTCAAACACCCCTTTGATATCACTCAACCATCTTTGGCATACTATCGGATCCACCTCTCCGTTGTAGAGTGGCGGTTTACATGCCACAAATTCTTTGTACGAACAGCCCTAGCGCTCTCCGGATTTCTCCTTAGCTAAGTTGGCACTATCTTCCAATTTCTTGATTCTCTCATCAACAACCAATAGTACCGTATTTTGGATCTCATCAATAAAACCGGATAAGCTATTTTTAATTGCCTTTCCTACCTCCTCAGCAATCACTTCTCTCATTTGCTCGGTGACTCTCGGCACCGCATCATCATTACCTTTATCCGTCATTATTAAAACTGAAATGTTTACATCAAGCGTTAACCATTTCATCTATAGCATATGGTTTATTAACTTCGGTTTAGTCAAGTTCATAACTTGTTTTAACCGTTCTTATTTAATGCACCTTCTGGGTTTGAGTGTGTTAACACACTCTTCCCATGCATGTCAATTCATGTTTCCCTTCTTATACTTAATAAATCTACTTAAAACAATTAGCTCTTACCGGATGCTTGATCAAGCTTGAACCGAACACACTTTGTTAACAACCTTGAGCTCTGATTACCAACTTGTAACACTCGTCTTAAATTTCTATTATTTTAGTTATAAATTACGGACCTTTTTAAAAAAATGCATATTTAGCAAAAGTTAGTTAAAAGTCAAGATGTACATTGTTTAGTAAGTTGACATAAGGACCTTCAAGTTCAAGTATTCACAACTAATAACGTTTACAAAACAACATTTTCTAGACAAGCTTAGTTTAGTGCGGAAGCTTCAAAAATGGTGTTCGGTTCTTGATTTCACGCTTGATCGGCGTCCGAAGTTAACGAGCATCACCTGAGGTCAAGACCACATAAATAATTAGTTTTGACAATGTTAGTTGAGCTTTAGAGAAGTCCCATATACGTAAACATAACAAAAATCGAAAAATTCTGATTTTTAGTCTGTCGCGCCACGCGCCAGACTTGGTCTGATCCTTCGCGTGCCGCGGGAGGCCCCGCGTGTCACGCCAGTCCCCTATGCCCCCGTCGCGTGGCGCGGGGAGTATATATCTTCCAGCAGGTCGAGTTTCTGGACCTGCATTTTTCCCAGCTCCGAAAATTTACAAAAAGTCTAACTTTAAACAATCATAACTTTTTACTCGGTTGTCCGTTTTAGTCCATTCTTTTTCCTATGAGTCCGTAATAAAATTACGGAACCAACCAGGTAAATTTCACATCACGGAAACCGAGTTACGAACAAATGATTCATAAAATCCATGTTTTGATTATCCAACCCATTAGCAATAAGTGCAAAATACCATTCTTCAGTTCTAAGAATTTTTTGACATAATTACCCTAATCCCCGGGCTTATAAACCTTGGCGTATTCGCGCCATTCCATGGCTTTACGCTCACATTAGAACTTAATGCTTGTTCCTCAAAATTTCAAGCATTCCGCTTCAAGCGACACTTACAATATATTTCTATTGTTTGACCCATATATCTCGGATTCGTAAACTTAATTTAACATGACCAATTCATTGGCGTAGTACTATCCAACACTTAACGCAATGTGAGAATTTCAAGTCTCTACACATATGATTCTTTTAAAAGCATCATTTTGACCCGTTTGGTTGTCAAGTGAAAACCATCACTTTGATGACAAGCCAAACCTTTTCCAAAACCATTTCCAACCATTATTTTGACCCGTTAGATATGTCGAGTGAGCTTCATCACTTCAAAGACACACCGAACGTGTATATTACACTACGACACCATTTATATACTAAAACCAATCATTATTGCATAATGTAACGAGACTAAGGTCACGTACCTCTAGAGCACACTCTTCAAATGTGTATCCCCTCCGGCTTGTCCGCTTGACGACCCGGATTCTTTGCCTAAAGAGTTCAATTCGCAATCAATTTAGAACTCTTTCATAATCATTATCGCATAACTCATTAGTCACCTACATTGGTGATGAAAAACCCTACAAGCCTCATGCAAGATTTTGACAAGAAATCATCTAGGGTTTATCCCTAGACACCATATCACTTCTAATTTCATCGATGCAAGACATAATCAAGCTCAATTTCAGTTTTTCACAATTAACCTAGTATTTAAGATAAATCAAAACATCAAGATATTGCATACCTTATGATCCCTTCAACTAGGTGATCACTAATTTGTGCTTGAAACTCAATTTGGACTTGATTAAGACCTTCAATTGATCAATTTTGTGAAAGTTAGGGTTTGGAGGAGAACCCCCTTATTGCCCCTGTTGTTTGATTGACCAGACACACCATTTGTATGTGTTTGGTGGGTTTTAATTTGTTTTTATTTAATTAAGTTTCAAGTTTAACAACATCAGCCCCTCAACTTTAGTTTGGTTTATAACTTGGGCATTTAAGTTCTTTCATGTGTTACTACAAGACTCATAGCTAACTGGGTTATTTATTTCCTAGTTAGCTTGTTCTCGTTTATTCTATACTTTATATTTCTATTATAAAGTTTTATAAATTTCGGGGTGCTACATATCCATATACCCAATCCCATCTTTTACATACGTCGGTCGTTGGCAGTTTTTGATGTCAGTAAAGGCCTTTTGACTGACATTCCATTTGTCTATTATAATTTGTAATTTATTGTTTTCGTTCAAAGATTTTTCTAATCTTTCTGTTAAATCATTGATGATAAAATCTTTTTATAAAAACGAATTCTTTTAGAGTTTTCATTTCAGCTAAAGTTGAATTCAACTTTCTCTGATATGCGGCCTCATTTTGTTTGAGTTCTTTATTGAATTTTAAAACTTTGTCTTTGTCCCTCATAATTTCAAGATTGAAATACTTATAGTGTGCCACGACGTTTACGTATGATTATGTGCATAACTTTACATTAAATTCGTGCGGAATGCTATTTACCAAGTCCTTATCTGCCTTCTCCTTTGAGGATTCAGTTTTCATAGTTGCAGCTGAGGCTTTTGCTATCTCTTTCTTCTCATCAGATGAGTCTTTCTGAGCCTACTCCTTGGGCTTTTCAGCTTCTTCAGGATTCTTGTCTTTATCAGGCTCAGAGGAGGTGAGAATGCTTTTCAGACCCTTGTCAGCAACATTATCTCCTTTAGGGATTCCAGCAGCCTGTTTCTCGACCGGTTTTGATGAAGAAGTTGATGGCCCTCTTGAGATCTTTGCCATGAGGGCTTTGTTGACTTGTTCCTTAGCTTCAGCAATTTCTTCAACCCAATCGTAATCTTCAACTACCAAGGCTTTTGGTGTGTTAGGAGCAGCATTGTTAATGTTTTCTTCAATAGCGATTTTTCTTATAGCAGGAGCAACTTCAATGTTTCCATTCTTCAACAGAGGACAATCTCGCTTGAAATGACCCGAATTCTTTCAGTTGTAACATCTCAGCTTGGATTTGTCGAAACCAGCTTTTCCAAGAGCTAGACGCTTCCCAGTCTTGTCCTGAAACTTCTTTAACCTTAGAGTGATCATAGCCATCTGGCATTTCAAATCCATCTCCTCCATGTCATCTGGATCAACCTGATACATGTCTTCAGCAGTGAACATCTCCTTCTCGAGTTCTCCCGACATTAAAGCCTCATAGCTACTCAGAAACATGTTAAAAAGTGCCACATTTTCAGTTGAAACTTTCAAAGCTTGAGTATAACCAACCACGAAAGTCTTTTCACTTGATTGTGGAGCCTTTGATGCGCTTGCGGAAGCGTTAAAGTAAGTCGTGTTTGAAGCTTGTTGACTGACGCCTTCTGATGCAAGAAGTGCCACGTTCTTCAGTCCAGCAGAAGTCTGAGCAAACTTTGGGACATAGCCAGCAGTATTCATTTCTCGTTTGTTGACATCCATTTCAAAAGCCTTCAAAGTGTTGATTAAATCGGACAGAGTGACATGATTTGGGTTGTTGAGGAAATCCTTTTTGATCATCATGCACTATAGGCTCCATTCCTTTGGAAGCGAGTCTAAGAGCTTCTTTATGGCAGCACGGTTACAGACAGGATTTCCTGCCTTCTTCATCTTGGTCATCATATTCAGAAAGCGACTGATATGATCGGAAAGGCTTTCTCCACGAATTCCACCAAACATGTTGTATTGCTTCTGCACCATGTCTCTTTTGCTCTCAATCAGCTCTTTGTTTCCCTCGTAATATCCGATCAAAGCGAGCCAGAGTTCATTTGCAGTGGTGTATTCTTCAAACATGTTATAGTCATCAGTTGACAAAGCCATGCTTAAGGCAGCATGTGCACGACGGTTACATTGGATTTGGGCTTTGTCTTCATCAGTGTAGGTTGTAGGGTCGTTGTTATTAACTATCACATCTCCTCGAACCACCGTTGGTACATGGGGTCCAGCGGTGATGGAAAGCCATAGATTGTAGTCAGTGAATTCGAAGAACGATTGGATACGATTCTTCCAAGTGCCGAAATCGTCTGCTCCTTTCAACTTTGGTGGTCTAGTGGTGGTTCCGGTCTCAAGTTCAGCTTGAGCAATTGGATTCAGTTGATTCAAAGACATTTTGATTGGTTTTTGACAAAGGTTTGCTGATCAGAGGCTAAATTCGCTGATACATTGGATGAAGAACAATTTCGACCGGAAAAAGACTAATTTCGCCGAAGAAATTCGTAAACAGGTGAAACTTCGCCGAAAACTTTGTTGATGAATTAACTTCGTCGGAGAGGTGATGAGTCCTGCACAAGCGAAGGTAGCTAATTCCGCTGAGACAATTAACAAACACGTTAGTTTGGCTAATTTCGTCGGACACCGTGATAAAAACGATGTGGTTCTTTATCACTGTTCTCGAAGTCGCCTTCGATTAAATTCGCTACAGGGTCAATGACACTATTTCGCCGGTAATTAACAAGTTCACTTATGTTTAATCGGCGAAATTGTTAATTATGCGATATTCAAGACAAATCTGCTGTATTCAAACTAAAATCGTTGTATTAAAAAATATCTATGCTGACCAGAAGGTTTAACACGAACTAAAACCCTCTAGTCGCCTAAAAACAACTCAAAAACCATGTTTCTTTGCATCAAAATGTCCAAAATGACTCCCTAATCACTGATTAACAACAACCTATCAATTAAACACACCAAATCAAACCATTTTAAGCCCAAAAATTTGAAAAACTTTAAACTTTTGAAAAACCTTCAAAACTTGAAGAATCTTAACAAAAACACAACAACCAAGAGCACTAAGACTCTGATACCAAATTGTAGATCCCAATATTAATCCGGATCATAGTGGTTGATTGTTTTAGTCCAAAACACCTATTGATTAGGTGTTTGCACTATGAGAAAGTTAAGAAAAATCATAGAATGAAGATGAAGCTAATGGTTTTATGAATACAACAAGTGTTGTATTGAATCCAAATAAGTAAATAAATAATAGAGCACCTGGAGATCTGATTAAGCACTATCAATAATGATCAAAGATAAACAACACAAGTTTTCACCAAGACTAGCCAAAAGCTTGGCTAGGGCAACAATACATTAGCTTATATAGAGTCTGACTTGCCAGCATAATTATAATTATGCTGCCATCTTAATTACACCAAGTCAGATTTGCTACTATCAAATATTACAATATTAGTCCCTAGACTTCAATAAAGCTACAAACTATAACAAAATCAATAAGTATCAACGATCTCACAAGATCCAACAAACCACTGAGAAGCTCAGAAATCCATGATGGGGATTTCATGCAACTATGGCTTCCTCAGGACCTACAATAACTGCAGACATGTCTTATCCCAGATACTCTTCTGGAATACCACCTTGAAGTCAAGCGAGAGGTAACAGTTTCCATAATACATCTTTGGATACTAACTATGGTTTTATACAGGATGTTGGGATCAATAAGGCCATGGCCAGGGAGTTGGAAAAGCTCAAGGATATGATATCTAGCATTTCGAGAATAGTCAAGCCTATTTATGAGATTACAGATGGTAGCCAAAGGATATCTCGTTTTGCACCACCAATATGCAATGCGGAGATACTCAAGCGCTTCCAAACCCCCAACATGAAGTTGTATGATGGTATAACTAATCCGGAGGAGCATGTGGCCCAATACAGAGAAAGAATGGAGATAAACCCCATTCCTGAAAGACTAAAAGAGGCTTGCCTATGCAAGGGCTTTGGATCCACACTTACTGGATCTGCATTAAAATGGCTGCTTAGTTTTCCTCCCTATTCTATAACTTCATTTTCACATTTAGTTAATCTATTTAATAACCAGTTTTCCTGTAGTAGAACATTTGAAAGGTTAACTAGTGACTTGTATAAAATTACCCAGGCTCGTGACGAATCCCTTAGGTATTATGTCACTAGGTTAGGAAGAGAATCCTTAGAGATCCCAAACCTTGATATTACAATTGTTGTTGAAGCATTTAAGATGGGATTGCTAAAGGATTCTCCCTTTTATGATGACCTTGTAGAAATTTAGACGAAGTTATAAACAGGGCCTTGAGGTACATCAGATTGGAAGATGACAAAAAATCCAAGACAGGCTCGGTGGTTCTACCAAACATGAGCACTATGAAATGAAGTAGGGATCCTTCTATAAGAATAACAGAGCTAAGCCCTACTCAAAAACAGATAACCAAAATGTCCACGCGGTGGAACAAGACGAAGACGAAGAAGAATATCCAAGAATATCTGAATATTTCTTCTCCGTTGATAATAGCGAACTAATACTTATTTTGCAGAACTTAGGTGAGAAGGCAAGGTGGCCAAGGAAGAATGAGAAGTCGAACTCCTTTAAGCATAAGTCCAAATGATGTGCATACCATTAGGATTTTGGGCACTTAACAGATGAATGCATTGCACTAAGGAGGGAGATAGGCTACCTTCTCAACAAGAGGCATTTGAAAGAATTGCTAGGCAGAAAGAAATCAAGGATCCAGGATCCTGAGAATGTTCCAGAGAGGGCTGCTCCACCTCCAGCTGACGCCCAAGTTATCAACTTTATTTCTGGAGGATCAGATATTTGTGGCACTTCCTTCTCGGCATCTAAGAGACAAACAAAGGAAACTAAATTGGAGAATGGTGATAGACCTATCAGGACTTCCACGTTGACGGATCAAAAAATAATATCTTTTGACGAGGACAACAGGGTCAACATCCAGGATCCTCACCACGACGGTCTGCTAATAACATTATTTATTTCTAACCATTTTGTTCACAGGATTCTAGTAGACAGAGGAAGCTCTGTAAATATCATACAACTTGATGTGCTTAAGAAAATGAATATTCCAGAATCCGAGATTATACCAAGATCGTCAGTACTTGTTGGGTTCAGTGGTGAAACCAAGAATACATTGGGGGACATCAAACTACCGATATATATTGAGGAAGTTAACTCTATCAAAAAATTTTGTATTATTGACAACTTGTCATGTTGTAATGTGATTCTTGGTAGTCCCTAGATTCACGAGATGAAGGTTGTTCCCTCAACATATCACAAAAAGAAACTGAGTTGGAGGTCCAACAACTTGGAGAAACCAAGGATCCTTGGATACTTTTTACTGATGGGGCTGGATTAGGAATACTACTAAAATCGCCACAGGCGGACATAATACCCCAGCCCATCACATGTGAATTCCAAACCACCAACAATGAAGCAGAATATGATTCACTAATAGTAGGTTTGCAATTAGCCAGACAAATGGGGATCAGATATCTTCAAGTTTATATAGATTCATTGCTAATTACTAACCATTTTAATGGTTCATATCCTGGAAAAGGTGAGAAACTAATCAAATATTTAGAAATAGTAAAAGAACTGACAAATTCTTTTGGTTCTTTTAGCGTAACACATGTACCCAGAGAGGAAAATGCAGGGGCAGATGCTTTGGCGAATTTAGGATCAGCCCTAAAAATTTCAAAAGATGTAAAGATACCTATCATTCACATCCTCTTTCATGCAATTGGGGAGCATGATGTAATGGAGGTGGCAAAGGATACTACAACAACATCCAGTGATCCGCATTTAGATTCAGGATCATGGATCCTTCCGATTATGAAATTCATTCAAAATGGAGAAATCCCCACAGGAGAGAATCCTAAAGCCTTCAGGGTCAAGGTATCTCAGTTTATTATATTAGCTAACACTTTATATAAAAGGTCTCTTGCAGGTCCCTATTTATGGTACATTGAGGATCCTAAAATTCAAGAAGTGTTAAAGGATTTACTTAGACGGTATAAATTTGAGTTATCTTACGTTTCGACGTCGCCGCAACGCTGTTAGTGGGCATTATTTTAGACTATTAAAGCCCATGAATTTTATGACGTCGACGACGTTATTCCACACCACCTTAAAAACAATAATAAAACGCCAGACTTTATCAAACTTGTTGGCTTATCGCTGCAGTTGAAAAATCATCCAATACTATGGGATCTGAATCATCTAATCAAACTTGTCAGCTTGTCACTAAGTTAACGTTGTTCATTTCTCACTCTTCCCACCCATTGCTCCTCTCTCACACATGGAACACAGTAAAAACCCCAGATGGTGTTTGGACGGAATGACAGCTCTCGTCATCGGTGGTACCCGTGGCATCGGCTATGCTGTGGTGGAGGAACTGGCGGCGTTGGGGGCGGTGGTCCACACTTGTTCTCGCAATGACTCTGAACTTAACCAACGGTTACAAGAATGGTCACTGAAGGGGTTCAGTGTAACTGGGTCCGTCTGCGATGTAGCTTCTCGTCCCCAACGAGAAGTTCTGGTCGCTAAAGTCTCGTCGTTATTCAATGGCAAGCTTAACATCCTAGTAAGTTGTTCTAGTTTCTTTTCATCATCAGAAGCTGATAATTTGTGCATTTGAGGTACCAAAATTGGATGTTATAGCCGAACAAGTGATCAATTAGGTTTCTTATATATAGTTGCAGATAATATATATGTATATGTATATGTGTAATTGTTATGAAATCATTAAGTTGGAGATCATATGTATGTGCATGTATAACTGCAAATCATTGAGTTGGAGATCATATGTATATGTATATATGAAATCATTAAGTTTTTGATAAATATATGTATGTATATGCGTATATGTATATGACAAAGCCGAAGTTGTTGCTTCTTTGAATCTATAAAAACTAATTTAGACAAAGCCTTTAAACATGCTAACTTATACTACCTCATAGACCCTCAAGTAGTTATAGTAATTCTTATGATTTGATTAGCAACAAAACATAAATAATAAATATAAATAGTTACTAATAAAAAATGAAATGACACTTTTACTTTGAATTAATCCTCAATATTTATATAGCTCAAGTTCTTTGACAGAAGTCAATCAAGAAAAAATGGGCTCAGGCTGAAACACGTCATTTTAGAAAGTATCAATTTGTTGGTCAAAACGGGTCTAACCAAACTATGCTTGGGTTGAAATGGGCAGTATTAGAAAAAAATATATTAAAATGGGTTCATCCATTGTTTTTGTTTTTATGGCGGTTAGTGGTAACGCTAGTGGTCGTGTTAGTGGCAGATAGTGGTGCCGTTCTAAATTAGCATGTTTTACAAGACTGACCCGTTGTATAATTTCAAGTAGACCGAATCAATCCATTTAGCGAACAAGAACTACCATATTAACCCATTTATTAAAGAATGACCCATGATTGCCGGGTCTAATACTGGCATCAGAAGTCAAATTGTTTATTTTTTGCGGTCAAACACCAAGGCATGCTTTACACAAATATAAACATGTGACTGGGAATTTGTTTCTATCAACCAATATGTGCTGCTTTTATATAGTAACTGATTCTTACTGTGATCTCACAAACTTTTGCACTTTACACAAGCCTTACTTGCGTGGATTTCATTTCTGTAAGTAAACAATGTCAGGACTGCATATACGAAACCTACTACAGAGTATACTGCTATAAAATATTCCATGCACATGGCTACCAATTTGGAATCTTGCTACCATATGTGTCAACTTGTACATCCTCTTTTAAGATTTCTGGAGTTGGAAGCATTGTGTTCATTTCCTCAGTTGCGGGTCTGATTCATGTTACTGTTGGATCAGTTTACACTGCCACTAAAGGTATGGTTTTTAAGCTAACAAAATGCCTTAGGGAAAAAGATGTAATTTTTGTTTTACACCTGTTAGGGATGGATTTTCCAAACCTAAGGATCACGGATCCTCAAGTGCAGCCAGGATCACGGATCCTCAAATCTGTTTGAATTAAGGATCCTTAGAAGACGTTGCAGGTTTAAGGATCCAGGATCCTCATTGTTATCCTTAAACTAACGGTTGTTTCCACTATCTTTGAACTTGATTTACAGGAGTATACGAGTAAAACTTGGTCTTGCCGATATTCTTGGGGAATATGCGCCAATATTCTGCACGTGCATAGCTTGAATGACCGTTATGGAAGTCATGGGTAGCTAGCACAATTTACGGGATGTTTGTTATATAGTTTATTTCTATTTTTAAAGGGGATAACAAGTTTGATAGTTAGAACATTCAGCAACACTCACACACTCGAAAGCTCTCTGCAACATTTTGGCGATTATACACATATTACACACTAGTGATCCTTGTAACAAGCTTGTTATCATCCCGATTTGTAACCTTTATTTATTCAATATAGTTGGTGATCGGTAGTTTCCATCACCCGAGGTTTTTATGCCGGAGATCATCTCTTGATCAAGGGCTTTTTCCTCGTATAAATCCTTGTGTCACTTGTTTATTTCATTCGAAGTTTGTTCATACATTTGCTAGTCAATTCAAGCATCACACCTCACAAAATAAGATTTGGTTGCATTATCCTAGTCTGATTTTTGACCAAAACAGTTTGGCACCCATTGTGGGGCAATTGGTGCTTCATCTCTGAGAAATTTTGTTCATTGTGATCATTCCGGTCTATCATCTTCAACCAGATGGCTTCTTCAGCAAAGAACACTTCAAGTTCCACGCCGGCAGTCACTTCTTCACAGGGCGTTCCACCTTTGCCTCCACCACCTTTTGGATACCAGAAGAATGCGGAAAATGCTGCGAAGAAACAAAGCCCCGTGTTCTCAAAATCACCAACTTCTGATTTTCTTCTAGCCCTTCTAACAGTGATCTTTATTCTTTGATTTTGCAGATGAGGGATTACATGCAGCAGCAGGACAAAACCAATGACAGGATCCTTCGAGAAATTGATGATATGAAGAAATTGAAGAGATCAACGGAGGATCAGTCTCCATTGGTGCCTAGATCACTGGATTTCGACACCCCAGCCATAACTGCCCAGCAAACTGCAGTCCCTGATATCCAGCACCAGGGTGGATCATTGGGAATGCGTTATGGATCAACAACAATAACTCAGGCTCTAGGATCCTATTTCCAGCCTTTAGGATCCTCCTTCCAATATCAGGGATCCTTCACTAGCTCAGGAGGATACATGGGGATGCAGACGGTTCAAGGATCCTCCTCTCAGCATCCGGGATCCTTATTTCAGGTTCAAGGATCCTCGTCTCAGGGTCAAGGATCCTCATCTCAGGTTTATAGATCCATGGATTATCCTCCAAGATCCCCAACTTCGATGCCTCAGGGATCCATCATCTTTCAGGATCAGGGATCCTTAAGTAGTGCAGAACCCAGAAGTTCACTTGGGAGACTTCATACCAATACAGACTATTGCTTCTTCTGGTCCCACGGTTATACCAGAATCCCCTCAATATGGATTCACATCTGGAATTCCAAACTTGAATCCTTCAGGAGGTAACCCTTTGAATAATTTTTATAATGCTAACTATGGCTCAGTGCAGGATACAAGTATCAACCAAGCCATGGCTAGGGAATTACAGAAACTGAAGGATATGATATCCAGTGTTCCAGGAGTGGTTAAGCCCATTCCTGAAATTCCAGATGGAAGCCACAAGATATCTCGTTTTGCACCACCTATTTGTGATGCAGAAATTCCAAAGAGGTTTCAAATACCAACCATGAAGCTATATGATGGTTCAACTGAACCAGAAGAACATGTAGCTCAGTACAGAGAAAGGATGGAGATCAATCCAATTCCTGAGAGGTTAAAAGAAGCATGTCTATGCAAGGGTTTCGGATCCACACTGACAGGATCAGCTCTTAAATGGCTGCTAAGTCTTCCCCCTTACTCTATTACTTCATTTGCTAATCTAGTTAATCTGTTTAATAGCCAATTCTCATGTAGCAAAAAATTTGAACGTTTAACTAGTGATCTATAACACAAGGTCAAAATGAATCACTTAGAGATTATATCACTAAGTTTAGTAAAGAATCCTTAGATATTCCTAATTTGGATATTGCTACGGCTGTAGAAGCCTTCAAAATAGGTTTACTTAGATTCATCCGATTAGAGGATGATATTGTTCTATGATGATCTTGTCATGACCCCTTGCAGGAATCTTGATGAAGTGAGAACCAGGGCCCTTAGATTCATCCGATTAGAGGATGATAAAAAGATCCAGGAAAGACTGGTAGGATCCTCGAAGCAGGAAAAGCAAGGATCCTACTTTAGGAACAACAAGTCCAAGTCTTACAAGTCTGATAATCAGAACGTGCATGCAGTAGAACATGAAGAGGATGATGAGGATTATCCTCCAATTTCTGAATATTGCTTTTCTGTTGATAATAATGAACTAATCCTTGCAATTCAGAACCTAAGTAAAAAAGCAAGATGGCCCAGAAAAAGTGATAAGCCAGCTGCAACAAAAGACAAATCCAAATGGTGTGCATATCATGAAGATTTCGGTCATCTCACAGAAGAATATATTGCACTGATAAAAGAGATTGGTTACTTGTTAAGCAAAGGGCACTTGAAGGAGCTGTTGGGAAGAAAAAAGTCAGGGATCCAGGATCCTGAAAAAGTTCCAGAAAGAGCTCCTGCTCCTCCTGCTGATGCACAAATTGTCAACTTCATATCCGGAGGATCAGATATATGTGGTAATTCCTTTTCAGCAGCCAAGAGGCATGCCAAGGAGACCAAGATGGATAATGGGGACAGACTCATCCGAACCTCTACTGTCACACAGGAGAAAGTTATAACTTTTGATGAGGATGATCGTGTTGATGTTCAGGATCCTCATCATGATGGTCTTGTTATTACCTTGTTTATATCTAACCATTTTGTTCGCAGGATCTTGATAGATGGAGGAAGCTCAGTAAATATCATTCAGCTTGATGTCCTTAAGAATATGAACATCCCTGAATCGGATATTGTCCCAAGATCCTCGGTTCTTGTGGGATTCAGTGGAGAAACCAAGAACACATTGGGGGACATTAAACTTCCCATTTACATAGAGGGACTTCATTCTTATCAGAAATTTTGTGTTATAGACTGCTTATCATGTTGCAATGTTATCCTTGGCAGGCCATGGATACATGACATGAAGGCAGTCCCATCTACATATCATCAATGTGTAAAGCTTCCCAGTCCATGGGGTGTGGTGAAGATTGAGAGTGATCAACAAGAAGCCAAGAATTGCTACACTTCATCAATGAAACCAGCCTCAAGACCCAAGGAGCAATAGCAATTAAAGCATCCTCCAAGAGATGTCCTGGAGGCAAGAGAACAAGATGTGAAAGATATCCTTATGGATCCTCAGGATCCTGAATCCAAGATCTTCATAGGATCAGGGATCCTCAACAACATTGAACAGGATCTAGTATCCTTCCTAAGAAAGAGAAAAACTACCTTTTCCTGGAAGCATGAAGACATGACAGGTATCTCTAAAGATATAATTACTCATAAGCTTGGCATTGACAGGTCATTCAAGCCCATACATCAAAAAAGGAGAAAATTTGCACCTGAGAGGAATGCCATTATCTAGGAGGAGGTAGATAAGCTGCTCAGAGCAGGTATGATAAGATAGGTCAAGTATCCAAGATGGTTAGTGTTAGGGGAGGATTTTCTAACAATTAGTGATCCTTACACGTTATCCTAATTAGTGATCCTTACTTCTGTGACAGGTGGTGATCCTCAGAAGAGCTTCAGGATCAGGATCATGGATCACTTTAAGGATCCTCGTACTAACGATTGTTTACTTATGTTTTGTACTATCTCGCAGATATAACCAGCTTGACCAAGTCTTGGCGACATTCCTGGAGAATATTCCCAAACTATTCTGCACGTGCTTGGCCAAAAATGGACGTTATGGAGAACGTGGGGGCTTGGCACAAAAGTCGGATAGTTAGTTTGGTAGTTAGATTTCTATTTTAAAGGGGTAACGGGCTAGTAGAAAAAACACTTAGTCATTTTTACAGCTACACACACTCATATACTCGCACACTTAAAGCTCTCGACGAACATTCATTCGTTTTCACTCACATTTACACATTTCACGATAGTGATCCTTGTACCTAGCTCGTTACTATCCGAAGTTGTAAACATTTATTCATTTATCTGAGCTTGGTGATCGGTAGTTTCCATCACCCGGGGTTTTTTGTGCCGGAGATCAACTCTTGATCAAGGGCTTTTTCCCCGTATAAATCCTTGTGTCATTTCGGCAATTTACATTGAAGTGATCCTTGTTATTGTTCTACATTGTTAGCATCATACCCCGTAACATAGAGTTTGGTTGCAATATCCTCAACAGATTTTTTTGACCAAAACAGTTTGGCGCCCACCGTGGGGCAATTGGTGCTTCGTCCTTAGAAAAATACGCATTTCTGTGCTCATTCCGGTTCACTACAACCAAGCAAATGGCTTCCTCAGCGAAGAATGCTTCAAACTTGATGCCCTCATTCACTTCTTCACAAGGCGTCCCTCCTTTGCCTCCACCACCTTCTGGATCCCAGAAGAATACTGAGAATGCCGCGAAGAAACCAACTCCCATTTTCTCAAAACCACCTACTTCTTCTGTTTCAACTAATCCTACTGTTTTGGTCAAAAAATCTGATGAGGATATTGCAACCAAACTCTTTATTTAGGGGAATGATGCTTTAAATATGTAACAGCGATGAGGATCACTTCAATGTAAAATGCACAAACAACACAAGGATTTATACGGGGAAAAAGCCCTTGATCAAGAGTTGATCTCCGGCACAAAAAACCCCGGGTGATGGAAACTACCGATCAGCAAGCTAAAATAAATGGTTAAATGTTTACAACTTCGGATAGTAACGAGCTAGGTACAAGGATCACTACGATGAAATGTGTAAAAAGTGTATGAAATTGCTAAGTGATTGAACGAGAGCTTGTATGAGCGTTTGTACGAGTGTGTGTAACTGAAAAATGGCTAAGTGTGTTCTACTAGCTCGTTACTCCATTTTAAAATAGAAAAAACCACCTAAACTAACTATTCGACTTTCGTGCCAAGCCTCCACGTTCTCCATAACGTCTACTTTCGGTCAGGCACGTGCAGAATAGTTTAGGAATATTCTCCAGGAATGTCGCTTAGACTTGGTCAAGCTCAATATACCTGCGAAATGCTACAAAACATAAGTAAACAATCGTCAGTACGAGGATCCTTAAAGTGATCCATGATCCTGATCCTGAAGCTCTTCTGAGGATCACCACCTGTCACAGAAGTAAGGATCACTAGTTAGGATAACGAATAAGGATCACTAATTGTTAGAAAATCCTCCCCTTACAATTGCCCCCAAAATATAAGGAGTAATTTGTAAAATTGGCGAGTTATATTTTCTTGATCTTATCCGTAACAAACTAACGGATATATAGCCGTTAAAATAGAACTAGCCGTTGCGATGATGATGTCACGGAAGTGACAATCCTGCAGAATCATAATTATAAATAGAGATATAGATAGGATCATCATGCATTCAAATTCGAAAGAGACTCCCTTTAAATTCTCAGTCGACGAGCAACCAGGTAATTCTTTCTCCTCTTTCTTCCTTCTTACTCTGTTTCTCTACCTTTATCTCCGTCAGTACGAAAATGTTGCTTCGAAGTTCACCGGGCAAGGATCACCCAAAGAACAGTCCTCCGAAAAGCCAGGGGATCATTGAAGATTCCATTAAAGAACGCTGCTGCTTCAATGATGCTCAGATAGATAGGATTCGCTACTGTTTTCCGGCGAACACCGAATTCAGGCCTTTTGACCCCAATGCCTTGAGCGATCATATCTCCGATAAGTGGGTTGCTTTCCCCGTCACTCCTTTCACCATAGGCTATACATATCCTTTTCCAGCATTCACCCAATCTTTCTTTTCCCTAACCGGCATCTCTTATATCCAAGCCACGCCGATGATTTGGAGGGTTTTGCACACCCTTGAAAGGATCATCGATCAAGAAGGAATAGATCTAGGAATGGCAGAGCTGGGAGAACTGTATGATCTTACCACCTTTGGCTCTCACCGTTATTTGTTCAAACGTAAACCTGGTGAAGAACACCCGATCTTCAAAGCCACCAAGAATGATGCTAATTGGAAACGACGCTTCTTTTTTATCAAGAGAGATTCCATCCAGGATGGAAAGGATCTTCCTAAAAAATGGGCTACCCATGGTAGGATGGAGGATCCTGAGAAGGATCACCAGGAACTTCCTTTTGATGTAAGGATAACTGATACTTTTGCTTTCTTGTTATGCAGCTATCACCGTTTCACACCTCAAACTGTCCCCTGCTGCTAGGGAAAGGCTCCTCACTTTCAAGAGACTTAATCCTGAGACAAGAACTTTCAAGACAACAACCCAAGATTCACAGGAGGTCTCCTCAGGCTCTGTCACAATGTCAAGTAAGTATCCTTGTTTAAGATTTAAATATATAGTGAAATATGAACTAGGAAAAGATACTTATCTTGCTTTAATTGTGTAGGTGCTGGAAAATCTGCCAAGCCTGCATCCCAATTCAACACGGCTGGCCTTGATGTCGTACGACCCAGAAGGAAGAGATCCACCAGCAGTCCTAGCATTTCCATTCCAAAGGCACCCACTAAAGGAAAGGGTGTCAAGAAGAGGAAAACTTCTGATGCTGAGGATCTTCAAGGTCTACCACTGATCCGCCACCAGTTCCTTGAATACTTCAATGAAGTAAGGATCCTTTATTCTGCCTATGTATCCTACTCGCATGAGGATCACTTGGTCTTGAACTGCTTTTATCCTTTTCTTTTGCAGAAATTTGCTGAGATTGAGGATTATGTGGGCCACGTTGAGGATCAAGATAAAAAGATTGCCGACCTCCAACAGGTTGCTGTGCTCAAGGATCTTGCACTTGCTGATGCTCGGAAGGAACTCCTAGATGAGAAGACTAAGACAGCCAAACTTCTGATCAACTTTGATTATGAAAAGCATGACCTTATTGAAAATGCTAAGGTCTCTGCCGCCATTACGATGTACCAGACAAAATTGAAGATGGCCCAGGAAGCTCAAGATCCTAGCTTTGATACAAACAGCTGGGATGTTGAGGGTTGGAAGGCAAGATTGGCTGATCTTGAGGATGATGAGGAGGAGGCTACTGAGGTTTTGGCGATTGAAGCAAGTGGCAGTGGGAAGGATCAGGTGAAGGATACCGCAGCTGGAAGAGAAGAGGATGCAGCAAAGGTGTAGGCTGCACAATTGGGCGATGATGGATATATGTGCCAAGGCCGGAGCCCAATTTTTTTAGTTTGATGGTTGTGATGTTTAAAACAATTTCATGGTTTGTACTTCGAACAATAGGTTTTAGGATTAAGGATCATGTATGATCCTTTGGACAATAGGCAGGATTGCAATTGGTGGAGGGATCCTCTGTTTGGGGGATGAAGCCATTGTGATCCTGTCGCCTTTATATTCCTGCACTATTTTGAACTCATTATCATGGACACCCTTTACCTACCCCAGCGGACGGGCCACGTTTTGCTGGTAGAAGCTCGGGTAGGTAATTTTGACAACCTTTAAAGGGTTAGCCTTATGTTAATAAATAAAAACTTAACCTTTTGTCGCTTATCTTGTGTTGCTATCCTTTTTAGTATGTTATTTTCCAACTGTTGTAATGTTCATTCTGTTTATACTTATCAAGCCTTGAAAAATTAGAAAAGATATCCAAAAAATTTAGGAAATGAACAAGGATCACATATCCCATAACCGATAGGTTTTAAAAAGTGATATGATTTAAGAAGTACAAATTCAGTTGTCAAGTATAAGGGTTATTTAAAAGAATAATAAATAAAATTAAAAGAGTTAAGGATCATACCTGAGGATCCAAGTTAGAATCCTAACCTTAATAAGGATAACTATAAGATAAACCTTAGAGTGAAATAAGGATCAAGGATCCCTAGCTGCCTATCTTCAAGGACCTGAAATAGAGCATAACTTGGGACTAAGCCAATATAAGAAAAGAGTTAGCAACTGGGGACAAGCCCAAGGATAACTGGGGACAAGCCCAAGGATAACTGGGGACAAGCCCAAGGATCGTGTGTAAACTGGAGTATGGCCCTAACTGGCGACTATCCAAACTTAGTGACATGAAGATGCCAAAACCTTAGCTAACGTGAAAACGTTAGAAACCTTATGAACGGATGTATGGTACGTCTACCATTATACGTAGGATCCTAAGCATAGCCAGAACAATGGAATTATGAGCCCCTAGAACGAGTACTGGTCCCAAAGCCTTGAACTACACCAGGATCATCGTGCGCTACAGGCGGAATCTGGGGACAAGCCCATATAACTGGGGTTTAACCCAAAAGACGGATTGCTTCTGTGGATAACCAACGTTGTGCTAAAGATACCTGAACTTTCAAAACTTGAACTCACGTGAGAGATGGATAAAGGATACATGATCCTTATCCTTATAAGAGAAAATAATGAAATGAAATAGCTTAAGTTTAGGATATTACCTAGGTAAGGATCACCGATACTTTGAGGATCCTTTAAGGATATCCCTATTGTGAGGATCACCTATGCCATAAGGATCCTGCTTACATAAAATATTTCTTCAAGTGGACAGCATTCCAAGCTCTTGGTAGCAAATCACCTTCCATGGTTAGCAATCTATATGCCCCCTTTCCTGCTTCAGCTTCAATCAAATAAGGGCCTTCCCATTTTGGAGCCAATTTTCCATCAACAGGATTGGTGGTATTTTGAAATGCTTTCCTTAACACCATATCTCCAACTTGAAACCTCCTGATCCTGACATTTTTGTTGTAAGCACCAGCCATTCTTTGCTGATAACTGGCCATCCTTATTCTAGCCATATCCCTGATTTCTTCAATAGTATCCAGATCTTGAGCCAAGTTTTCATCATTTTCCTCAGGATCACGGGTACTTGTTCTAGCAGTAGGAACCACCATTTCTGTTGGGATCACCGATTCTGCCCCAAACACCAAAGAGAATGGTGTTTGACCAGTAGCATTCTTAGGGGTTGTCCTGTCAGCCCAGAGCACATAGGGTAGTTCTTCTGCCCATTTCCCTTTCTTGGATCCAAGCTTTTTCTTCAAATTGTTGATGATGATCTTGTTGGATGATTCTGCCTGGCCATTAGCTTGTGGGTGGACTGGTGTTGAAGTTATCATCTTAATCCCCCAGCTGTCACAAAAGTTAGTGGTTCTGCCCCCAATAAATTGGGAACCATTATCACATATAATCTCAGAAGGAATTCCAAATCTAGTTATAATATTTCTTTTAATGAAGGATATAACTTCCTTTTCTCTGACTTGGGCAAAAGCTTCAGCCTCTATCCACTTGGAGAAGTAATCAGTCATAGCTAACATGAATACTTTTCCACCAGGTGCCTTAGGGAGCTTTCCAAGTATATCCATACCCCATCTCATAAATGGCCAAGAGGAGGATATAGGATGCAATAATTCAGCTGGTTGATGAAGGATATTGCTGTGTCTCTGGCAAGGATCACATCTTCTGGCAAACTCCATAGCATCTTTCTTCATGGTTGGCCAGTAGTATCCTGTCCTCAGGATCCTTGAAAATAAAGCCCTGCCCCCAGTGTGGTTTCCACAATCTCCTTCATGGAAGTCTTTTAAAACTTCTTGAACTTCAGGATCCTCAATGCATCTCAAGTATGGTCCTGCAAGAGATCGTTTATACAACATATTATTCATAATTGTGAATTGAGATACCTTAGATTTGAAAGCCCTAGGGTTTTCTCCTGTAGGAATCTCTCCATGTTGTAAGTATCTCATAATTGGTGAAATCCATGATCCTGATTCTGAATAGGATTGAGTATCCTCACTGGGGATAACTGCAGAATCATTTCCTATCTCCATAGTCTGGTGATCCTCGATAGCCGGGGTCAGGATATGGATAATAGGAATCTTGATATCCTCTGGGATCTTTAAAGATGATCCTAAGTTAGCCAATGCATCAGCTTCTGTATTTTCTTCCCTTGGTACCTGTGACAAACTAAAGGAAACAAAAGAGAGTGCCAAACTTTTGACTATCTCCAAATATTTGGTTAGCTTTTCACCCTTAACAGCATAGGATCCATTAAAGTGGTTTGTAATTAACAAAGAATCTACATGTACCTCAAGATACCTGATTCCCATATGCTTAGCGATTTGCAAACCAGCAATTAGGGCTTCATATCCAGCCTCATTGTTAGTGGTTTGGAACTCACAAGCTATAGAATGGGGTATTATGTCCCCCTGTGGCGATTTTAGTAGTATTCCAAGCCCTGTGCCTTTGACATTTGAGGATCCATCAGTATGAAGTATCCAAGGATCCTTGGTCTCTTCTAGCTGCTGGACTTCTAACTCAGCTTCTTCTTGTAAATCACTACTGAAATCAGCCACAAAGTCAGCTAATGCTTGGGATTTGATGGCTGTCCTAGGCTCATATCTTATATCATATGCACTTAGCTTCACTGCCCACTTAGCCATCCTTCCTGACATCTCTGGTTTCCTGAGGACATTCTTAATTGGGAAATTAATTTTAACAATGATAATATGAGTTTCAAAATAATGTCTTAACTTTGTAGATGCCATAATTAATGCAAGAATAAGTTTTTCAAGGTGTGAATACCTGGATTCGGCATCAAGTAAACTTTTACTTACATAATAGACAGGATGTTGTGTACCTTCATGATCCTTAACAAGGACCGCACTTACTGCTTTTGAGGATACTGCAAGATACAAGGATAACACATCGCCTTTTTCTGGTTTCATCAAGGATGGGGCTGAGGATAAGTAATCTTTGAGGGCTCTCAAAGCATTTTCATGCTTCTCGGTCCACTCAAATTTCTTGTTCTTCCTTAGGATATCATAGAATTCTTTGCACTTCTCCGAGGATTTGGATATAAATCTGTTCAAAGCTGCTATCCTGCCTGTTAGCCTTTGAACATCCTTAGCATTGGCCGGAGATTTGATGTTCACTATTGCTTTGATTTGTTCCGGGCTAGCTTCAATGCCTCTCTTAGTCACCATGTATCCTAAGAATTTACCTGCTTTAACACCAAAATGACATTTTGAAGGATTAAGCTTCATATTATATTTGTCAAGGATATCAAATGCTTCCTCCAAATCCTTTAGGTGATCCTCAGCTCTTATGGATTTTACCACCATATCATCTATATAAACCTCCATAGTTTGTCCGATCTGATCCTTGAACATCATATTCACCAGCCTTTGGTACGTTGCACCTGCATTTCTCAATCCGAACGGCATAGCAATATAGCAATATATACCAGTTGGAGTCATGAAGGCTGTATCCTCTTGGTCGGATGGTTCCATTTGGATTTGTTGAAATCCAGATGAAGCATCCATAAAAGTTAACAGTTCATGACCCGCAGTTGCATCCACCATGGAGTCAATGTGGGGTAAAGGGAAAGGATCCTTGGGACATGCCTTATTTAAATCGGTAAAATCGACACATACCCTCCACTTTCCGTTTTTCTTTTGAACAACAACCACATTGGCCAACCATCTTGGATACTTGACCTCTCTAATCATACCTGCCCGGAGCAATTTCTCTACCTCTTCCTGGATAATGGCATTCCTTTCTGGTGCAAACTTCCTTCTCCTTTGATGGATTGGTTTGAAGGATCTGTCGATGCCGAGCTTGTGAGTGATAACATCTTTAGATATGCCAGTCATATCTTCGTGTTTCCATGCAAAGGTAGTCTTTCTCCTTTTGAGGAAGGATATGAGGTCTTCTTTCATTTCGCCAAGGATCCCTGATCCGATATAGATTTTGGATTCAGGATCATCAGGATCCATGAGGATTTCTACCACATCCTGCTCTCTGGCCTCCAAGACATTCCTTGTAGGATACCTTGATTGCTATTGCTCCCTTAACTTCGAGGCTGGTTTCATCGATGAAGTGTAGCAATTCTTAGCCTCCTGCTGATCACTATCAATCTTTACTATTCCCCAAGGACTAGGGAGCTTCACACATTGATGGTAAGTAGACGGGACTGCTTTCATATCGTGTATCCAGGGCCTGCCAAGGATAACATTACAACAAGATAAACAGTCAATAACACAAAATTTTTGATAAGAGTGTAAGCCTTCAATATATATTGGGAGATTGATGTCCCCCAGGGTGTTCTTAGTTTCGCCACTAAATCCCACGAGCACGGAGGATCTTGGTATAATCTCTGATTCAGGGATACCCATCTTCTTTAGAACATCAAGCTGGATAATGTTCACTGAACTTCCTCCGTCTATTAGGATCCTGCGGACAAAATGGTTAGATATGAAAAGAGTAATAACTAAACCATCGTGATGAGGATCCTGGATATCAACACGATCCTCTTCATCAAAGGTTATGACTTTTCCTTCGGAGACACTTGATGTTCGAACTGGTCTTTCTCCATTATCCATCTTAGCTTCCTTCGCATGCCTTTTAGCTGCTGAGAAGGATGTGCCACAAATGTCGGATCCTCCAGAAATAAAGTTTATCACTTGTGCATCTGCTGGAGGAGCTGGAGCCTTCTCAGGGATCCTTTCAGGATCCTGAGTCCTTGACTTTTTTCTTCCCAACAACTCTTTTAGATGCCCTTTGCTCAACAAGTATCCAATTTCCTTTCTTAATGCAATGCATTCTTCTGTAAGGTGCCCAAAATCTTCATGATATGCACACCACTTTGATTTATCCTTAGTTGCAGCTGGCCTATCATTCTTTCTCGGCCATCTAGCTTTATCACCAAGGTTCTGCATAGCAAGGATTAACTCATTGTTATCAACACTAAAGCAATATTCAGAAAGTGGAGGATAATCTTCGTCATCCTCTTCTTGATCAATAGAGTGCACGTTCTGGTTATCAGATCTGTTGTAGGATCTGAACTTGTTGTTCCTGAATGAGGATCCTTGCTTATCCTGCTTTGAGGATCCTGTTATCCTTTCCTGGATCCTCTTGTCATCCTCTAGCCGAATGTACCTAAGTGCTCGGGTTCTTACCTCATCTAAGTTCCTGCATGGTGTCATAACAAGATCATCATAAAATAACGAATCCCTAAGCAATCCCATTTTGAAGGCCTCAACAGCCGTGGCTATATCTAAGTTGGGAATGTCTAAGGATTCTTTACTGAATTTGGTAATGTAATCCCTTAACGATTCATTATGACCCTGGGTTATCCTATATAAATCACTAGTTAATCGTTCAAATTTTCTACTACAAGAAAACTGATTATTAAACAAGTTAACTAGGTTAGCAAATGAGGTAATAGAATAGGGAGGAAGACTTAGCAGCCACTTGAGAGCTGATCCAGTAAGAGTGGATCCGAATCCTTTGCACAGGCATGCTTCCTTTAACCTTTCTGGGATTGGATTGATCTCCATCCTCTCCCTGTATTGTGCTATGTGTTCTTCAGGATCTGTTGAGCCATCATACAGCTTCATTGTAGGCACATGGAACCTCTTGGGTATCTCAGCATCACAGATTGGTGGTGCAAAACGAGATATCTTATGGCTCCCATCTGCAATCTCTGGGATAGGTTTGACTACTCCCGGGACACTTGATATCATATCCTTTAACTTTTGCAATTCTCTGGCCATGGCATGATTGATACCTGGATCCTGCATAAGACCTTGGTTAGTAGTATAAGAATTGTTAAAAGTGTTACCTCCCATTGGATTCAAGTTAGGGAGAATGGATGTTAATCCATATTGTTGGGGCTCTGGAATGATCGAGGGACCAGTAGAGGCATTGGTCTGCATTGGAATAAAATCTCCTTGATGGACATCTGAACTTCCTGTTTGCAAACTCCTCAAGGATCCTGGCATCTGAAAGGATCCCTGAAACTGGGACGATCCTGGAACGAAGAAGGATCCTTGAACCTGGGATGATCCTGGAACGAAGGAGGATCCTTGAACCTGGGATGATCCTGGAACGAAGGAGGATCCTTGAACCTGGGATGATCCTGGAATGAAGGAGGATCCTTGAACCTGGGATGATCCTGGGACGAAGGAGGATCCTTGAACCTGGGATGATCATGGGACGAAGGAGGATCCTTGAACCTGGGATGATCATGGGACGAAGGAGGATCCTTGAACCTGGGATGATCCTGGAACGAAGGAGGATCCTTGAAACTGCTGCACTCCTGAACTTGTGAGGGATCCCATATGCTGAGGATAGGATCCCGCTGGCTGGAAAAGTGAACCTGATGCCTGGGTCATGGTTGTTGTTCCGTAGTGCACTCCTTTTGGTCCTCCCACATATTGAATGTCTGGAACCACTGATGGCTGAGAAGTAATCACCGGAGTATCAAAATTCAAAGATCTGGGCATCAGTGGGGAGTGATTCTCTGCCGTTTTCTTCTGTTTCTTAATTTCGTCAATCTCCCGGAGGATCCTTTCGTTGGTTTTATCCTGCTCTTGTGCATGATTCCTCATCTGCAAAATCAAGGCATAGAGATCATTAGTAGTAGGATTAGTTGAAACAGAAGAAGTAGGTGGTTTTGAGAAAATGGGAGTCGGTTTCTTCGCAGCATTCTCAGTATTCTTCTGGGATCCAGAAGGTGGTGGAGGCAAAGGAGGAACGCCTTGTGAAGAAGTGAATGAGGGCATCAAGTTTGAAGCATTCATCGATGAGGAAGCCATCTGCTTGGTTGTAGTGAACCGAATTAAGCACAGAAATGCGTATTTTCTTAAGGACGAAGCACCAATTGCCCCACGGTGGGCGCCAAACTGTTTTGGTCAAAAAATCTGATGAGGATATTGCAACCAAACTCTTTATTTAGGGGAATGATGCTTTAAATATGTAACAGCGATGAGGATCACTTCAATGTAAAATGCACAAACAACACAAGGATTTATACGGGGAAAAAGCCCTTGATCAAGAGTTGATCTCCGGCACAAAAAACCCCGGGTGATGGAAACTACCGATCACCAAGCTAAAATAAATGGTTAAATGTTTACAACTTCGGATAGTAACGAGCTAGGTACAAGGATCACTACGATGAAATGTGTAAAAAGTGTATGAAATTGCTAAGTGATTGAACGAGAGCTTGTATGAGCGTTTGTACGAGTGTGTGTAACTGAAATATGGCTAAGTGTGTTCTACTAGCTCGTTACTCCATTTTAAAATAGAAAAAACCACCTAAACTAACTATCCGACTTTCGTGCCAAGCCTCCACGTTCTCCATAACGTCTACTTTCGGTCAGGCACGTGCAGAATAGTTCAGGAATATTCTCCAGGAATGTCGCTTAGACTTGGTCAAGCTCAATATACCTGCGAAATGCTACAAAACATAAGTAAACAATCGTCAGTACGAGGATCCTTAAAGTGATCCATGATCCTGATCCTGAAGCTCTTCTGAGGATCACCACCTGTCACAGAAGTAAGGATCACTAGTTAGGATAACGAATAAGGATCACTAATTGTTAGAAAATCCTCCCCTAACACCTACTACTAATGATCTCTATGCCTTGATTTTGCAGATGAGGAATCATGCACAAGAGCAGGATAAGACCAACGAAAGGATCCTCCGGGAGATTGACGAAATTAAGAAACAGAAGAAAACGGCAGAGGATCGTTCCCCACTGATGCCCAGATCTTTGAATTTTGATACTCCAGTGATTACTTCTCAGCCATCAGTGGTTCCAGACATTCAATATGTGGGTGGACCAAAAGGAGTGCACTACGGAACAACAACAATGACCCAGGCATCAGGTTCATATTTCCAGCCAGCGGGATCCTATCCTCAGCATATGGGATCCCTCACGAGTTCAGGAGGATATTCAGGAATGCAGCATTTTCAAGGATCCTCCTTCGTTCCAGGATCATCCCAGGTTCAAGGATCCTCCTTCGTTCCAGGATCATCCCAGGTTCAAGGATCCTCCTTCGTTCCAGGATCATCCCAGTTTCAAGGATCCTCCTTCGTTCCAGGATCATCCCAGGTTCAAGGATCCTCCTTCCTTCCAGGATCATCCCAGGTTCAAGGATCCTCCTTTGTTCCAGGATCGTCCCAGTTTCAGGGATCCTTCCAGATGCCAGGATCCTTGAGGAGTTTGCAAACAGGAACTTCAGATGTCCATCAAGGAGATTTTATTCCAATGCAGACCAATGCTTCTACTGGTTCCTCGATCATTCCAGAGCCCCAACAATATGGATTAACATCCATTCTTCCTAACTTGAATCCAATGGGAGGTAACACTTTTAACAATTCTTATACTACTAACCATGGTCTTATGCAGGATCCAGGTATCAATCATGCCATGGCCAGAGAATTGCAAAAGCTAAAGGATATGATATCAAGTGTTCCGGGAGTAGTCAAACCTATCCCAGAGATTGCAGATGGGAGCCATAAGATATCTCGTTTTGCACCACCAATCTGTGATGCTGAGATACCCAAGAGGTTCCATGTGCCTACAATGAAACTGTATGATGGTTCGATGGATCCTGAAGAACACATAGCACAATACAGGGAGAGGATGGAGATCAATCCAATCCCAGAAAGGTTAAAGGAAGCATGCCTGTGCAAAGGATTCGGATCCACTCTTACTGGATCAGCTCTCAAATGGCTGCTAAGTCTTCCCCCCTACTCTATTACCTCATTTGCTAATCTAGTTAATCTATTTAATAATCAGTTTTCTTGTAGTAGGAAATTTGAACGATTAACTAGTGATCTATATAGGATAACCCAGGGTCATAATGAATCATTAAGGGATTACATTACCAAATTCAGTAAAGAATCCTTAGACATTCCCAACTTAGATATAACCACGGCTGTTGAGGCCTTTAAAATGGGATTGCTTAGGGATTCGTCTTTCTATGATGATCTTGTTATGACACCGTGCAGGAACTTAGATGAGGTAAGAACCCGAGCACTTAGGTTCATTCGACTAGAAGATGACAAGAGGATCCAGGAGAGGTTAGCAGGATCCTCAAAGCAGGATAAGCAAGGATCCTCATTCAGGAACAACAAGTTCAGATCCTACAACAGATCTGATAACCAGAACGTGCATTCTATTGATCAAGAAGAGGATGATGAGGATTATCCTCCAATTTCTGAATATTGTTTTAGTGTTGATAACAATGAACTAATCCTTGCGATGCAGAGTCTAGGTGATAAAGCTAGATGGCCCAGAAAAAATGATAGGCCAGTTGCAACTAAGGATAAATCAAAGTGGTGTGCATACCATGAAGATTTTGGGCACCTCACAGAAGAATGCATTGCACTAAGAAAGGAAATTGGATACTTGCTGAGCAAAGGGAATCTAAAGGAATTGTTGGGAAGAAAAAAGTCAAGGACTCAGGATCCTGAAATGATCCCTGAGAAGGCTCCAGCCCCTCCAGCAGATGCACAAGTGATAAACTTCATTTCTTGAGGATCAGACATTTGCGGCACATCCTTCTCAGCAGCTAAAAGGCATGCAAAGGAAACTAAAATGGATAATGGAGAAAGACCTGTTCGAACATCAAGTGTCTCCGAAGGAAAAGTTATAACCTTTGATGAAGAGGATCGAATTGATATCCAGGATCCTCATCACGATGGTTTAGTTATCACTCTTTTTATTTCTAACCATTTTGTCCGCAGGATCCTTATAGACGGAGGAAGTTCAGTGAACATTATCCAGCTTGATGTCCTAAAGAAGATGGGTATTCCTGAATCAGAGATCATACCAAGATCCTCTGTGCTCGTGGGATTTAGTGGAGAAACTAAGAATACCCTGGGGGACATTAAACTCCCAATATACATTGAAGGCCTACACTCTTACCAAAAATTTTGTGTTATTGACTGTTTATCTTGTTGTAATGTTATCCTTGGCAGGCCCTGGATACACGATATGAAAGCAGTCCCATCCACTTACCATCAATGTGTGAAGCTCCCTAGTCCTTGGGGAATAGTGAAGATTGATAGTGATCAACAGGAGGCTAAGAATTGCTATACTTCATCGATGAAACCAGCTTCGAAATCCAGGGAGCAATAGCAATCAAAGTATCCTCCAAGGGATGTCTTGGAGGCGAGTGAACAGGATGTGGTAGAAATCCTTATGGATCCGGATGATCCTGAATCTATAGTTTATATCGGATCAGGGATCCTTGGCGAAATGAAAGAAGACCTCGTATCCTTCCTAAAAAGGAGAAAGACTACCTTTGCATGGAAACACGAAGACATGACTGGTATATCCAAAGATGTAATCACTCACAAACTCGGCATTGACAGATCCTTCAAACCAATCCATCAAAGGAGAAGAAAGTTTGCACCGGAAAGGAATGCCATTATCCAGGAAGAGGTAGAGAAATTGCTCCGGGCAGGTATGATTAGAGAGGTCAAGTATCCAAGATGGTTGGCCAATGTGGTTGTTGTTCAAAAGAAAAACGGAAAGTGGAGGGTATGTGTCGATTTTACCGATTTAAATAAGGCATGTCCCAAGGATCCTTTCCCTTTACCCCACATTGACTCCATGGTGGATGCAACCGCGGGTCATGAACTGTTAACTTTTATGGATGCTTCATCTGGATTTCAACAAATCCAAATGGAACCATCCGACCAAGAGGATACAGCCTTCATGACTCCAACTGGTATATACTGCTATATTGCTATGCCGTTCGGATTAAGAAATGCAGGTGCAACATATCAAAGGCTGGTGAATATGATGTTCAAGGATCAGATTGGACAAACTATGGAGGTTTACATAGATGATATGGTGGTAAAATCCTTGAAAGCTGAGGATCACCTAAGAGACTTGGAGGAAGCATTCAATATCCTTGATAAATATAATATGAAGCTTAATCCTTCAAAATGTCACTTTGGTGTTAAAGCAGGTAAATTCTTAGGATATATGGTGACAAAGAGAGGCATTGAAGCTAGCCCGGAACAAATCAAAGCAATAGTGAACATCAAATCTCCGGCCAATGCTAAGGATGTTCAAAGGCTAACAGGCAGGATAGCAGCTTTGAATAGATTTATATCCAAATCCTCAGAGAAGTGCAAAGAGTTCTATGATATCCTAAGGAAGAACAAGAAATTTGAATGGACGGAGAAGCATGAAGATGCTTTGAGAGCCCTCAAAGATTACCTATCCTCGGCCCCGGCTTTGATGAAACCAGAAAAAGGCGATGTGCTATCCTTGTATCTTGCAGTATCCTCAAAAGCAGTAAGTGCGGTCCTTGTTAAGTTTCATCAAGGTACACAACATCCTGTCTATTATGTAAGTAAAAGTTTACTTGATGCCGAATCCAGGTACTCACACCTTGAAAAGCTTATTCTTGCATTAATTATGGCATCTACTAAGTTAAGACATTATTTTGAAACCCATGTAATCATTGTTAAAACTAATTTTCCAATCAAGAATGTCCTCAGGAAACCACAGATGTCAGGAAGGATGGCTAAGTGGGCAGTGAAGCTGAGTGCATATGATATAAGATATGAGCCTAGGACAGCCATCAAATCCCAAGCATTAGCTGACTTTGTGGCTGATTTCAGTAGTGATTTACAAGAAGAGGCTGAGCTAGAAGTCCAGCAGCTAGAAGAAACCAAGGATCCTTGGATACTCTATACTGATGGATCCTCAAATGTCAAAGGCACAGGGCTTGGAATACTACTAAAATTGCCACAGGGGGACATAATACCCCACTCTATAGCTTGTGAGTTCCAAACCACTAACAATGAGGCTGAATATGAAGCCTTAATTGCTGGTTTGCAAATTGCAAAGCCTATGGGGATCAGGTATCTTGAGGTACATGTAGATTCATTGTTAATTACAAACCACTTTAATGGATCCTACGCTGTTAAAGGTGAAAAGCTAACCAAATATTTAGAGATAGTCAAAAGTTTGGCACTCTCTTTTGTTTCCTTTAGTTTGACACAGGTACCAAGGGAAGAAAATTCAGAAGCTGATGCATTGGCTAATCTAGGATCATCCTTGAAGATCCCGGAGGATATCAAGATCCATATTATCCATATCCTGAATCCGGCTATTGAGGATCATGTGGCTATGGAGATAGGAAATGATTCTGCAGTGATCCCTAGTGAGGATACTCGATCCCATTCAGGATCAGGATCATGGATCTCACCAATTATGAGATACTTACAACATGGAGAGATTCCTACAGGAGAAAACCCTAGGGCTTTCAAATCTAATGTATCTCAATTCTCAATTATAAATAGTATGTTGTATAGACGATCTCTTGCAGGACCATACTTGAGATGCATTGAGGATCCTGAAGTCCGAGAAGTTTTAAAAGACTTCCATGAAGGAGATTGTGGAAACCACACTGGGGGCAGGGCATTATTCTCAAGGATCCTGAGAACAGGATACTACTGGCCAACCATGAAGAGAGACACTGTGGAGTATGCTAAGATATGTGATCCTTGTCAGAGACACAGCAATATCCTTCATCAACCAGCTGAATTATTGCATCCTATATCCTCCTCTTGGCCGTTTATGAGATGGGGTATGGATATAGTTGGAAAGCTCCCTAAGGCACCTGGTGGAAAAGTATTCATGCTAGCTATGACTGATTACTTCTCCAAATGGATAGAGGCTGAAGCTTTTGCCCAAGTCAGAGAAAAGGAAGTTATATCCTTCATTAAAAGAAATATTATAACTAGATTTGGAATTCCTTCTAAGATTATATGTGATAATGGTTCCCAATTTATTGGGGGCAGAACCACTAACTTTTGTGACAGCTGGGGGATTAAGATGATAACATCAACACCAGTCCACCCACAAGCTAATGGTCAGGCAGAATCATCCAAGAAGATCATCATAAACAATTTGAAGAAGAAGCTTGGATCCAAGAAAGGGAAATGGGCAGAAGAACTACCCTATGTGCTTTGGGCTGATAGGACAACCCCCAAGAATGCTACTGGTCAAACACCATTCTCTTTGGTGTTTGGGGCAGAATCAGTGATCCCAACAGAAATGGTGGTTCCAACTGCAAGAACAAGTACCCGTGATCCTGAGGAGAATGATGAGAACTTGGCTCAAGACCTGGATACTATTGAAGAAATCAGGGATATGGCTAGGATAAGGATGGCCAGTTATCAGCAAAGAATGGCTGGTGCTTACAACAAAAATGTCAGGATCAGGAGGTTTCAAGTTGGAGATATGGTATTAAGGAAAGCATTTCAGAATACCACCAATCCTGCTAATGGAAAATTGGCTCCAAAATGGGAAGGTCCTTATTTGATTGAAGCTGAAGCAGGAAAGGGGGCATATAGATTGCTAACCATGGAAGGTGATTTGCTACCAAGAGCTTGGAATGCTGTCCACTTAAAGAAATATTTCATGTGAGCAGGATCCTCATGGCATAAATGATCCTCACGATAGGGATATCCTTAAAGGATCCTCAAAGTATCGGTGATCCTTACTTAGGTAATATCCTAAACTTGAACTATTTCATTTCATTATTTTCTCATATAAGGATAAGGATCATGTATCCTTTATCCATCTCTCACGTGAATTCAAGTTTTGAAAGTTTAGGTATCCTTAGCATAATGTTGGCTATCCACAGAAGCAATCCGTCCTTTGGGTTTAACCCCAGTTATTCGGGCTTGACCCCAATTCTGCCTGTAGCGCACGATGATCCTGGTAGTTCAAGGCATTGGGACCAGTACTCGTTTTAGGGGCTGATAATTCCATTGTACTGGCTATGCTTAGGATCCTACGTATAATGGTAGACGTACCATACATCCGTTCCTAAGGTTTCTAACGTTTTCACGTTAGCTAAGGTTTCTAACGTTTTCACGTTAGCTAAGGTTTTGGCATTTTCATGCCACTAAGTTTGGATAGTCGCCAGTTAGGGCCATACTCCAGTTTACATACGATCCTTGGGCTTGTCCCCAGTTATCCTTGGGCTTGTCCCCAGTTATCCTTGGGCTAGTCCCCAGTTATCCTTGGGCTTGTCCCCAGTTATCCTTGGGCTTGTCCCCAGTTATCCTTGGGCTTGTCCCCAGTTGCTAACTCTTTTCTTATATTGGATTAGTCCCAAGTTATGCTCTATTTCAGGTTCTTGAAGATAGGCAACTAGGGATCCTTGATCCTTACTTTATTCTAAGGTTTATCTTATAGTTATCCTTATTAAGGTTAGGATCCTAACTTGGATCCTCAGGTATGATCCTTAACTATTTTTAATTCTATTCATTATTTATTTGAATAACCCTTATACTTGACAACTGAACTTGTGATTCTTAAACCATATCACTTTTTAGAACTTATCGGTTATAGGATATGTGATCCTTGATCATATCCTAAACTTTCTGGATATCTTTTCTAATTTTTCAAGGCTTGATAAGTATAAACAGAATGAACATTACAACAGTTGGAAAGTAACATATTAAAAAGGATAACAACACGAGATAAGCGAGAAAAGGTTAAGTTTTTATTTATAAACAAAAGACTAACCCTTAAAAGGTTGTCAAAATTACCTACCCGAGCTTCTACCAGCAAAACGTGGCCCGTCCGCTGGGGTAGGTAAAGGGTGTCCATGATAATAAGTTCAAAGATAGTGCAGGAATATAAAGGCGGCAGGATCACAATGGCTTCATCCCCCAAACAGAGGATCCCTCCACCAATTGCAATCCTGCCTATTGTCCAAAGGATCATACATGACCCTTAATCCTAAAAACCTATTGTTTAGTACAACCCATCATTGTTCAGCAAAAAACATCATAACCAAAACAAACTATCAAACTTAAAAAATTGGGCTCCAGCTACGTCTAGAAATGTCCTTCATCGCCCAATCATGCAGCCTAAACCTTCGCTGCATTGTCACCTCCAGCTCCACTTGTTTCACCACCTTCACCTTTGCCTCCAGCTTCAATTGTCAGGATATCTTCAACCTCCTCAGCCTCTTCATCGTCCAGTTCAGCCAGCCTTGCCTTCCAACCTTCAATATCCCAAGTGCTCTTGTCAAAAGCAGGATCCTGAGCTTCCAAGGCCATTTGAAGCTTGGTCTTGTACATTGTAATGGCGGCAGAGACTTTGGCATCTTCGGTGATCTCACTCTTCTTGTAGTCAACATTAACCAGCACATTGGCCATCTGCTGTTTGGTATCCCGGACTTCCTTCTGAAGATCAGCAATTGTGAGATCCTTTAACACCGCAACCTGCTGGAGATCGGCAATCTTCCTATCCTGATCCTCAACGTGGCCCACATAGTCCTCAATCTCAGTGAATTTCTGTAAAAAGGATAAGGTTAGGATCAAGTAATCAGCAGGATATACCAGCAGGATATGTCAACAGGATATACGAGCAAAGATAGTGATCCTCACATCATTAAAGTACTCAAGGAATTGATGACGGATCAGAGGCAGACCCTGCAGTTCCCCAGCTTCAGAGGCTTTTCTCTTCTTGATTGCCTTCCCTTTGAGGAGTGCCTTGGGGACCGAAGCTGTCGGACTGGTAGGAGCTTTTCTCTTGGAGGATCTGACAGTGGTGAGATCAGCAACGTTAAACTTGGAAGCGGACTTGGTGGATTTTCCAGCACCTACACAACCAAAACAAGATAAGTATCTTTTCTTAATTCATATTTCACTATTTATTTAAATTTTAAACAAGGATACTTACTTGACATTGTGACAGAGCCTGAGGATACCTCCTGTGAATCTTGGGTTGTTGTCTTGAAAGTTCTTGTCTCAGGATCAAGTTTCTTGAAAGCGAGGAGCCTTTCCTTAGCAGCAGGGGACAGTTTGAGGTGTGAGACGGTGATAGCTGCATAAAAAGAAAGCAAAAATATAAGTTATCCTTACATCAAAAGAAAGTTCCTGGTGATCCTTCTCAGGATCCTCCATCCTACCATGGGTAGCCCATTTTTTAGGAAGATCCTTTCCATCCTGGATGGAATCTCTCTTGATAAAAAAGAAGCGCCGTTTCCAATTAGCATCATTCTTTGTGGCTTTGAAGATCGGGTGTTCCTCACCGGGTTTACGTTTGAACAAATAACTGTGAGAGCCAAAGGTGGTAAGATCATACAGTTCTCCCAGCTCTGCCATTCCTAGATCTATTCCCTCCTGATCGATGATCCTTTCAAGGGTGTACAAAACCCTCCAAATCATCGGCATGGCTTGGATATAAGAGATGCCGGTTAGGGAAAAGAAAGATTGGGTGAAGGCTGGAAAAGGATATGTATAGCCTATGGTGAAAGGAGTGATGGGGAAAGCAACCCATTTATCGGAGATATGATCGCTCAGGGCATTGGGGTCAAAAGTCCTAAATTCGGTGTTCGCCGGAAAGCAGTGGCGGATTCTATCTATCTGAGCATCATTGAAGCAGCAGCGTTCTTTAATAGAGTCTTCAATGATCCCCTGGCTTTTCGGAGGACTGTTCTTTGGGTGATCCTTGGCCGGTGAACTTCGGAGCAACATTTTCGAAGTGACGGAGATAAAGAAAGAAAAACAGAGTAAGAGAGGAAGAAAGAGGAGAAAGAAATACCTGGTTGATCGTCGACTGAGAATTTAAAGGGAGTTTCTTTCGAATTTGAATGCATGATGATCCTATCTATATCTCTATTTATAATTATGATTCTGCAGGATTGTCACTTCCGTGACGTCATGATCGCAACGGCTAGTTCTATTTTAACGGCTATATATCCGTTAGTTAGTTGCGGATAAGATCAAAGAAAATATAACTCGCTAATTTTACAAATTACTCCTTATATTTTGGGGGCAATTGTTAGGGGAGGATTTTCTAACAATTAGTGATCCTTACACGTTATCCTAATTAGTGATCCTTACTTCTGTGACAGGTGGTGATCCTCAGAAGAGCTTCAGGATCAGGATCATGGATCACTTTAAGGATCCTCGTACTAACGATTGTTTACTTATGTTTTGTACTATCTCGCAGATATAACCAGCTTGACCAAGTCTTGGCGACATTCCTGGAGAATATTCCCAAACTATTCTGCACGTGCTTGGCCAAAAATGGACGTTATGGAGAACGTGGGGGCTTGGCACAAAAGTCGGATAGTTAGTTTGGTAGTTAGATTTCTATTTTAAAGGGGTAACGGGCTAGTAGAAAAAACACTTAGTCATTTTTACAGCTACACACACTCATATACTCGCACACTTAAAGCTCTCGACGAACATTCATTCGTTTTCACTCACATTTACACATTTCACGATAGTGATCCTTGTACCTAGCTCGTTACTATCCGAAGTTGTAAACATTTATTCATTTATCTGAGCTTGGTGATCGGTAGTTTCCATCACCCGGGGTTTTTTGTGCCGGAGATCAACTCTTGATCAAGGGCTTTTTCCCCGTATAAATCCTTGTGTCATTTCGGAAATTTACATTGAAGTGATCCTTGTTATTGTTCTACATTGTTAGCATCATACCCCGTAACATAGAGTTTGGTTGCAATATCCTCAACAGATTTTTTTGACCAAAACAGTTAGCCAATGTGGTTGTTGCTCAAAATAAAAATGGAAAGTGGAGGGTATGTGTCGATTTTACTGATTTAAACAAGGCATGTCCCAAGGATCCATTCCCATTACCCCACATTGACTCCATGGTGGATGCTACCGCGGGTCACGAGTTGTTGACTTTTATGGATGCTTCATCTGGATTTCAGCAAATTCAGATGGAACCATCTGATCAAGAGGATACAACCTTTATGACCCCAACTGGTATATATTGTTATATTGCTATGCCGTTTGGACTAAGAAATGCAGGTGCTACTTATCAAAGGCTAGTCAATATGATGTTTAAGGAACAAATTGGACACACTATGGAAGTCTATATAGATAACATGGTGGTTAAGTCCAAGAAAGCTGAGGATCACCTTAGAGATTTGGAGGAAGCATTAGATATCCTTGATAAATTTAATATGAAATTGAATCCTTCCAAGTGTCACTTTGGTGTTAAAGCAGGCAAGTTCCTAGGCTACATGGTAACAAAAAGAGGCATTGAGGTAAGTCCAGAGCAAATCAAGGCAATTGTGAATATAAAATCCCCTGCCAATGCCAAGGATGTGCAAAGATTGACAGGGAGGATCGCAGCCTTGAACAGGTTCATATCTAACTCATTAGAAAAGTGCAAGGAATTCTATGACATTCTGAGAAAGAACAAGAAATTTGAGTGGACTGAATAGCATGAAAATGCTCTCAAAGCCCTTAAGGATTACCTATCCTCAGCTCCTGCCTTGATGAAACCAGAAAAATGGGATATATTATCCTTATATTTGGCAGTCTCTTCCAAAGCAGTAAGTGCAGTCCTTGTTAAGGATCACGAAGGTACACAACATCCTGTCTATTATGTAAGTAAGAGTTTGCTTGATGCTGAATCCAGGTATTCACATTTAGAAAAACTTATCCTTGCTTTGATTATGGCATCTACTAAATTAAGACATTATTTTGAAACTCATGCCATTATTGTTAGAACTAACTTTCCAATTAAGAATGTTCTCAGGAAACCTGAAATGTCAGGAAGGATGGCCAAATGGGCAGTGAAGCTCGGTGCTTATGATATAAGATATGAGCCAAGAACTGCCATTAAATCCCAAGCCTTAGCTGACTTTGTGGCAGATTTCAGTAGTGACTTGCAAAGGGAAGCTGAGTTAGAAGTCCAACAGCTTGAAGAGACTAAGGATCCTTGGATACTCTTAATAGATGGAGCCTCTAACATCAAGGGAACTGGACTTGGAATACTACTAAAATCGCCACAAGGGGACATAATACCCCACTCAATAGCTTGTGAGTTTCAAACTACTAACAATGAGGCTGAATATGAGGCCTTGATAGCTGGTTTGCGAATTTCCAAGCACATGAGGATTAGGTATCTTGAGGTACACGTAGATTCATTGTTAATCACTAATCACTTTAATGGATCCTATGATGTTAAAGGTGAAAAGCTAATTAAGTATTTAGAGATAGTCAAAGAATTGGCACTCTCTTTTGTTTCCTTTAGTTTGACACATGTACCCAGAGAAGAAAATGCAGAAGCTGATGCATTGGCCAACCTTGGATCATCCTTAAAGATTCCAGATGATATTAATATTCCCATCATTCATATCCCAACTCTTTCTATTGAGGATCATGTAGCTATGGAGATAGGAGAGGATTCTGCAATCATCCCTAGTGATGGTACACAATCTCGTTCAGGATCATGGATCCTTCCAATCATGAGATATATACAGCATGGAGAGATTCCTACAGGAGAAAACCCCAGGGCTTTCAAAACCAAGGTATCTCAATTTACAATATTGAATAACATGTTATATAAACGATCTCTTGCAGGCCCATATCTAAGGTGCATTGAGGATCCTGAGATTCAAGAAGTCCTAAAGGATTTTCATGAAGGAGATTGTGGAAACCACACTGGGGGCAGGGCACTGTTCTCAAGGATCCTAAGGACAGGATACTATTGGCCTACAATGAAGAAGGATGATGTGGATTATGCCAAGAGATGTGATGCCTGTCAGAGACATAGTAATATCCTTCACCAACCAGCAGAGCTTCTGCATCCTATATCCTCTTCTTGGCCCTTCATGAGGTGGGGAATGGATATAGTTGGCAAACTTCCCAAGGCACCTGGAGGAAAAGTATTCATGCTTGCTATGACTGATTACTTTTCCAAGTGGATAGAAGCTGAAGCCTTTGCTCAAGTCAGAGAAAAAGAAGTGATATCCTTTATTAAAAGAAATATTATTACCAGATTTGGTATTCCTTCTGAAATTGTTTATGATAATGGATCCCAATTTATTGGGAGTAGAATTACTAACTTTTGTGACAGCTGGGGGGTTAAGATGATAACATCAACACCCGTCCACCCACAAGCTAATGGTCAAGCAGAATCATCCAACAAGATCATCATCAACAACTTGAAGAAAAAGCTTGGATCCAGGAAAAGAAAATGGGCAGAAGAGCTACCTTATGTACTATGGGCTGATAGAACAACCCCCAAGAATGCTACTGGTCAAACTCCATTTTCTTTAGTGTTTGGAGTATAATCAGTGATCCCTACAGAGATGGTGATTCCTACTGCAAGAACAAGCATCCGTGATCCTGAAGGAAATGCTGAAAACTTGGTTCAAGACTTGGATACCATAGAATAACCCAGGGATTTGGCAAGGATAAGAATGGCTAGTTATCAACAAAGGATGGCTGGAACTTATAACAAAAATGTCAGGATCGGGAAGTTTCAAGTTGGTGATATGGTGTTGAGAAAAGCATTACAAAATACCACCAATCCTGCTGATGGTAAGTTAGCACCAAAGTGGGAAGGTCCCTATCTTATTGAAGCTGAGACAGGAAAGGAGGCATATCGATTATTAACAATGGAAGGTGATTTGCTACCAAGATCTTGGAATGTTGTCCACTTAAAGAGATACTTCATGTAATAAGGATCCTTAGCTATTTACGTGTCCGATGTCCATGAAGGATCCTTAGAGGATAGATGATCCTCACTCTGGTAATGATCTAACCTCAATTTATCCACTTCTTTAATTAACTTATTTACTAGGAGAAGGATCCTGGATCCTTTATCCTTCTTTCACTTAATTCTGAGTTTTGCAGAAGATTGATATATCCTTAACAAAGGATCAAGTATCCACAGAAGTCTCCTAAGTCTTTTGGGCTTGTCCCAAGTTTTTTGGGCTTGTCCCCAATTTATTGGGCTTGTCCCCAGCTTTTGGGCTTGCCCCAGCTTTTGGGCTTGCCCCAGCTTTTGGGCTTGTCCCCAGTTTCGCCAGTAGCGCACAATGATCCTTGTGCAGTTCAAGGCAATGGGACCAGTACCCGCTTTAGGGGCTGACAATTTCATTGTACTAGCTGTATTCAGGATCCTACATATAATGGTAGACGTACCATACATCCGTTCCTAAGGTTTCTAACGTTTTCACGTTAGCTAAGGTTTTGGCATTTTCATGTCACTAAGTTTGGATAGTCGCCAGTGAGGGCCATACTCCAGTTTACACAAGATCCTTTGGGCTTGTCCCTAGTTTTTTTGGGCTTGTCCGCAGTATATTGGGCTTGTCCCCAGAATTGTTGGGCTTGTCCCCAGTTGCTAACCTTTATCTTATAGTGGCTTAGTCCCAAGTTATATTCTATTTCAGGTTTTCAAAGCTAAACAATTAAGGATCCTTGATCCTAACCTTTTACCAAGGTTTGTCTTTTGGTTATCTTGATTGCAAATATCAAGGATTTAGGATCCTAACTTGGATTCTCAGGTACGATTCTTATTTACCTTCACTTTATTCTTAATTTGTTTAAGTACCCTTATTCTTTGGCAACAGGATCCATGATCCTTAAATTACATCACTTTTTTGAACTCTTCGATTATAGGATATTTGATCCTTGATCGTATCCTAAACTTTTTGACATAATCTAATATACATTTTTAGCCTCAACTTATGAATTCAAAGAAATTGTATTACAACAGTTGGAAGGTAAAGTATTAACAGAAATAATAACACAAGATAAGCCAAAAGATTAAACTTTTATTTATTTAGCAAAAGGTTAACCCTCTAAAGGTTGTCAAAATTACCTACCCCAAGCATCTACTAGCAATCCGTGGACCGTCCGCTGGGGTAGGTAAAGGGTGTCCATGATGATAAGTTCTAAATAAGTGCAGGTAAAGAAAGACGGCAGGATCATAATGGCTTCATCCCCCCAAACAGAGGATCCCTCCACCATTTGTAATCCTACCTATTGTTCGAAGGATCAGTGATCCTTAATCCTAAAACTACTGTTTAAGTACAGACCAACATTGTTCACCATCAAAACATCATCAAAAAACAAAAACTACCAAACCATAAAAAATGGCCTCCGGCCACGTCTAGAAATTTCAAGCATCGCCCATTATTGCAGCCTACACCTTCGCTGCATCACCTCCAGCCTCTGCCTCCTCAGTCTGATCCTTCAACCCGCTGCCACTAGCCTAGATTGCCAGAACCTCTTCAGCCTCCTCTTCATCATCTAGCTCAGCCAGCTTGGCCTTCCAGCCTTCTTGGTCCCAGGCAGTCCTGTCGAAGTTAGGATCCTCAGCTTCCTTAGCCATTTGGAGCTTGATCTTGAGCATAGCAATGGTAGCAGACAGTTTGGCACCCTCCATCACTTCAGCCTTCTCATGATCAGATGTAATGTGGGCCAGGACTAGCTCCCTCTTCACCAAGTTGACTTCGTTCTCGAGGGAGGCAATCTTCTGATCCTTCGCCAGGTACATCTTCTGGAAGTCCAGCTGCTTCTGCTAAGCCTCGTCAGCATAGGAATCCAAGAGCATCTGGATCTCGGCGAATTTCTGCAAAAAAGAATGACACATGTCAGGATCCGTTATCCTCCATATGGGTAGAACAGACTTAAGGATCCGGGATCCTTACCTCAGAAACATACTCATCAAATTAGTGTCGGATGAGAGGCAGGCCTTCAAGATTGTCGGTGGTTTTTCTCTTCTTTCCACCCTTGCCCTTGGTGCTGACAGCCTTAAGAGCTGGGATGCTGGGACTAGCAGCAAGTTGTTTCTTGCCGGACCGGGAGAAAGCAAATGCGTCAAGATCGCTGACACTGAAGCTAGAGGCTGATTTTGAAGACTTTCCAGCACCTACAAATGGCAAACAACAGATAAGTATCCTTATTCTACACCTATTTGAATATTTAATCATACATATATATGAATACTTACTTGACATGGTGACTGAACCAGAGGATACTTCTTGTGAATCCTTTGTTTTGGCCTGAAACGTTCTAACAGCAGGATCAAGGTTCCAAAAGGCAGCGATTCTTTCTTTTGTTGCAGGGGACTCAATGAGATGAGAAACTGAGATAGTTGCACAATAGAAATAGAAAAGGATCAGTTATCCTCAACAGAAACAGAGTCATCCTATGATCCTTCTATAAGGATCCTATATCCTACCATGGGTGGTCCACTTTTTGGGGAGATCTTTCCCATCTGGGATAGAATTCCTCCTAACAAAGAAGAATCGGTTTTTCCAGTGGGTATCGTTTTTTGCGGTCTTGAGGATTGGGTGAGGATCACCAGGTTTATGCTTAAACAAGAAATGGTGTGAACCATGGCTGACAAGATTATACAACTCGGCCAACTCAGACATTCCCATCTCTATACCCTCTTGCTCAATGATATTCTCTATGGTATACAGGACTCTCCACATCATCGGCATTGCCTGGATATAACACATGCCGGAGAGTGCAAAGAAAGATTGAGTGAAGGCAGGGAAAGGATAAGAGAATCCTGTCAAGAATGGAGTGGCCAGAAAAGCAACCAAGGTATTGGAGATGCAGTCACTCCTCGTAGAAGAATCAAAGGGTGTGAAACAGCATCCGCGGGAAGCAATGGCGGATCTGATCAATTTCAGGATCGGTAAAGCGGCAGAGTTCTGATGAAGGATTCTTGATAATGCCTTGGCTTTTTAAGGGGATGTCCTTCTTTAGATCCTTGGCCAGTGAGGATCGAAGAACCATCTTCGCCATGGATGTTCAGAAAATAAAAAATCAGAATAAGCAAATGAAGAGAGAAGGAGGAAGAGAGATACCTGATCAATCTTCGGATGAGGATTTAAAGGGAAGTATCGCACGAATTTAAATTCCTCTTGATCCTTATATCTAATTTCGAATTTATAATGATGATTTTGCAGGTGGTCATGTCGCTGACGTCAAGGTTACAACGGCTAGTTGGATAATAACGGCTATATTTACGTTATTCAGTTTGTTAGCGATAAGGCAGAAAATATGACTCATTAATTTGTGTTTTACTCCTCATATTTTGGGGGCAATTGTTAGGGATGGATTTTCTAAACCTAAGGATCACGGATCCTCAAGTGCAGTCAGGATCACGGATCCTCAATTCTGTTTGAATTAAGGATCCTTAGATGACGTTGCAGGTTTAAGGATCCAGGATCCTCATTGTTATCCTTACACTAACTGTTGTTTCCACTATGTTTGAACTTGATTTGCATGAGTATACGAGTAAAACTTGGTCTTGCCGATATTCTTGGGGAATATGCTCCAATATTCTGCACGTGCATAGCTTGAATGACCGTTATGGAAGTCGTTGGTAGCTAGCACAATTTGCGAGATGTTTGTTATTTAGTTTATTTCTATTTTTAAAGGGGATAACAAGTTTGATAGTTAGAACATTCAGCAACACTCACACACTCGAAAGCTCTCTGCAACATTTTGGCGATTATACACATATTACACACTAGTGATCCTTGTAACAAGCTTGTTATCATCCCGATTTGTAACCTTTATTTATTCAATATAGTTGGTCTAGCCAATACTATATATAGGTGTCTTTTGTCATTTCAAGCGGTTAGACAAGCAGAGAGACTAGATTCCATACCGAGGTGCTGCCGGTGTGAAGATTGATTGTAATAGCTATTATATCACTCAAATCAGTGTTTAAAGTGATATTCAATCTGTTTCGACGTCGGTTTCTTAGTTTCCGCCTCTGAAACTGATAAAATCTCTTCTGAACGACTCGTTCGGGTCACAAAACGATCCTACAAGTGGTATCAGAGCTCAGGAGGAAGAGATTTCGCAAAAACAGCTTGTTTTCATCACTAATTCTGTTTCTACACCATTCTTTTTCAAATTTGAAAATTTTTCACGGATAAAAACGGCTCAAACTTTCACATATTGTGCGTAATCATGTATTAACAAATCCTGGAAAGTTTCAGCATTAAATTCGAACTAAAACTTGATAAAATCGGTCTTCTTGCTTGAAATTGGTTCGTCGTTGCTGACATCGTCAACTGTTCAAGCGAACAGACAATGCACTATGATCGCTTGAAATTAACTGGTCACTTGAAAAAATCGACTTTGTTCGCTTGAAACTGGTGTCTAGCTTGAAAATACAACCTTGTTCGCTTGAAACTGGCTGTCAGCTTGAAAACATTGATCGCTTGAAAATGATGACAGCTTGAAAACCTCGACCGCTTGAAACACTTGATCACTTGAAAGTGCATTGAGTTGTGTGATTCTTTAATCGATGTTGTCAGTTAGTCACGTGATTGTTTCATTCAAGAATTGCATGTGATAATATCATTAACTATTTGGTCCGTTCAAGGCTGCATGTGAACAAGTCAGATTGCATGTGAAATATATCAGTTCTTGTGATTTGGTATATTTGTCGGCCCATACCGAGGTGTCAGCTCTCTATACCGAATTTATAAGTTTTGTCTGCCATTTGATACATTCTATGTGAAAGCCATCGGTTGATGTAATATTTTTTGAAAAGTATCTGCAAAAGTTTTTGGATATATCAAAAGATACTCTTGGTCAATTATTCAAAAGGTGGTAAGAGAATATTGTGGGAATGTGATTAGTTGTTTTGATCGGCCCAATCAGTTGATTCCAGTACATGTGCTTTGAATTTGTCGGCCCAATCAAAGATTTTTGAAAGATAAAGTGTCGACTATGTGTTTTGGATTTGTCTAGTTGCATTAGATCAGAATTTGCATGTGCTTTTATTGGTTCAAGAGTTAAAATCATTGGCACAAGTTTCATTATCATCGGCCCAATCAGTGAAGGCTCAATTGAATTCACTTTGTATTGATCAAGCCTATTCATCCAGTGATCTCACTCCAACAACATTGAAACGTGTTTCCGTATCATGGATATCAATTTCTTTAATATGAATAGTGAAACATTTAATAGATTAAATGTACTAAAGAAAGATTTTGACTCGTTTTCAGGTTGTCCAGGAGAAAGTACAAAGAGTATCATTGAGAGGTATAGCCATCTTGTTCGCTCAATGTCTGAAAAAGGTATTCAGAAAAGTCCAGATGAATGGGTTGAGAGATTAGCCAATTCCATACCTCAACAAGAATGGGGTACATATCTTTTGAATTTAAAAAGAACTGGAGAATACTCTAGATTGACAATTTGTCAATTCATTAAGAAACTGGAAGAACAGATGGAGAGAAATGCTGAGAAGAAGAAAAGTCAAAGTGGAAAATCAATATTAAAGAAGAGCAAGAGTAAAGGTGTTCAAGTGGGAGAGGAACAGACTGAAGAAATTTCAGTTTTGAAAGACGAGAAGAAAGCTGATGAGAAACAGATTTTTGATTTGAAGGAAAATTGTGAGAAGTTGAAATCAGAAAATGACAAACTGTTAAGTAGTTTGAACAGTTTGACATTAGAAAACAACAACTTGAAAGGAAACGAAAAAGATTTTGAAAATGAAAAATTAAAAATTGAAAAAGATTTTCAAAGTCAAATGAAGATTTTAGAAGATGAGAAATTTGTTATCTTTAAAAATAATCTTGAAAAACAAATTGAAATAAATTCGCATCTTCAGAAAATCATTCGGCTTGAAAAAGAAGCTGAAAGTGCTTGGAATAAAATCAACGAGCTTGAAAAGAAATTGAAAGGTTTTGAGAAATCAGATTATCCATGTCCAAAACCGATCAATTCTGTTCCAATAAGTGACTATGTCACACACTTTGACAAAGTCAAGGTTGAAGATTGTGATGAGAAAACTGATGATGAAAATGAGGAGTTTTATTCAGCAGACGAGTCTGAGTCAGAGTCTGATGCTGAAAATGAGAAAAAGAAAATATTTTTGAAATTAAAAGAAAATTTTCAAGAAACTGTTCTGCAATCGACTGAAAAGGGAGAATGCTCTACGCAAAAACCTTTGAAGAAGAAAGTGGAACAGAAACAAAAAGTTAAAAATTCAAAAAATGGTCAAAACAAGAATAAAAGCTCATCAGTTCAATCATCCAATCGTTATAAAAAATCACAAAAGTTGTAAACCAAAATTCAAAAAAAATTGGTAATGAGTGGTGCAGGTTTGACCACAGTGCTTCAAAGCCAAATCCAGTTTTTAGGAGGGATGATGATCATCACAAAGCCAGATAATGCTATGATCTGAGTGTTTGGTGTGATAGTGGTGAATGGTACGATAACAGAGTGTGTTACAACTGTGGTGTTCGAGGACACATTGCTGTTAACTGCCAGAATTGGAGTTATGAGACGAGAAGATGCTATAACTGCCAAATCAGAGGACACATTGCCAGAGATTGCCCAATGAGATCAAAGGGAAGATCGAGGGTTGAATCTTAGAAAATGGCAAAGAAACCAGTCAATGTCAAAGCAAAGCCCAAGGAACAGAAAGTTCAAGAACCTAAAGTTCAAGAACAGAAAGTTCTAAAACCGAAAGTGAAGCTTTCACAGGGGCAAAAATACAGACTGAGGAAGAAGAGGAAGAAGGCAAGAGAGTATCTCGAAAGGATTTTGTCCTCGGATACAACTGGTAAAACAGATAAAAGTTCTGATAAATCGTCTTGCTCGCCAAAGACTGACAAATCAAGCAAAATGAATTCATCAGATAAAAATCTGAGGACAGAGGAGAGAGTAAAGAAAAAGAAAGTGGAGAATTCACTTCCTGGTGATGAATTTGTTTCTCCAGAAACAAAGGAGCCAGTTGTTGGCGATGAATCTGACTCTTCAAAGTCAGACAAGTCAAGTTCAGGCGATGAATCTGGTGTGGTAAAGCCAGAGGAGCCATGTGTTGAGATAAAAAGTGGTGATTCCGGTTTGACAATGAATGATGAAAATTTTCCATCATTGTAAAATGGAATTTCAAAAGCACCCAAGGACCGTCAGGTTTGGGTGAAACTCTTTAAATAGAAAAACTTGACTTGCCGGAGCTCCCAGGTTGGTAAGAGTGGAGCAGGAATCGGCACATTTCTTGAGAAATTCACAAATGTGATATATCGACTTACAAGTGGTAAATCAGGGACATTAAGTTGTACTTGATTTTCTACAAGTGATTGTGTTGAAAAATCGATAAATGTTAAATCCTACAAGTGGTTAAAGAAAACAAGGTGATGAAAACCCGAATTTGAGAATTGACACACAAAACTTATTTTCCGGAAAAACCATTTTGATTAAAACAAACTTAAGTGTTTTGAAATCACTATGGGAAAATATTTTGTTGTCAGGGGGAGTTCTGATTGTTTAAGCCAAGTGAATGGAGAATTGAAGTGATTCTCATCATGTTGTCACATTTCTTGTACAGCTTGTTTTCAAATTTTCCCAGAAAATCAAAATTGAGACATATTTTGATTTTAGGGGGAGTAAAAATTTTTAAAAAATTAGAAAATTTGAAAATTACAAAAACATTGAAAAATGCAAAAATGAGTTTTGTTGTCAAAAAGAGGAAATGATAGTAGATCAGTTGGACTGTCACAGCATGCTAAAGAAATGGAGAGATAAAATGTGATAAACGGTCTCACTAAAGATGTGACGGTAGACTCAGCTGGACTAGTAGATTTGCGATAACGATACAAACTTAAAAGAAAAAGCCTAGTTCTAGTGGGAAACATGGTCGAAAGCATAGTACTTAGTTTTGTCCTTCTTGACTGTGTGCCTACTCAGTAATGGCTGATTGTCGAAAGATATAAAACTGGTTAAGTTTGTGAACTTTCACAACTTTGCTGAAAAGTCACTGTGATTGTGCATTTCTTTTTGCAAAAGACTTAAACTTGTTTTATTTCGTTATTTTGTTTAAGCATCGGACATCCTCTGCGTATACGTGAGTATCAACCTGGATGTTGTTGCCTAAACGTTCTGCTTTATTTTTTTTTTGGTGTTTCGTTTAAGCTTTGGACCTCCTCTGCGTATACGGAAGTATCGACCTGGTGGTTAAAGCCTAAACAACTTCAACTTGTTTTATTTTTCTTATTTTGTTTAAATATTGGACTTTCTCTGCGTATACAGAAGTATCAACCTGATTGTTAATATTTAAACATTCTGCTTTGTTTTCGCACAAATCACAGTTGATAAAAGTTTAAAGGCATTGCTTGAGATAGTGTATTACATGATGAGGGGATATGCTGAGATCGTGGGGTCCATAAGAACTTAGTGCAAAATTAATATACCTTAACGTATCGGTAAGCATCTCGTAAGTTTTTAGATTGAGTTTAAGTGGACAACAATTTTGTCAATCAACGTGAATCGTTTAGAACTGAAAATGTTTAAAGCTTAATGGTGCTAGTGATTGGTCAAAAACTGATATGATCCTCTTATGCAAGCTCACAAAAATATTGTATGTAAATATTTCTTTACTGCATTTCATTTCTGTTTTAAAAATCCAAAAAGATTTTAGAGTGTTTTAGCATAAATTTTGAAAAATACAAAAAGATTTTCGACAACTGATGTTGAAGAGCTGATTATCAAAATTTCAAGTGCTGAACTTGACGAACAGGGTTGGGAGTGTGTGTTTAACAGAAGAAATTTGTTTTGAGAAAGAAATGTTTGATTAGTTAATCGAGATCATTAATTTGAACTTGATATAACTATTACTAGTAAGTTTTTCTTATTGATTTAAGTGAAAACTTATGTGTTTATGAGAAGATTGTGCAGGAGATGAGCTTAAACAGAGTTAAAGCCAGGATGCAATCTCAAGGTAATAGCTTATTCCAGATGGCGATCCCATCATGATGAGAGGGGGAGTCTGACGAGGTTAGAGCCAAAAAGAAGATCCTGGTATATGCTAAGAAAGAAAAGAGATTGATAAAGACTGAAGATGCGAAGACTCGACATTTAAGACTCGTCAACATCTGAGGGGGAGTCTGTTAGTGCATTCATCTGTCGTCTTCGTCTTATGTCGAGTCTCGGGTTCGTAGCGGTTTGGAACAAGAATGATGTCATCATTAAGAATGATGACATCATATTAATGACGTCATCCATGACATCAAGTGAAGACAATTTGTACAAATGAAAGCAGATTACATGTTCGCTTGAAGACAAAGTTTTGTGTGATCACTTGAAATTGTAATTTGTATAGTTCGCTTCAAGTTGTTTGACCGCTTGAACGTGACCGCTTGAAAGTGTTTATGTAATTTCAAGCGGTCTAGCCAATACTATATATAGGTGTCATTTGTCATTTCAAGCGGTTAGACAAGCAGAGAGACTAGATTCCATACCGAGGTGCTGCCGGTGTGAAGATTGATTGTAATAGCTATTATATCAATCAAATCAGTGTTTAAAGTGATATTCAAGCTGTTTCGACGTCGGTTTCTTAGTTTCCGCCTCTAAAACAGATAAAATCTCTTATGAACGACTCGTTCGGGTCACAAAACGATCCTACAAGATCATCTCTTGATCAAGGGCTTTTTCCTCGTATAAATCCTTGTGTCACTTGTTCATTTCATTCGAAGTTTGTTCATATATTTACTAGTCAATTCAAGCATCACACCTCACAAAATAAGATTTGGTTGCATTATCCTAGTCTGATTTTTGACCAAAACAACACCCACAGGTGCATTGAATCAACTTACAAAGAATTTAGCGTACGAGTGGGCGAAAGACAACATTCGGACAAATTGTGTAGCACCATGGTTTACTAAAACCTCGCTTATGGAACCTGTAATATGCCTTCATCTTGTCTTTCATTTACTTGTGATAATATTTAAATTCCATTGTTCTAACCCAAGCTTTCGTGGTAATGTTTATGATCTTCAGGCACTTGATAATAAGGAGTTTCTGGATCAAGTGGCATCTAGAACGCCGCTTAAACGCTTTGTAGAAGCCAATGAAGTTTCATCTTCGGTTGCCTTCCTTTGCCTACCGGCTGCTTCTTATATTACTAGCCAAACCATTGCTGTTGATGGAGGATTTACGGTCAACGGGTTCCCCTAAGGGTATCATGATGCATGAGGTTGTGCCTGAGGTTCAAGGTTTAATATTAAGCAGTCCTATTTGTATTATGAGGTATTGTTTTTAACTGTTTGCTTTAACCACCAAAAATATTTGTAGAAATACAATAAATAAATAAATAAACGTACACCAATCTATACACTTTCTTTTTTATGAGAAACAACCTAGTGTCAAGTTAAATGGTTTGAATATGTATTGACATCATATTGTTTATGTTGAGCAGTTTCTTCTGTAATTTCCAGTACTTGTATAAGATACTTACACTGTTATTTCCATGATTTTGTACTTGACACATGTACTTTAAGCTTTTTGTTTGCTTGTAACCCAACCCACACGTACCAATCATTATAATTGTCCGCATTGCCTACTAGGTGCTCACGAATTTATTTTTGGTTACCCAAGTGAAGAATTCCCAGCATCCCGAATGCTCCACCCAAAAACACGGAGTTCGCCTCATTCACATCTGCTCCCGATACGCGATGATATATGTGACAGGATATTCCTTATGTCCGATATTTCTTATCTAGACAACTATACATGTGATGTGGGATTTACCTAGTGTTTACTAAAACATATGGTAATTATTGTGGTAGCACTCAGTAGTAACATTCTAGTGTGACTATAAATTTCTCTAGTTGAGATAATAAATCTAGGTGGGTTTGTATCAGCATCTAGTTACAGTTAGGTTTTGCAATCTAGGTGGATATCTTTAAAAAATTGTAATTCGTTAGTTACTTTCGAAAGTTCAGTTACATAATTCAAGAGAAAAAGAATGACAATTTTGTTATGAAAGCAGAATACCAAAATCAGACCAAAGATTCTCCTTTTATTGTTGGGGAACCATAACAACGGTTAAGTTGAAATGACACAACTCTTATTTGTGAAAGGGTGTGTCAGTTACCCGTTATAAGGGGAGGGGTGGTTATCACTTGCAAAAATTTCATCACTCGCAACATCCAATTAAGTTCCGCCATTTCATCAACCATTTTTCTATCACTCACAACCTTTCTTAGTGGCAATGGTCATCACTCACAAAACCCAACAATAAACCCTGACACCCCCTCATATGGTTCCTTTTATCACGTGTGATTTTTTTCACGGAAATAATATATCACGCGTTAAACAATTTGGTGGAGGTGGAATTTCACCAACTTCCATGCGTTAAACTCCATCTATCACGCACGAAAAGGTTCCCACCCCCAGTCCCCTGACTATCGGCAATTATCGTGTCAGTAGTAAAATTATAAGAACCGGAGGAAATTGTTAAACATTGGTGATTTCTGAGTCTTCCCACTCAATTAATTCTCTCCCTTGTTCATTCCTCTCGTCTCACTCATAGAGCACAACATACTGAAAATGGCTCCGGCAAGTTCTTCTAGTTTTGTCACCACGAGTTTTGTCATCAGAAGATGATAGTTTGTGCATTAGCTTGTTAACAGGTCTGATGGTGAATCGGCAAAAAAGCAAGGTTTATGGAGTAGGGGTAAACGATGTGGAAGTTTCGGAGGTTGCCAAACTTCTGAATTGCGGTATGGGTTTCTTCCCTTTCGTCTATCTTGGGTTACCCATTGGCGCGAATGTGAAGCAAATTAAGTTTTGGCAACCGGTAACTAAGCGTTTTCAGAACAAATTAAACGCATGGGAGGCTAAAACTTGATAAAATCGGTCTTCTTGCTTGAAATTGGTTCGTCGTTGCTGACATCATCAACTGTTCAAGCGAACAGACAATGCACTGTGATCGCTTGAAATTGACTGGTCGCTTGAAAAAATCGACTTTGTTCGCTTGAAACTGGTGTCTAGCTTGAAAATACAACCTTGTTCGCTTGAAACTGGCTGTCAGCTTGAAAACATTGATCGCTTGAAAATGATGACAGCTTGAAAATGTCGACCGCTTGAAACACTTGATCACTTGAAAGTGCATTGAGTTGTGTGATTCTTTAATCGATGTTGTCAGTTAGTCACATGATTGTTTCATTCAAGAATTGCATGTGATAATATCATTAAGTATTTGGTCCGTTCAAGGCTACATGTGAACAAGTCAGATTGCATGTGAAATATATCAGTTCATGTGATTTGGTATATTTGTCGGCCCATACCGGTGTCAGCTCTCTATACCGAATTTATAAGTTTTGTCTGCCATTTGATACATTCTATGTGAAAGCCATTGGTTGATGTAATATTTTTTGAAAAGTATCTGCAAAAGTTTTTGGATATATCAAAAGATATTCTTGGTCAATTATTCAAAAGGTGGTAAGAGAATATTGTGGGAATGTGATTAGTTGTTTTGATCGGCCCAATCAGTTGATTCCAGTACATGTGCTTTGAATTTGTCGGCCCAATCAAAGATTTTTGAAAGATAAAGTGTCGACTATGTGTTTTGGATTTGTCTAGTTGCATTAGATCAGAATTTGCATGTGCTTTCATTGGTTCAAGAGTTAAAATCATTGGCACAAGTTTCATTATCATCGGCCCAATCAGTGAAGGCTCAATTGAATTCGCTTTGTATTGATCAAGCCTATTGATCCAGTGATCTCACTCCAACAACATTGAAACGTGTTTCCGTATCATGGATATCAATTTATTTAATATGAATAGTGAAACATTTAATAGATTAAATGTACTAAAGAAAGAGTTTGACTCGTTTTCAGGTTGTCCAGGAGAAAGTACAAAGAGTATCATTGAGAGGTATAACCATCTTGTTCGCTCAATGTCTGAAAAAGGTATTCAGAAAAGTCCAGATGAATGGGTTGAGAGATTAGCCAATTCCATACCACAACAAGAATGGGGTACATATCTTTTGGATTTAAAAAGAACTGGAGAATACTCTAGATTGACAATTTGTCAATTCATTAAGAAACTGGAAGAACAGATGGAGAGAAATGCTGAGAAGAAGAAAAGTCAAAGTGGAAAATCAATATTAAAGAAGAGCAAGAGTAAAGGTGTTCAAGTGGGAGAGGAACAGACTGAAGAAATTTCAGTTTTGAAAAACGAGAAGAAAGCTGATGAGAAACAGTTTTTTGATTTGAAGGAAAATTGTGAGAAGTTGAAATCAGAAAATGACAAACTGTTAAGTAATTTGAACAGTTTGACATTAGAAAACAACAACTTGAAAGGAAACGAAAAAGATTTTGAAAATGAAAAATTAAAAATTGAAAAAGATTTTCAAAGTCAAATGAAGATTTTAGAAGATGAGAAATTTGTTATCTTTAAAAATAATCTTGAAAAACAAATTGAAATAAATTCTCATCTTTAGAAAATCATTCGGCTTGAAAAAGAAGCTGAAAGTGCACGAAATAAAATCAACGAGCTTGAAAAGAAATTGAAAGGTTTTGAGAAATCAGATTATCCATGTCCAAAACCGATCAATTCTGTTCCAATAAGTGACTATGTCACACACTTTGACAAAGTCAAGGTTGAAGATTGTGATGAGAAAACTGATGATGAAAATGAGGAGTTTTATTCAGCAGACGAGTCTGGGTCAGAGTCTAATGCTGAAAATGAGAAAAAGAAAATATTTTTGAAATTAAAAGAAAATTTTCAAGAAACTGTTCTGCAATCGACTGAAAAGGGAGAATGCTCTACGCAACCTTTGAAGAAGAAAGTGGAACAGAAACAAAAAGTTAAAAATTCAGAAAATGGTCAAAACAAGAATAAAAGCTCATCAGTTCAATCATCCAATCGTTATAAAAAATCACAAAAAGTTGTAAACCAAAATTCAAAAACAGTTGGTAATGAGTGGTGCAGGTTTGACCACAGTGCTTCAAAGCCAAATCCAGTTTTTAGGAGGGATGATGATCATCACAAAGCCAGACAATGCTATGATCTGAGTGTTTGGTGTGATAGTGGTGAATGGTACGATAACAGAGTGTGTTACAACTGTGGTGTTCGAGGACACATTGCTGTTAACTGCCAGAATTGGAGTTATGAGACGAGAAGATGCTATAACTGCCAAATCAGAGGACACATTGCCAGAGATTGCCCAATGAGATCAAAGGGAAGATCGAGGGTTGAATCTTAGAAAATGGCAAAGAAACCAGTCAATGTCAAAGCAAAGCCCAAGGAACAGAAAGTTCAAGAACCTAAAGTTCAAGAACAGAAAGTTCTAAAACCGAAAGTGAAGCTTTCACAGGGGCAAAAAGACAGACTGAGGAAGAAGTGGAAGAAGGCAAGAGAGTATCTCGAAAGGATTTTGTCCTCGGATACAACTGGTAAAACAGATAAAAGTTCTGATAAATCGTCTTGCTCGCCAAAGACTGACAAATCAAGCAAAATGAATTCATCAGATACAAATCTGAGGACAGAGGAGAGAGTAAAGAAAAAGAAAGTGGAGAATTCACTTCCTGGTGATGAATTTGTTTCTCCAGAAACAAAGGAGCCAGTTGTTGGCGATGAATCTGACTCTTCAAAGTCAGACAAGTCAAGTTCAGGCGATGAATCTGGTGTGGTAAAGCCAGAGGAGCCATGTGTTGAGGTAAAAAGTGGTGATTCCGGTTTGACAATGAATGATGAAAATTTTCCATCATTGTAAAATGGAATTTCAAAAGCACCCAAGGACCGTCAGGTTTGGGTGAAACTCTTTAAATAGAAAAACCTGACTTGCCGGAGCTCCCCAGGTTGGTAAGAGTGGAGCAGGAATCGGCACATTTCTTGAGAAATTCACAAATGTGATATATCGACTTACAAGTGGTAAATCAGGGACATTAAGTTGTACTTGATTTTCTACAAGTGATTGTGTTGAAAAATCGATAAATGTTAAATCCTACAAGTGGTAAAAGAAAACAAGGTGATGAAAACCCGAATTTGAGAATTGACACACAAAACTTATTTTCCGGAAAAACCATTTTGATTAAAACAAACTTAAGTGTTTTGAAATCACTATGGGAAAATATTTTGTTGTCAAGGGGAGTTCTGATTGTTTAAGCCAAGTGAATGGAGAATTGAAGTGATTCTCATCATGTTGTCACATTTCTTGTACAGCTTGTTTTCAAATTTTCCCAGAAAATCAAAATTGAGACATATTTTGATTTTAGGGGGAGTAAAAATTTTTAAAAAATTTGAAAATTTGAAAATTACAAAAACATTGAAAAATGCAAAAATGAGTTTTGTTGTCAAAAAGAGGAAATGATAGTAGATCAGTTGGACTGTCACAGCATGCTAAAGAAATGGAGAGATAAAATGTGATAAACGGTCACACTAAAGATGTGACGGTAGACTCAGCTGGACTAGTAGATTTGCGATAACGATACAAACTTAAAAGAAAAAGCCTAGTTCTAGTGGGAAACATGGTCGAAAGCATAGTACTTAGTTTTGTCCTTCTTGAGTGTGTGCCTACTCAGTAATCGCTGATTGTCGAAAGATATAAAACTGGTTAAGTTTGTGAACTTTCACAACTTTGCTGAAAAGTCGCTGTGATTGTGCATTTCTTTTTGCAAAGACTTAAACTTGTTTTATTTCTTTATTTTGTTTAAGCATCGGACATCCTCTGCGTATACGTGAGTATCGACCTGGATGTTGTTGCCTAAACGTTCTGCTTTAATTTTTTTTGGTGTTTTGTTTAAGCTTTGGACCTCCTCTGCGTATACGGAAGTATCGACCTGGTGGTTAAAGCCTAAACAACTTCAACTTGTTTTATTTTTCTTATTTTGTTTAAATATTGGACTTTCTCTGCGTATACGGAAGTATCGACCTGATTGTTAATATTTGAACATTCTGCTTTGTTTTCGCACAAATCACAGTTGATAAAAGTTAAAAGGCATTGCTTGAGATAGTGTATTACATGATGAGGGGATATGCTGAGATCGTGGGGTCCATAAGAACTTAGTGCAAAATTAATATACCTTAACGTATCGGTAAGCATCTCGAAAGTTTTTAGATTGAGTTTAAGTGGACAACAATTTCGTCAATCAACGTGAATCGTTTAGAATTGAAAATGTTTAAAGCTTAATGGTGCTAGTGATCGGTCAAAAACTGATATGATCCTCTTATGCAAGCTCACAAAAATATTGTATGTAAATATTTCTTTACTGCATTTCATTTCTGTTTTAAAAATCCAAAAAGATTTTAGAGTGTTTTAGCATAAATTTTGAAAAATACAAAAAGATTTTCGACAACTGATGTTGAAGAGCTGATTTTTAAAATTTCAAGTGCTGAACTTGACGAACAGGGTTGGGAGTGTGTGTTTAACAGAAGAAATTTGTTTTGAGAAAGAAATGTTTGATTAGTTAATCGAGATCATTAATTTGAACTTGATATAACTATTACTAGTAAGTTTTTCTTATTGATTTAAGTGAAAACTTATGTGTTTATGAGAAGATTGTGCAGGAGATGAGCTTAAACAGAGTTAAAGCCAGGATGCAATCTCAAGGTAATAGCTTATTCTAGATGGCGATCCCATCATGATGAGAGGGGGAGTCTGACGAGGTTAGAGCCAAAGAGAAGATCCTGGTATATGCTAAGAAAGAAAAGAGATTGATAAAGACCGAAGATGCGAAGACTCGACATTTAAGACTCGTCAACATCTGAGGGGGAGTCTATTAGTGCATTCGTCTGTCGTCTTCGTCTTATGTCGAGTCTCGGGTTCGTAGCGGTTTGGAACAAGAATGATGTCATCATTAAGAATGATGACCTCATTTTAATGACGTCATCCATGACATCAAGTGAAGACAATTTGTACAAATGAAAGCAGATTACATGTTCGCTTGAAGACAAAGTTTTGTGTGATCACTTGAAATTGTAATTTGTATAGTTCGCTTCAAGTTGTTTGACCGCTTGAACGTGACCGCTTGAAAGTGTTTATGTAATTTCAAGCGGTCTAGCCAATACTATATATAGGTGTCATTTGTCATTTCAAGCGGTTAGACAAGCAGAGAGACTAGATTCCATACCGAGGTGCTGCCGGTGTGAAGATTGATTGTAATAGCTATTATATCAATCAAATCAGTGTTTAAAGTGATATTCAAGCTGTTTCGACGTCGGTTTCTTAGTTTCCGCCTCTGAAACTGATAAAATCTCTTATGAACGACTCGTTCGGGTCACAAAACGATCCTACAAGATCATCTCTTGATCAAGGGCTTTTTCCTCGTATAAATCCTTGTGTCACTTGTTCATTTCATTCGAAGTTTGTTCATACATTTACTAGTCAATTCAAGCATCACACCTCACAAAATAAGATTTGGTTGCATTATCCTAGTCTGATTTTTGACCAAAACAACACCCACAGGTGCATTGAATCAACTTACAAAGAATTTAGCGTACGAGTGGGCGAAAGACAACATTCGGACAAATTGTGTAGCACCATGGTTTACTAAAACCTCGCTTATGGAACCTGTAATATGCCTTCATCTTGTCTTTCATTTACTTGTGATAATATTTAAATTCCATTGTTCTAACCCAAGCTTTCGTGGTAATGTTTATGATCTTGAGGCACTTGATAATAAGGAGTTTCTGGATCAAGTGGCATCTAGAACGCCGCTTAAACGCTTTGTAGAAGCCAATGAAGTTTCATCTTCGGTTGCCTTCCTTTGCCTACCGGCTGCTTCTTATATTACTGGCCAAACCATTGCTGTTGATGGAGGATTTACGGTCAACGGGTTCCCCTAAGGGTATCATGATGCATGAGGTTGTGCCTGAGGTTCAAGGTTTAATATTAAGCAGTCCTATTTGTATTATGAGGTATTGTTTTTAACTGTTTGCTTTAACCACCAAAAATATTTGTAGAAATACAATAAATAAATAAATAAACGTACACCAATCTATACACTTTCTTTTTTATGAGAAACAACCTAGTGTCAAGTTAAATGGTTTGAATATGTATTGACATCATATTGTTTATGTTGAGCAGTTTCTTCTGTAATTTCCAGTACTTGTATAAGATACTTACACTGTTATTTCCATGATTTTGTACTTGACACATGTACTTTAAGCTTTTTGTTTGCTTGTAACCCAACCCACACGTACCAATCATTATAATTGTCCGCATTGCCTACTAGGTGCTCACGAATTTATTTTTGGTTACCCAAGTGAAGACTTCCCAGTATCCCGACTGCTCCACCCAAAAACACGGAGTTCACCTCATTCACATCTGCTCCCGATACGCGATGATATATGTGACAGGATATTCCTTATGTCTGATATTTCTTATCTAGACAACTATAAATTTCTCTAGTTGAGATAATAAATCTAGGTGGGTTTGTATCAGCATCCAGTTACAGTTAGGTTTTGCAATCTAGGTGGATATCTTTAAAAAATTGTAATTCGTTAGTTACTTTCGAAAGTTCAGTCACATAATTCAAGAGAAAAAGAATGACAATTTTGTTATGAAAGCAGAATACCAAAATCAGACCAAAGATTCTCCTTTTATTGTTGGGGAACCATAACAACGGTTAAGTTGAAATGACACAACTCTTATTTGTGAAAGGGTGTGTCAGTTAACCGTTATAAGGGGAGGGGGTGGTTATCACTTGCAAAAATTTCATCACTCGCAACATCCAATCAAGTTCCGCCATTTAATTAACCATTTTTCTATCACTCACAACCTTTCTTAGTGGCAATGGTCATCACTCACAAAACCCAACAATAAACCCTGACACCCCCTCATATGGTTCCTTTTATCACGTGTGATTTTTTTCACGGAAATAATATATCACGCGTTAAACAATTTGGTGGCGGTGGAATTTCTCCAACTTCCACGCGTTAAACTCCATCTATCACGCACGAAAAGGTTCCCACCCCCAGTCCCCTGACTATCGGCAATTATCGTGTCAGTAGTAAAATTATAAGAACCAGAGGAAATTGTTAAACATTGGTGATTTCTGAATCTTGCCACTCAATTAATTCTCTCCCTTGTTCATTCATCTCATCTCACTCATAGAGCACAACATACTGAAAATGGCTCCGGCAAGTTCTTCTAGTTTTGTCACCACGAGTTTTGTCATCTGAAGATGATAGTTTGTGCATTAGCTTGTTAACAGGTCTGATGGTGAATCGGCAAAAAAGCAAGGTTTATGGAGTAGGGGTAGACGATGTGGAAGTTTCGGAGGTTGCCAAACTTCTGAATTGCGGTATGGGTTTCTTCCCTTTCGTCTATCTTGGGTTACCCATTGGCGCGAATGTGAAGCAAATTAAGTTTTGGCAACCGGTAACTAAGCGTTTTCAGAACAAATTAAACGCATGGGAGGCTAAAACCCTCTCCTTTGCTGGAAGGGTTACGCTAGCGAAGACCGTTTTGGGCAGCCTCCCATCTTACTTTTTGGAAGTTTTTAGAGCCCCTAAAGCTGTGTTGGAGACAATTGAAGGTATATGGCGTGCGTTCGTGTGGGGTCGAGTGGGAAATCACAGCAAGATGTGCTGGATTCGGTGGGGTAAAATGGTCAAGCCGAAAAGACAAGGGGGCTCGGGTAAGGGGGGTTGAAGACTTCAACTTAGCCTTGTTGGCTAAGTGGTGGTGGCGGTTTCGGGATGATTCGAGCCAGCTTTGGGTGAAAGTTTTCCAGGCTATTCACGGGTCAAACATTGACTCCAAATTAATTCTGGTTTACAGTTTGTAAGGTAAATACATATCTGATTATTCGATTAATGCATCTTTATACAAACCATTAACTCATATGTGAAGAATAATTGTCTAGCTACAATTAAAAAAAAAAGAGACGAACTGAAAACGTGTCGATTTGCTTTACCTACGACCATATTTTTTAGGTTTGCTTATCAATTCGCTTTTAGCGATGACTATATTTTTTTAGGTTTGCCTTAACGTTTGCTACAACGAATGACACCGACCGAGTGTTCGCCGTTACATCCACCCGACGATTTCCCGCTGCAAAACACGGGGTAATTTACTAGTTATATATATTTACAATCTCAATTTTTTTCATTTTTATTTTTTACTTTTTAGCTATGGGAAGAAGACACTACTAAAAATAGGCAATTGCCACCAAAATTTACTACCATAAGTAAACGGTAGCAAAACAAGAAACAGTGATGCAAAAATACCATATACTCACCAAAATTTGCTACCATAAGTAAACTGTAGCAAAATAAGAAACAATGATGGCAAAAATACCATTACTTAAAAACCCTAATTACATTCTCGTTCAGATAGTTGCGCCTATTCACACATTCAAAACCCTAAATCTACCGATTCACACCAGATTTAACCCTAAATCTACCGATTCACACCAAATTTAACCCTAAATCACAACACCGTCGTTCAATTTCATCAGAGAATTGAAGCTCTGCTTCATTGTACGATTTTATTGATCTTCACAGACAATTCAAGTGTTCGACGCATTAACGACATATTGATTGATCTTGTAATACAGACGATTCATTGATCTTCACAAATGATTCTCGAAGCATATGCCCGATTTGGATGATTACGCATACGATTTGGATCTTCTGAACTCCGTTGTTACCGAAAGCTAGGGTTTGATTCTGAACATCGATTCACAGACGATTATTGAGGCTTTATCTTCTAAACAGGTTCGTATCCTCTTTGGTTAGGACTAGGATTAGCGGCTAGGTTTTGAGGTTTGTGCATACAACTGATTTGAGATACGACTAGACATATGATTCTAAACAGAGGATTCCGAATAGAACATCGATTCATAGACGGCAAGGCATACGACTCTGAAAACCTTTTGATTGCAATTTGAGATGACAAATTTCGTGGAGTTAAATGCTATTTTTTTATGTTCTGTTTAAATTAGGGATACGTAGCGTCCTTTAGTTGGTTAACTAGTTGAATGTTTATGATCTAAATAAACGATTTGTGCCTGTGGTTATTTATCTAATACACTGATTGTAATTAGTTGTGGTGATTTGTTTCGTTCACTATCTTCATCTTCAGTCTTCATCAGCAATTTAGGTTATTATTGATCGTTTGACATCATATTGTGGAATCGGTTTGAGATCCAGTTTTCGCTGTTCATTTTCGTTGATTAGAGATCTAAGCATCTGTTAAATTCATCAACAATTTAGGTTATTATAGATCCTCCTCAATCATTCTGGTTTGGAGCTCTGGCGACGACCGCAGGAGCTGCCAACAAACTCTAGTTGATATGTAATTTGTCACTCTAATTTGGTAATAGACAAATGTTCTTAGTCTCGTTCTATAATTTGTTATTCAAAACCCTAACTTTACACAATCAATCAATTAGGTATGCTATGATTGCAATTGATTATGACGAACTATCAATTCGGTTCTGATAGTCCGAAATCGTTTAATGCGTATCCAAAAAGGTGATATCGATAAGAAAAAGTAGAAAACCTGAACTGATCAAATTTGTTGGCAATAAAGACATAGAGTAATGTACTACTACAAGTTGCATCCTGTGATGTTGTTGATTCTTTTGTCATTTGGAGTTGTCAGTTTTGGTACTGATTATAGTAAGTTTACTAGTGGTTTACATGATAGTTCTCTGTTTTTGAAGCTGCGTAACCTGGTGATGGTTGTGGGGCATTCGGTTTATACTTTATATGAGTAGTAGTCGTGAGAAGGTTGATATGGAGGATTCTTGGTTTTTGGAATCGTATTGGAAGAATGCAGGTCAGGCTGCTACCTCTGTGGCACATATAAAGGAGGGGTTGAGAGTGCGGCTAGAGATGAGGAAGCTTTGTTGGTGTTTAGTGGTGGGGAGACGCGTAAAGATGCTGGTCCGCAAAGTTAGGCGCAAAGTTATTGGATGGTTGCTGAATCGAAAAGGTGGTTTGGTGAGTTTTTATAGCTTTTGATTTGATTTATGTCTAGTGTAATGTGACTTCCAGATGAAAAGTTAGTTGACTTTTGAGTTGATTTATGCTTAGAGTTTGGATGAGAGGATTGATGATTAATAGTTAGTTTATTGTATGAAACATCCATCTAGTTTTGATAGAATTATTAGTCTTCTGGAGAGCAATGATGTTGCTGACAACTTAGGTAAAATGGTGTTAGAAACCAAAGATCATGACACTGGAAGAGAGAATGCGTTTTTGACCGAAACTGCTGAAAAGGCGACGATGGAACTTTCAATGCTTGACTCAGGCAAATATTAGGTATATCAATCAGTTGGAGATTTCTTAACTGTGATATCACATTTCTATTGCATTGTTTTATTGACATATAATCTCTTTGTTTTTGCTTACAAGGGAAAAGGTTGAGGAACTATGTTAAGACCTGCTGGATAGGTACATCTTTTAACACCGAACCCTTCTTAATTCCCAATCACCAAAAGTTTGTTGCTTTAGTTGTTTTAAAGAAAAAAGGATGATGAGATCGTTGTGGGAAGACCAAAGTCACAGAATTCGTCCCTGAAGCCACGAATTTCGTATTGGTATGTTTCGTACCATACGGAATTCGTATGAGTATTGTACGGATCGAATTCGCGAATTGCATACATCAATTCAGCGTATTTCATACATCAATTCATCGAATTTCATACATCAATTCAGCGTATTGAGATAATGAATTCAGTGAATTCCGTTTTCCAAAGTGGCGAATTTGTAGGTAGAATAAGTATTAGGGTTTGGAAACAGCGCGTATGAAAATACGTAGAATTGGCGGGACTATAAAAAAGCGGGAAAACAGACAGAGAATACTTATGGACGTTTCCATAATTCTCATCAATTACCAAAACCCAGAAATCCATAATCATGTTTATATATCTGCTGATTTCTTACTCAATTTCACACAATCACACCTTCAATTTCACACCTTCACAATCAAATGGCTTTCGGGAAAATCTTGATGAAGAAGACGTTGATAACAGGAAAGGAAAAAGGGCACGTCTAATATGTTTTCTATTTGCTAATATGAATAATATGTTTTGATCATTTAGATTTATGAAATTAGTAATTTTTGCTTTAATTTGTGTATACCGAACCGGACGTAATAGTACACCGAACCGAATCGTACCGGATCGTACCGAAATGAACCTACCCCCTCCGAACCGAATTCGCACCCACTAGCGAATCGCGAACCCGAACCGCGTACCCGAACCGGAGCGAACCGCGAATTAGGTGACTATGGGGAAGACACCACTGCATAATTATTTTTTTTGAAAGACACTCAATACAAAAGCCAACTCCTTTCGACCCGATCCCTTAACTTTCTAATAATGTTTATTGGAAATCTTGAATTGCAGGGAGGTTGAGGACTTGAGGCCGCTTTAATGGAAAACAAGCCAGACATTATTATCAGCGTTCATCCTTTTATGCAAGACATTCCATTATGGGTTCTTAAGTGGTAAGGCTTACAAAAGAAAGTCATCTTAGTGACTCTTATTACAGATCTTAATCATGGTAAAATACATGCATACCTTATCATTGGACCTATTTACAGTATTAGATCCTCCTTAATGTACTCAAATTTCTGTTATGTAATTTTTGCAGGTATGATGAGTACATTAGTGTTAATAATATGGAAAGGGCTTATGTGCATTACTGGTATTGAATCCTATGTTGTGCTTTCTGGAAGTACGGAACCTGGTTTTAAAAGGGTAAGTGATCTTTCTTTTATTAGTTTTAGGTAGAGTCGTAAAGGTATGCTATTATATTATATAAATACACATAAATGTATCTGCACGTGTACGTATATCAATTCAAGTACATCACATAATCATGATTTATTTTAATAGTCACTAGGTTATAACCCCGTGTATTACATGAGTTAAATAAATAAATTTTATATACTAAATAATAAAATATTATATTTTTAAAAGCCTCCTTTATTGCACAGGTTGAAGAAATGTAATTTTATATATTTAAAAAATAAAAAAGTTATATCTATAACAACCATATGTATTGTACGGGTTGAATAAATTTAATATTGTTTAACAAATAATAAAAAAAGTTATATTTTTTAAAAACCCCCGTGTATTACATGGGTTGAATAAATATGATTTTATATACAAAATAATAAAAAATATATTTAAAAAAACTAACGGATTTTTTTATATTTAAAGTTAGGATAAGACTGAATATTAATATTTATTTATTTTGTTAATATACGATTGAAAAATCATATGATTGAATAGGTGGGAGGTTGTATGATGATAAATCGGTTAACCGTATTATAATGTCATATGTTTTTAGTTATATATATTTTGAATTATTTTTTAAAAAAAATAAGACTTTGTTATTGTTAGTAAAATCAATGATTTTAAATTTGTAATTTTGTTTGGTATTATTTCATTAAAAAGTGCATATTATACATATAATTATATTATGTCTTAAGTTATTGATATCATTTAAAATGTTTTTTTGATTTTATGTCTAGCACTATATATACTATGTTAAAAGTTTAAAGTTTATTAGAGATAACTACATCATCGAAAAGAATAAGAGTAAATTTGTGTGTTACAAATAAAAAGTAGGTGTCTGTAAAAAAGAAGTAATAATTTGGGTAAAAGGAAATTAAAAATGTAGTTGTATATATATAGGGTGAGGTTCCTTTAAAAATAACATTTTTCGTGAGAGAAGTGTGAGAAGGCATAGAAATAGACATTTAAGCATCATGTTTTGGACTTAGGCATGATGTTTTGGGTTGTTTTTACAAAAACACCAAACATAACAATAATGTGATTTGGGCGTATTGGTTTATTTTTTAACTGAACGTAAAACAACGGAAATGTTCACAAAAATAAATAAAAAACGTCAAATTCATACTCATATATTTAAATAATAATACAAATGTATTTGAAGAATAAACTAAATCCAACACAGATACTTAGAAGTTCATTAATCAAATTCCAACCTTAAGAAAAACATAAATATTTAAAACGTTATTTATATGAAGTGCAAACTATAAAATGTTAGAACTTTTATACTATCCGATTATAACTTTACGATTAAAAGAAAAGGAAGGAAGAAGACAAAATATATGTCTCTATCGTAAGAAGTCTTATTAGATTTGTTGAAATAGAATTTGTATTAGACTAAATTTTAGATTTTATTAAATATTATTAATAATAAGAATTTGTATTAGATTAGATTAAATATTATTATTATTAGTATATGAATAATAATTTTAATCAATTGAATGAGAGAATGACAAGTGTCCTCCAAATGGTTTCTTTTATTATATGGTATAGATATAGATGTTATAATCTTAGATAAGTATATAAATGATTTTTTTCAGAGTTGTCGCATGATTATATTTTGTTTTATCACAATAATCTTTTATGCATGTATTTATGAATTCGAGGATGATAGTAGTGGATGCGAGTCGACTTCATCATGATTTACTGTGTTGCTTGAGATGTTGGAAGTCTAGAAATCAAGGTAGTTAGGTACAATATCGGTTATGGTTTGGTTTGAGACTGACCAATTCATGTTGGTTTGCTTTTCAGTTCTGTTGTTTCTCATTTTCAGTTGTGTTGGTTCAGTACGACTAATATTGTGATCATCATGCATTGATGCATATTTTCGTGGTAATTGAGAGTTATCTTGCAAGCTCAGGTTTATTGAACAATCTATTCTTGAAAGAAATCCCACCCTTATACAAACACACATTTTTAGTTTGGATGCTATATTTTTACATTTTAATGGAATGGCAAAAAGTTATAAATTGCTATATTTTTATGAAATGGAATAGCCAATTTATGGAATGGAATACCATAAATGGTAGCAAAACGGTGGCAAAATGTGACAGCGGTAGCAAAAAGGTGGCAAAATAGCGGTAGCAAAACGGTGGCAAAACAAAATGTGGTAGCAAAACGGTGACAAAAAGCGATAGCAAAACGGTGACAAAAACGGTGGCAAATCAACGGTACCAAAACCGGTAGCAAAAAATAAAACCGTAGCAAATAGGCGGCAATAGGGCATTTGCTACGTGTGCTTTTACCACCGAGTTTTTGGTGGCAAAACGGTGGCAAAAGAGCAATTGCTACCGTTTTGCGACCGAAAATGTGGTAGCAAATACCTTATTTTCTAGTAGTGAGATGGGAAACTTCCGCAATAAAAAATGACGATTTAGTCTTAAATTTAATCCCGAAATTGATTCACAAGGTGTTTGATGACTAAGAATGAAATTGTGAAAAGCGTCTCAAGGTTAGCCTGAATTCTACCCTTTAATAGTTATCTTATTTCTAACGGGTTAAATGAAAACTTGCTTATATATGTGTATGTAGTATATATGTGTGTATGTTAGTATACAACTAGATAATATAATTGTGTAATATTATGGGGTTTTACTGGATAATAAAAACGAAAGCTCCTGGAATATTAAATGGTTCCAAATATTAAATGGTGTGGTTCCAAATATTAAATGATGCTATTGTCTTTGAGGTACAAAGTCAATAAAAGGTGCGGGTGATTGAAAAGTGATGTGGTTTCCTTCAACCGCATCTTCTAAAATTAATGATTTAATGGTGTGTACATTATTGGTGCAGCTCCAACACCGCATGATCAATTCAATTTCACTGCACCTTCTAACCTTTTGTATACTAGTGACAATACGTACGAGATGAAATTATAACATGCGTAATTAGGATTATAACATGCGTGATTAGGTTTTTATCCCATTGGTAATTTTGTACATATGTGATGATGTTCGTGCATGATTATGGTTTTCAACATGCGTGATTTATGGTTTTTCAACATGCGTGATTAGGGTTTAAGTTTTATAATGTGCGTAATTTCATCTCGTACGTATCGTATATTAAGGAATATTGTACGTTAACTCACCCCTATATATATATACGTATATATATATACATATATATACGTATATATATATACATATATATACGTATATATATATACATATATATACGTATATATATATACATATATATAGGGGACCGCTAGAATGAGAACCACCACGAGTTATGAGAACCGCGAGAACCACACCGTACGGGGCGAGGTGGACCAATTTTTTTTTTCGAAAACGTAGATTAGTGTATCACAAACACATTCGTAAAAAAAAATTAAAAAAAAATGCCGTGGGTGTAGTTTTTTACACAAGTAAAAAACTACACCCACGGCATTTTTTTTAATTTTTTTTTTACGAATGTGTTTGTGATACACTAATCTACGTTTTCGAAAAAAAAATTTGGTGCACCTCGCTTTCGATCAAGTGATTCTCGCGGTTCTCATAACTCGAGGTGGTTCTCATTCTAGCGGTCCCCTATATATATATATATAGGGTGAGGTTCCAGCGTGAACAACATCCTAGGAGTGAACCGCGTGAACATATCTAGACCGTTGATTAGTATGGTCTTAACAATTTAAATTAGTGGCATACTTGTAATTAATAGGCTAGTTTTTATTGTTTTATTAAAAGAAAAAGGGTAAAATTGTAATTAGAGTAATTAGTCATTTAATATAGAAAGCTAGATTATTTCTGTATTATAATAACAAGATCTCGAGATTTACTAATATTTTGTTACTGAAATTACCCACTATCCAATAAAAAATAACATACACCAATTATAATCAAAATCCCCTCTCTCTCCATATACCCGACGGCGACCAGAGAATACATGCACATCGACGCCGGAAAATTGTCAATCGCCGGAAAAAAAGCTTCGTCTGCAAGAATTAAAGGTACACAATGAGAATCCTATTGTTTAGTTGCTTCAGAAAGTAGTTGCATGTTCAGTTCCAGTTATAGATGAGCTAGTAACAACAATCGGAATGAGGGCTTGATTGTTTTGGTATGAAAGTTGTTTAGTTACACAACTCATGTTCAACGGTATTATTGTTCGTATCTGTTAAATGATTCTGATTTATATGAACTATGAGTCTGTTGTTTGGAATTAGGGCTTGTTTGGAATTAGGGCTTGAAATCGTTCTTGAAAGTTTTGTATTAGTTCTGTTTTTTAAAAGATTGTAGGAATGTTTGTTTGATCAGGATTCGGTTTATCTCATGTATATGTAGATACGATCAGTACACATGTGTATGTTGGTTAAATCGTGATGTACACATGTGTACATAGTGGTAAGTATGATAATTTCTTTTTGTGGTTGGTTTATGATGTTGCGGGAAAATTTCGTAAAATCAAACAGAGCTTGAATGTTGAAGAACAGGTCTGGTTGTTCGATGTACACATGTGTATGATATGGTTCTGTACAGTATTCACATGTGTACTTAATTGAACAACAGGTCTGGTTGTTCGATGTACACATGTGTATGATATGGTTCTGTACAGTATTCACATGTGTACTTAATTGAACTGCAAACGGTGTTGGGATGTACACATGCGTACGATTTTATTTTTTTAATTATACTGTATATTTTTTGCAGAAAATTGGTATTTGAAACTGAAAGCGAGGTTGGAGTTCGAATGGAAGAAAGCCAACAACACCGTGGATTGCGGAGTGTTTGTTATGAGGCATATGGAGACATGGTTCGGGGTAACGGCCGATAAGTGGGATAGTGGATTCCCACTTTCGCATAAGGAGAAGAAGGCGTGCTTGACACGTTTGAGGAAAAAGTACACAATAAAGTTAGTTAAATCAGAGACAAACAAGCACCGTAGTCGCGTATTGGATGGAACAGCCCAATGTGAAAAGGCGAACGGATTTGGTTGTGTTTAGAACGTCTATGTTGGTTTACAATAGTTAACGTTTTTTGGTTTGAATTCTTCGTATTTTGTTCTATTTTGAAACAGTGGAATTAAAGTTGAATGGGTATTAGTATGGTTTTTATGTATTTGAAACTTATACACAGTTTGTTTATGTCCGTAATGTATGTGTTATTTAATTGAATTAAACGTTTTCACAATATTTTAAATGGGCATAGTTATCACATAGTAAATGTTGGTACACATGAGTATTTGTGATGTAAACATCCAAGTACACCGGTGTACATGCATACTAGCAGATAAGTACACTAATGTACGGTATCCGTTTTCAGATTTTTGTAATAAACAAGAATGGTATTAGTATGGTATTAGTACGGTATCCGTTTTCAGATTTTTACAATAAACAGGAATGGTTTTTGTGGACCTTTTATCACCGATATAATACGAAGTCATACTGTTAAAAATGGTATTAGTACAATAAATAGAAGAGTACCCATAAACAGGGATGTTGCATATTTCTTTATGGACATTTTTTCATCGATGTAAAACAAAGTCATATGTTGCATATTTCTTTATGGACCTTTTTTCATCGATGTAAAACAAAGTCATTCTGTTAAAATACAAAGTGATAATAGGTTTTATTATGCATTGAACATTCTCAAAAACAATTATGCATCAAACAATCACAAAAAAAAAAAATCAAAATGGTAGAAAAAACCATAAAACAATTAAAATAAAAGGTACACCAAATTGTTTTCAATTGTTTGTAAATTCAAGAAATTGCTAAATGTCACTAACGTTATCTTCGCCATCAGTACCGGTTTCGTTTCCTTCGCCATCGGTACCAGTTTCGTTTCCTTCTTCATACTTATACTGTTCATCGTCTTCTTCATCGTCATCTTCTTCCATAGATGAATCATCCTTCGTTGGCTTACCTTTTTTAAGTGGACAATTCCTTTTATCATGCTTCTAAATCAATATTGAAGTTGTAAGTGAAAGAATTTCGCAAACTGAATAACCATTTAGTTAAACAACCTGGGCTACGATGATCGCTGGAATATTAGTCCAACTTATCTTCCGATGCCCGACAGGTGACGGCGACGGCAACAATATGGAAGTCCATCGAGATGTCCGGCGAGATGAAGAGGGTGACGTGATGAACGACGGTCGTTTATTAATCTCCGATAGATCAATGTTCTAGGGTAGAAAACTTGATAAGTACGTGAATTGTGGATCAATTATCAACAAAATATGGATATTTGTTGAAGAGACCATGAAAGATAATCTAGGATTTTGAAAAATTTTAGTAACCGATGATATAATAGGATTTTGAAAAATCATGAAGATAGTTGTCATGGTTGTCGAAAAATTTAAGTAACTGATGATATAATAGGATTTTGAAATTAATAAGATAATAATTAAAATTCAATATTTAAATGAAGTTACAATCTTACCCTTGTCAAATAGATATGAAATCAATGGTTCAGATCAGTTCACGCGGTTCACGCTAGGAAATTTGTTCACGTTTGAACCTAATCCTATATATATGTATATATATATAGGGGGAGATTCATTTGAGAAGAAAATTAAATTGAGAAGAAAAAGAAAAAATGGTATAATTGTAAAACATTAAATACTTTTTTTCTCATCTCATTTATTATTATTTTTGACTAATTAATTAGTCATTAAGACTATCATCCTCCACACTAAAATTTTTGCCTAAACACATCAAAATTTATCCTACACGTTTTTTAAATTTATCCTACACATACTGAAATTTATCCGACACAACTCGTAATTCATCCTACACACCTCATAATTTATCCTACACTTTAAATTATTTTTTTTTCTTCTTTGAAAAGATATATATTTTTTTGAAACTAAGTTACAAATTTAATGTAGTTAGCTATTAAAAAGAAGACTAACAATTAATGATCTATCTAATTTTACCAATATACCCTTACACCCATATTAAATACAAAAATTATATGAAGTAAAATGAAGCATTTTTATTGGTTGAAGTTTGTTCTTTTTTATTCTTACAAAAAATTTCTTCTCTTTTGAACCCTCCACTATATATATATATATATATATATATATATATAGGAACAGGATCAGGAGAGAACACCTCAAAGTGTGAGAACGGTGAGAAAGATTCTCAGCCACAAGATCTTAGTGGTTTGTGGCTGAGATTGATGCGGTGACATTTTTGTAAATAATAGGGGTCTTGGAACTACCAGGAAGGGTAAAATAGAAAGATCCAAACAAAGGTGCACATGCTAATCACATGCCATTTTCCCCCATCATATTTAAACGACAATAACTTTTTTATACGTGATTATTTTTCGAAAAAAATTACACCACTTTTCACCGTTCTCTCTAAATCATGACCCTATATATATATATATATATATAGGATAAGGATCATGTGAGAAGTAGTAGCCTAATTAAAAAACTTGAGAAGAATTCTGGACCACACATTTTTGCTATAAAAAAAAGTAACAAAATGCAAACAAAAAATTTTTAAATTCTTTTTTGGGATTTATACACATGTGTATATTGTTAATCTTTTAACTATAGATATGTGTATATTGTCAATTATACATATATGTATATACATGTTTAAAATTGAAAATAAGTGTTATTTAGGGTTTAGCCTTAGTATTTAGGGTTTAACATTAGTATTTAGAGTTAAGCATTAGGGTTTACGGTTTAACATTAGTATTAGGGTTTAGGGTTTAACATTAGTATTTAGGGTTTAGCTTTATGTTTAGCGTTAGTATTTAGGGTTTAACATTATGGTTTAGCTTTTGGGTTTAGCATTAGGGTTTAGCTTAGCTTTTGGGTTTAGTTTTAGCTTTAGGGTTTGCATTAGGGTTTAGCATTAGGGTTTAGCTTTAGGTTTAAGGTTTAGCATTAGGGTTTATCATTAGGGTTTAACTTTAGGGTTTAGGATTTATAACACTTATTTTTCAATTTTAAACATGTATATACATATATGTATAATTAACAATATACACATACGTATAGTTAAAAGATTAACAATATACACATGTATATAAATCCAAAAAAAAATTAAAAAAACCTTACATAAAAACCTCCGATTTTTCCCAAAAAAAAAAAAAAAAAAAAAATTGCATTTTTTAACCTTTATTTTTTGCATTTTTTAATTAGTGAAAATGTGTGGTCCAGATTGCTTCTCAAGTTTCTCAAATAGGGCGGACTTCTCTTAGGATCCTTACCATATATATATATATATATATATATATATATATATAAATTGTTTTTGACAAAGTTCTCGCGGTTTTTTGATTCGTTCTCACGGTTCTCGCAATATTTAGCGTTCTCATTTAAACCCTCCCCTATATATATAATATATATAGAGGAGGGTTTAAATGAGAACGCTAAATATTGCGAGAACCGTGAGAACGAATCAAAAAACCGCGAGAACTTTGTCAAAAACAATTCAAATTCAAAATTTATTTTTACACTTGTCATTATTATTCGAATACAATGTTATAAATTTCATTTATACGTTTAAATTTACGTGAATTCGTAAATAAAGAAAATTTACACATGTGTAAGTTTGCCATTTACACATGTGTAAATTTGTTATATTTACACATGTGTAAAAATTCTAATAAAAGTGATTTTGAGAGGAGAAATGAATTATTTGATGTTGTAAATTCTTTTTTTGATGTTGTATTTTAATTGCAATAAGGTTTGTATTAAAAAAAATTGGTTTTAATTGGTTTTTTTTTCGTTCTCACGTTTCTCGTATATTAAGGAATACTGTACGGTAACTTACTCTAATATATATATATATATATATATATATATAGGGGAACGCTAAAATGAGAACCACCTCGAGTTGTAAGAACCGCGAGAACTACACCGTAGGGGGCGCGGTGGACCAATTTTTTTTTCATAAACGTAGATGCATGTATAAAAACAACATTTGTAAAAAAAAATTCAGAAAAAACGTCGTGTGTGTAGTTTTGAGCGCCACAAGTTTGTGTTTACGGGACCCGTAAATCTGGCCGGAATATTTACGGTACCCGTAAATGCACACTTGAGGTGCTCAAAAACTTTTTTTTTTGAATTTTTTTTTACAAATGTTGTTTTTATACATGTATCTACGTTTATGAAAAAAAACATTGGTCCACCTCGTGCTGTACGGTGTAGTTCTCGCGGTTCTTACAACTCGAGGTGTTTCTCATTTTAGCATGATCCTATATATATATAAAGAGAAAATTTACACATGTGTAAGTTTGCCATTTACACATGTGTAAATTTGTTATATTTACACATGTGAAGAAAATCTAATAAGAGTGATTTTGACAGTAGAAATGAATTATTTGATATTGTAAATACTTTTTTTGATATTTTACTTTAATTACAATGAGGTTTCTATAAAAAAAAAATTGGTTTTGATTGGGTTTTTCATTCGTTCTTACGGTTCTCGCAATATTTTGCGTTCTCAAGATAACCCTCCCATATATATTTATTTATTTATATATATATATAGGATTCGGCTCAAATGAAAATCACAATGAGTTGTGAGAACTTTTTAATCCCGGGCGAGTTGGGCGAATTTTTTTTACACATACATAGATGAAAACACTATAAACACATCTGTAAAAAAAAAAGTAAAAAAAAATGTCGAGGCGTTAGTTTTGACTGATTCAAGTATGTTTTACGCGCTGGTGTAAAATTTTATAGTTGATAACTATTTTTTTATCAGAGCGTAAAAAAACTTGTATCAGTCAAAGCTAATGTTGAGGCGTTAGTTTTGACTGATTCAAGTATTTTTTACGCGCTAGTGTAAAATTTTACAGTTGATAACTATTTTTTATCAGGGCGTAAAAAAACTTGTATCAGTCAAAACTAATGACTTAACAAATTTTTTTTTACTTTTTTTACAGATGTGTTTATAATGTTTTCATCTAGGTTTGTGCAAAAAAATTTTGGCTCAACTCAGTTGATGCACTTTGTGGATGCAGCTCAGTTCGGTTCGACTCAGTTAGATTCGGCTCAAGACCGATGTCACGACATTCCTCCGTCGTGCGCCTCAGAGTTCGACACGCGAAGCACGAATAGCCGCGAACCGTCATCAACGATACATCATCATAACATCATCATGATGATGTCATATGGATAACTCTTTGAATGTTCACCAAGAAGAGCATGTTGAGTGTTCGTGACTTTCAAATGTTCACCACGAAGACTTCAAGTCTTCGTGGTCTCATGAATGGTTCGTAGGATGCATAGTGTTCGTGGTATTCTAACTGTTCGTTGAGGTTGACCACGAAGACTAGTCTTCGTGGTCCAGCTAACTGTTCGTCGCCCAGTAACACCCTTCCTAGTGTTACTGGGTATTGGGGCCTATATATAGACGGTTTGTTTCACAGTTTCAGGTAAAAGAGTTTGAGAGTTATGTGTGAAACTTATAAACACCGTGTGTATATGTTACTGATTCTTTTCACTTAATCAAAGTTGTGAATCTTTGGTTACTTTGTGTTTGTTCCATTTTGCTTTGGTTTGCATACTTACGTGGATTCCGCACTCGTTAGTGTGTTACAAAACAAGGAAGTAGGTTTAATCTTGATCCTACAAGTGGACCTACAAGTGGTATCAGAGCTTTGGCTCTTTTCCTTGTTTAAAACCAAGCAAAACCTTGTGTTGAACAATTTGTGAAGTTTCTGAAATTTTGTTTTTGAGTTTGAAAAACAAAAAGGTCAAGTTTTACTGTAAAAAGGCGTTTAAAACTTGGTGAAAACTTCTTGTTTGGAGAAAATTTTTACAAAAACCC